>OZ023166.1:32705156-32730156 GCA_963678695.2 Diplodus puntazzo | reverse complement strand
CTGGTGATAAAAATAATAGCATACCGAGTCAGATCGAGCCGCACGTTTTGATGTATAATTTGTTTGTGTGCGACCAACGGTGTGGGACAAGTTAGCGACAGAAAAAAGGAAGGAGGATGAAAAATAATAAGAAGACGCGCGGTGAATATCAATAGTGGGCTGGCGAGCACAGCCCACTATGGACACCTATAGCTTTGCTATAGAGGTGTCCATAGTGGGCTGGCGAGCACAGCCCACTAATTACAAAACGTGAAACACTTTTATGAAGCGTGAGACAAATTTACATTTTGGAAAACATTTTTACATGTCATAAAACAAAATTACATTACCGAAACAAATTTACATTTCAGAAAACAAATTTACATTTCAGAAAACAAATTAACATGATACAAAACACTTTTACAAACACCGAGACAAATTTACAAGTGGTGAAACACTTTTACAAGTCCCGAAACAAATTTACAAATAGCATCAACCGGAAAGGGAATGTACCAACTCCGGTGTTGAACCGAAAGTGACAACCCGGCAGCGGCCAATTGAAGTTGTTGTTGTTGTTGATGGTGAGTTCAAGATGGACAGCCATCAAGTGAGGCTTTGCCCGTTTTGTGGACAACATATGAACCGTTTAACGCGGTTTTGTGGTCGGTCTTTAGAGTTTTTAAGAGGCATCGACCAGATCGACGGACCAGATATGCTGCAGCAGTGCATAAAATATTTTAATGAGGGACACTCGTACGCTGCAATCGTGGACATGATGTCATGTTTACACGGTGTTCACATAAGGAGTAGAGGAGTAATCCTTTCTGCGATATAACCCGGCTCCATTCAGTTTGCTTTTCAGAGACCTTAAGCTGAGGGGTGTACTGCGAAGCCAGTTTAGTGGGTCAGCGAGCTATGTTGAGTCTAAAGCCAGGCTTCCCTGTACTACAAAGGTGGCTCTCTTTTAACTCGGCTAGATCACCATGGTAACTTATGCTTAGCTCATAACCTGGTCCCGACCAGTTTATGTTCAGAGCTTCAGCTTAAAATCGGCTATAAAAGCGCCGCTGTTTCACTGTGTAACTCATTCGGAGATGGCGTTATCATTCATTGAGAACCCGGTGGACCTGGGAGCAAGAACAATTCTGGCAGCACTACGACGTGAGCGGCTTCTTCGAGATCGCGCTGATCCGCTGGCATTTCCTGATGAAATTCTCTATGAGCGATATGGATTTTCAGCCGAGGGAATACGGTACATTTGCATATTATGATCAATATTATACTAAGCCCTTAGTGTTTTAATTTCTGAAAGCTTAACATTGTGCAACTTTTACATATTAATTACCCTCATCCATTTAAAAAATAAATAAACTGAAGCAACAGCTATCTTTTTCACTTTTGAACGATGTCCATATTGTTTTCACATTTTACTGATCTCAGTTATAGAATGCGCGTGTGTGTTTTATTGAAAACGAGGCTGAGCGGGGCGCCGTTTAGCTCAGTGGGTAGAGCGCGCGTCCCATGTGCCGAGGCTCTGCAGCGGACCTGGGTTCGCATCCCGGCCTGGGTCCCTTTGCTGCGTGTCACTCCCCCTCTCTCTCTCCCTGTTTCCTGTCATATCTTCAGCTGATCCTATCAATAAAGCCATAAAAGGCCAAAAACATATTAAAAAAAAAAAAAAGAAAACGAGGCTGAGCGTGCGTAGGCTATAAATGTTCTATGTTTTTTTTTTTTATTACTGTGTCAGGATGAACAAGCAAATGTAGCTACTGTCCCTGTACAATGACAATAAAGACCTGTTTGACCGAAAATAGCTCAAGCCTGTAAGATTTGTGTTTGGGCGTACACTGCCCTACAACGGGTGAAACATTGATCAGTTCATCAGTTTATTCATGGCCACATCAAAGAAATGATTAACTTTACTCATTATCTGTGACAAATAAATACTAGGTTGGCGTATTTAATATTTCATATTGCATTTTATTAAGATGTGGAAGCAGCAGTTGGACATGGTAGCAAGTGTGTGGATAATATACTGTATCCCATTTTATTTAAATATCATCACTATCTTAAGATTGCAGATTCTCAGTAAAAGCAAGAACCACTTTGCGGATGGCGCAACACACAGTGTCCTTGCTCAGATTTTCTGCATCACCAACTGTAAGTAGGTTCCTGTGGCAAAAAAACGAAGGGCTACACAAACAGTTTGCCCGACAGTGAGCGCACAGCTTCTTCAGTGGCATTCCTGACACTCGGCTCAATAAGTGAGCAAATGTACCGTATTCCCTTGGCTGAAAATCTATATCGATCATAGAGAATTTCATCAGGAAATGCCAGCGGATCAGCGCAATCTCGAAGAAGCTGCTCACGTCGTAGTGCTGCCCGAATTGTTCTTGCTCACAGGTCCACCAGGTTCTCAATGAGTGGTGACGCCATCTCCGAATGAGTTACACAGAAACAGTGGCGCATTTATAGCCGATTTTAAGCTGAAGCTCTGAACATAAACTGGTCGGGACCTGTCTTTTCTCCGTTGGTCCAAAAGATTTAAAAGATCCAAAAATCACCAGGAGTCTTCAAGGCTGAGTGCAATAGAACTTTATTTGCCGGCAAAAAAAGAGCGGGATCAGGCACAGACAAAATCCGTGAAAAAACCCAAATGACCCGAGGTTCAAAGCCCCGAACATCCTCTTTTTAAACACAGAAAAGGGGGGTGTGTCCGTTCGGACAACATGGCATCAACCAATCACTACTCTTCTTAATTTCTGCTGACACTGTTATTTCTCTGTGGAAAAATACCATATTCCTCATGGAAAATCCCCGTACCTCTAGTGGAAAAACCCCGTATTACCTTCTGCGCTTGCGCGAAGATTGGCGTACGTGCAGAACTGCATGTCGACCAGTTGCTCCTCGCCTCGCTTTGGTTTTTTTAAGAAGGTGCTCTCACTGTGTCCTTATCGCTGGCTCTTAGAAACTGTGACCTTCGGGCCTTCAGGTCCTCTGATAACTCAGTCCCTTCCTTGATGCATCCAATTAGATCTAATCACTCTATGCACAATATTTTGAACTTAATGAAAGTGTTACACATTTGGTTATATGACTTAATTCTTAGGTTTGTGGTTACATTTTCACACTTCGCATCGTCTGACTATAGCAGCTTCAATCAGTAGATGCACTTTTCAGTCAGCTGGTGCTCAGTAGTATGTTTCAGCAACTCGTTCACACTTGTTGCCCCTTGTTTCTTACTTTTATCATTACAACAGTTATTATCCGTTACCATTAGTCACTATTTACTAACTGTGGTTATTTTATACTGACCACTATCTACTTACTATGGTTATTTTACACTACAACAGCTCAAAATATCAATATAAAATCCAGATATCAACATTACCTTGGACAATCAAGCAGGGGGTGCTTGGTAACGTCACTGTCCTCTGCACATCAGCGGTTGTGACACACGGCTGTGAAATAAGAAATAACAAAGCATTGTAGCGTATTCAACGTGGTGCATAAGAGACGTTTCAATGGTTCCAATGATTTAGAGGTTAATCAGAGTGAATGTTATGAGTCAACATGTGAATGAATGCGATTAAATTACTGACTATAAGCTTAATTTGATCCAAATGTCATTTGCCAGTTTGATGAGACATTCAGGGGTGGATCAAAGTACAATATCAAAAAGAGAACCACTTGATTTTCTCAGATTATTTACACAGTTTTATGTGCTATTTTTACCTCAACAGCCTGCTCCACAGGTCACTGTCCTTGTTGTTTAAACTGCCTCTGCAAAAGAATGGAGAGCAATTAGTGACAGATCATATACTTTAAGCTGGAAGAGTTTAGTAGTCAATCAAACACTCATGCATATCCCTCCCATCAATATGACCACCAAATGAAAGCACATGATTTGAGCTTTCCAAAGATATAAGCTACCTCTAAGTGAGGCAAAGCTTCGTGGAGAAAAACAGCTTTGTAATGACTTAAAGGCCAAAAAAGTGGAGCATAAAGAGAGTTACCTTGATCCAAAAGAGCGTTCATTTACTAACATTAACTCTCACAACGAATAGAAGTTGTGACAAGCTGTCTAAAATGTAATGATGTTAACCTTACCTTGGAGCTCTTCTATCGGTATGTGTCGGATCATAACATTATCCACCATGGATGTATAAAGAGAACGGTATCCTATCCACTAGTATCCACCTGTCGTCTCTTCCTTGTCCCACAATGCAGTGCGGTTCAAACGCGATTCAAAAAATATTATATTAATAATAAATTAATATTTATTATTATTATATATATTACAATACAATATTGTTAAATCCTGGTATCAGCTTTTTTCACAGTAATTTACTTGATTTCACAGAAAATTCTAAATTACAGTATTATATTGTGATTATTACAGTTAAAGCCTGTAAAGTGATTATACATTTTACAGTGTTCCCTTTCCGGTTGATGTTATTTGTAAATTTGTTTCGGGACTTGTAAAAGTGTTTCACCACTTGTAAATTTGTCTCGGTGTTTGTAAAAGTGTTTTGTATCATGTTAATTTGTTTTCTGAAATGTAAATTTGTTTTCTGAAATGTAAATGTGTTTTCTGAAATGTAAATTTGTCTCACACTTTGTAAAAGTGTTTCACATTTTGTAATTTTGGTTTGCACCTCCCGGCCACTGTACTCTAGCCTACAATTAATCTGTTTCGCCTGACTTTTAGATTGGCAAATCTATCAATGACTGCATCAGGTGTGACTTTTGCAAGAACCTCTTTGTCAATGGACATGACAGCCAAGTGCTGGAGTCTGCTTTGCCCCGTGGACCTCCTGAGCCACGTATGCAGACGACGGAAGGCACTAAAAGACCTCTCACAACTGCAGCTGTTCACTGGTATGGTCAAGGCAACCTGGAAAACTGCTTTCAGTGAAGGAAACATGTCTACATCCAGTAGGTTGTACACTGTAAGCATGTCTTCGATTTCACCAGCCTCTCTCTTGCGTCTCAGATAATTACTGGCAACCATCACTTCCTCTGATTTAAAGTCAATGTGGTAATGTAGTGCTAGTTCAGACAAATATGGCTCGCACAGGAAGACATCTGAGGTTTGACTGCATGCTTAAATGCCTTTAAGCAGCTTTTCATTCACACCAGAGAAACGTCTCTGTAGTTCAGAGATCATTCTGTCCACACAAGGAAATAACAATTTCCTTTTGAGTTCGTCTGACTCTGAAGAACCACAGACTCCACTGCCTGTCCCACAAGTCGACTCAACAACATATCCCTCCATGTGCTTTCTCTTATGCATCCGTGGCTCTGGGATGGCTACCTGGTTTGCCTCACAAAATGCTTTTGTTCTGGCATGAAGGTCAGCAGCAGTGGCATCGCTGCGCTTCTCCGGGAGTCAGTCAGAGCATTTTTGTGTGTCACAGCGTCGGCAAGGTCAATAGCCTTTTTCTGGAGGTATCTGTGGAAACCTGCCGTTACAGACAGGAGCACCTGGAAAACATGCAACAAATACACCATGTGGAAGTTGCTGAGTTTTGCCTTCAAACCCACTGCCAGAGGTGTGTTGATGGAAGAGAGACATTCAGTGATGGCAAGGAAATTCTCAAGGACTGCATTCACTGAACGAACCTGGCACGCCCAGCGTGTGTCTGACAACTGCACAAGTTCACATTCTCTTAGTCCTAACTTCTGTTGAGTCTCTACAAACTTGTGGTGATTCACAAATGAGGCACTAAAAAAGGAGTGGACACTTTGCAGCACATTGAAAAGCTCTGCTGCCTCAGAAATGGCTCTGCATGTGTGACACAGGACAAGATTTAACTCATGTGTTTAACAATGGACATATATTGCTTCGGGGTGTTTGTTCTGAAAATAGGCTTGTACCCCCCCACTTGCCCCACTCATGAGTGCCGCCCCATCATAAGTCTGTGCTACACATTTCAGCTGGTCAATCCCTTTGTCGACCAGTTCTTTCTCGGTTGCAGCACATATGGCTTTGGCACCAAATTCTTTCAACTCAGGCCCCGTCCACGCGGGCGAAAAAAATCTTTTTTTTCTCCGTCTTCCTCGTCATCGTTTTGAGAATATTTGCGTCCACACGGCTCCACTGACAACGACTGAAAATGCTGTAGTTCATATTCCAGGCCTATAGGTGGTGGTTGACATTCACCAAAAACAGAGAAGAAGACACGGAGCATGCGCATTAAGCTTGCGCGCTGTAAACAAACAGACAGTAGACGGAGAAACCGAACACAACAAGAAGAAGATGAAAATGGCTAGTGCAAGGAAACCAGAATCGTTTGTGTGGACCGGTAATGAGGTTGAACTGCTGCTGTGACTCACACTCAACTACAAGGCATGTAAGTTGAAAGGCTCAATATCTTCTGCGGCACGAACACGAGCATGTAGTCCGCCATTGTTGTTGTTGTTGTTGTTATGAGACGTCGCAGGGTGGGGCGATGGCGTCATCGTTTTGGAAAGTATGCAGATTTGCCGTCCACATGAAAATGGGAGGGCTGCGTTTTCGGATTTCTCCACCCTGAGACCCGTTTTCAAAAAAGTGCGTTTTCAGGCGCTGCGTTTTCAGGAGCCGTATGGACGGTTGGCCAAAACGATGCAATACGTGTGCGTTTTCGCAAAACGGCGTTGTCGTCTGGACGGGGCCTCAGTAAGGCCTAGAAACCTCTCCTTCACTGTACCCTCCACAATATATCTCACACAGAGTGCCAACTGTTCTGTCTTTGAGTCCCTAGCCTCATCAGCCATAATGGCATACATCCCTGACTCCTTCATCTCACGGACAATAGTTTCAGTAACTTCCTTTGAATAACACTCTATCATCTCATTCTGAGAGGCCTTTGAGAGGTATGTAGTGTTTGATGGGGGTGTATATGTCTGCAAAAATGGGTCAAACTGCATCAGCAGTTCCATGCACTCTATAAAGTTCCCCTTATTCTCGCTGTCAGTTTTTTCATCATGACCTCTGAATGCTATTCCTTGCTTTCCTAACATGCAGCTCACCGCCACTACACGTTTCAGGTACTCCCTTCTTTCAGTTATTTCAGTGGCACTTGCTTTTTCTATCTGCTGTACAACATTGCCTTGTGACTGGCTGGCCTTGTAGCTGTTCCAACAAACTACGCTGTCTATATGGGACTGAGTTGTTTCATGTTTTTTAAACATATGCAGCGCCTTTTTCCAGTTCCTGACTCCACTACTCACAAATTCAGTCTGTCTGAGATTTTTACCAAACACGCGACAAGCAAAACAGAAAGCAGCATTTCTTTTAGGTGAGTACTCTAGCCATCTGAAACTCTGGAACCACTTTGGTTGGAAGGCCCTTTTCTGTAAACCAAACTGAAAGTGTGGGTACTGAGACAGCTTTGTCTGCTTAGGACCAGTATCTTTCTTCCCTAAGTCACATTCCTGACTGCCTGTTGCTTCAGCTTGGTTGCCTGTAAGCTGCTCTCTCTCTATCCCTTCTTCATCTCCATTTCTGGCCTGACCTCTCTTCTCCCGGCAGAGACTCTTCTCTTTCTCCTTGTATTGAAAATAGATAGTACGTAGAAGGAATAATGATGTCCTTTTTACTGTTTTACCAATATAACAATGTTAGCTATGTACCTTATTCTGCTTGCTCGCTCCCTCTGTCCTTGCTCTCTTCATCACTCTCCCTCCATTGTTGAACTGAAAATTACAATGTTGCAATATGTTTTTTGTTGTTGTTCCACTTTTTAATATGCTGTTTTTTTTATATCTTTCATGTGCTAATAAAAATACAAATACAAATACTGTTTCGTATAATGTTTTTAGCACTATCATGAAGTCTTAAATATCTGTCCACATTCTCACCTAGTTCACCTCTCCCTCCAAACTCCACAGGGCTCTCTCCACCCTGCTCTCTCTCCTCTCCATCTATATCACCTCCTCCTGACAATTGCATAACATGCAATGATTATAATTACAATAATAATGAAGGAACTGTAGGGGGCAGTGTGGTGGGAGGTAGAGGGAGTGTGTGGTAAGCAGGCAGAGTCTCGGTCAGAAGACTGATGGATGGAGAGAGGACACGGAGAGCAATGTTCAGTACAACGCCAGAGGCCTTTATTTGTTGCCACGCAGAAAAGTTCTCAAGGGTATATGTCTGGCTTGAGCCCTCCTTCAGGATGCCACGGAGAAGACAGTGTTCAAAGAAACTGTCTCTGTGTTGAAGGGGGAGCTTGGTGAGGAGTCTATCGACATGGGAACCACACTGCAATTCACTTCCTCCTACACCCTCTACAGAACGCAGCATGCCCACTAGTGAATGTACAGACAGAGCAAAGTCTTGGAAAGCACTGCTATCACCAAATCTGACAGGCGGGGAATGGAGGATGCTGGCTATTTCACTCTGGACCAACTGTCGTGGCTGGCCATATCTCGCCTTAAGGGCAGCAAGAGCGGAGGTGTAAGGAGTGGAGGCATGCATATATGACTTAGCTAATTTATCTGCACCCGGCAACTTCAAGTGGTCCAATAAGACCTGGAACTTATACTGTTCGGAAAGGTGAGCATGGATATCTAACAGATTCTCCAATGCCATGGCAAGCAGAATGAAGTCGCTCTCTTTGCCGCTCTCAAAATAAGGCAATTTCGGTTTTGGAATCCCAAAGGCTGTCGCCACCAGTAGCTCCATAATACTAGAACCTTCTGACGCTCTGTCAGAGGGTTTCGGCAAGGAAAAGGGAACCTCTTTGGCGCCACCTGGATCTGGAGGTCTCAGACCACGAACAGGACGAGGTGCAGTCCGGACAATCCGGTGGAAGGACGGCGGAGAAGGAGCTACATAAGAAGGGCTCGGCGATGGGTGTGCTGGTTGACTTCCTAGAGCCAGAGCCGCCAACATAGCAATGGCTGGCTGACGCACAGCTGCAGGTAAGGGTTGGCTGGCAAGGCCATCTGGTATCTGATTCACAGGGCCTGGAATGGAGAAGGCTTCGGGAGGACCCATGGGCTGCTCCATCTCTACTGGAGCCATTTCTCGCTGTTCTGGATATAAGTCAGCAGGTTCTACTAGGTCTTGCAATCTGGAGCTCATGGACAGAGGGGCTAAGACTTGAGGTGGATGACTGACGGTTGAAGCTGGTAGCCCATGTGGCTGGCTCGTGGTCGCGTCAGCATCCCCAGCAAAGGAGGTGATCAAGCGAACCTCTTCCAACTCTCTCTGAGCCTTACGCAGTCGTCTCTGCATTGTGAGGGTTCGACTCAGCCTTTCCCGCTCATTCAGCGCTGCTTGTGCTTGCCTGTCCAATTCTTTAGCCCGTGCGTCGATATCCTGCTCCTCTGAAATCTGCCTCTCAATCTCCAGCACTTCTCCCAGTCTCCTCTTCTCCTCTACCAAAGCCGCCTGCAGGGGGGTGAGGTCGACCTGGAGGCGGCTCTTCCGTGAGCCTTGTGAACTTCGACTCCCATAGGTGTAGGTGTAAGAGGAGGCCTTTGATTTGGCTTCACGTGCCTCACCTTTGAATGTGGCAGGTCTGGCCTCTCGTGAGGGTGGACGTGGTGGTGAGGGTTGTGTAGCCGGCAGTCCACGCTGGACATAGTCGTGGGTGACCTCTTCCACTGGCACCTCTTGCCCTTCTTCGACCGTGTCCTCTCCTCCCTCTCCCTGTACCAGGTGTCCAGGTGGTGGAGCTGCCGCTGCTCCAGACAAGGCCGGCTCCGCTGCTTGGGTGTGGGAAGTGGATAAGCTCCTAGGCTCACTCTGGGTCTGAACCTCTGTTTCCTCAAATCCATAGCGACTGGGGGGGCGTCTGTCGCGTACAGGTCTGGAGGACGTGCCTGATGCACTGGTTGACTTGACTGAAGGAGCACGCTCCTCTGGTTCGCTGCTCTCCGATGGCTCCATACATCTGCTTGCTGTGGTATCACTCGCTCTGGTATCCGGCTCGAAGGACCATTGAAGGAACTGTAGGGGGCAGTGTGGTGGGAGGTAGAGGGAGTGTGTGGTAAGCAGGCAGAGTCTCGGTCAGAAGACTGATGGATGGAGAGAGGACACGGAGAGCAATGTTCAGTACAACGCCAGAGGCCTTTATTTGTTGCCTTCAAACAATGCAGCATGCGTTGTTATATATATGTATGTGTGTGCTGTATAAAGAACAAAAAGAGAACAAAGGATATAACATCAGTTAATCACAGTTATCAGAATCACAAACAATCAAACAAACAATCTTGATCATTTCATTATCATTATCATTATCATTAAACTCATCATTGCTGATTAACTGTTAACTGGAATGGGCCAAAGCAGAGAGCCAGTGCTCCATATCAGGAATCTACATGAATTCAGAGAAATTCAATTCAATTCAATTCAAACAATTCACCACATGGCATGGCCAAACAAAGGAAGAGCAAAATGGTCTTCATAGCTAAGTTAACAAAAAGCTTCAAACAGAGAAATCAGAAAACATGAAAAGAAACTCAAACTCACGTTAACTTGAAGACGCACACTCAAATTGGCCGTCATGTGGAGAAGATGCAAATGGGTGCATATGGTGTGGAGCTCAAACATATAGCCCTGAGCCCCTGCTGTAGGGCCACAGGGTTTCCCAGCAGGTAGACTGGGCGTGGTCAGGTGGCAGGTTCGGCCCTGCCCACCAAGGTGCCAGGTGAATGCACTGCCTCACCTCTGCCACACGAGGGCGCAATGCGGGGGTAATGTGTTGGTCAGGGAGTCTTTTCAAATAAAGTTTACTTACAAAGCATTTTTCACGGGTAAAAGATCACAAGGTGTTTCACACAACACAAAATAAGAAAATAAGAAAAGCAAGGTAAAACAGTTCATTTGATTTGATTGCTTTATTGTCATCATATTAACACAGTGCATCAACATGACAAAATTCAAAGTGCTGCTCCAGTCAGTGCAATACAAGAAACACACCAAAATATAGACTATATATAAATAATAAAATAGAATAAAAATAAGGACAAAGCTTAGAGGGTGGTCAGAGGTAGTTCATATCAGTGGATGGATGGGGATGGGTGGGGGGGTGGGGGGTTGACGTATCTGTCAACTCTCTCACCTTCTTCTTGCTCTCCTCTCTTCTCCTGGCTCTCCTCTCTCTCTTTATTCCCTTCTCCCTTTTTTCTGTCAACCAAATGGTCTGCAGCATTAAAACTTCAATTCATAATCTAATTGGATTGATGTGGACAATGCAGTCTGTATAAAATTTTGACCTTGATTTCTCACCTGAAAAACTTGCGAATATCCATCTATTGGGAAAGAAACAGAGATTGCCAGTGAGTAAAGGTTTGTTAAAATCATGCTTTTACCTCGAGGTCTATGGAATATTCTTCTATTTTCTTCTTTTTTATTTTATTATAAATCCTCAACCCTGTGAGGTACAATCAAATATTTTACATATTTTTTTTCTAAAACAACCTGAGCATAAGAATATGCATGCTATGTGTATGCCATATAGAAAAATTGATATGACCAAATATCGAGGGGAAAATAAAAAAACGGAAATTAATTTCACACATGGTAAACACAGAACACTGTTTTTAAATGTTATAGCTGTAACTTCAGGTCTTGGCGATTAGGGGGGAAATAATTAAGGCTCTAACCATGATATGAAATATTATTTGCATTATTTGCAAAATTTGCAAAAATGGCCCATTCACCTGGTATGTCTGGCATGAAAAGTCTGTGTGTAGTGAGGAAGAGAGCCACAGTACAGCCCATTTACATGAGGTTCACAGACAATTGTGTGTGTATTTTCTGCAGTAAACAGAGGTTCTCCTTTATCTCAGGCCCATTTAGTGGTCTCAACTTGCATAAAATGCACAAATGGTAATTTACGCATTATTTATTAGGATTTACGGGTGATTTCCCGATAGTATAGTGATCGTAAATGGCAACAGAGTAACCATCCATCCATCCATCCATCCATTTTCTTCCGCTTATCCGGGGCCGGGTCGCGGGGGCAGCTGCCTGAGCAGGGACACCCAGACTTCCCTCTCCCCGGACACTGCCTCCAGCTCTTCCGGGAGGATCCCAAGGCGTTCCCAGGCCAGCTGGGTGACATAGTCACACCAGCGTGTACTGGGTCTTCCTCGGGGTCTCCTCCCGGTGGGACATGCCAAGAACACCTCCCGAGGGAGGCGTCCCGGGGGCATCCGAAACACATGCCCGAGCCACCTCAGCTGGCTCCTCTCGATGTGGAGGAGCAGCGGCTCTACTCCGAGCTCCTCCCGGGTGACAGAACTCCTCACCCTATCTCTAAGGGAGCGCCCCGCCACCCTGCGGAGGAAACTCATTTCGGCCGCTTGTATCCGGGATCTTATTCTTTCGGTCATGACCCAAAGTTCATGACCATAGGTGAGGTAGAGTAACCATCTTGATGTAAATAAATTATCTTTGGCTGTCAGTGTCATGTCACGACACACGGGTCCCAATTTTACCGGCTTGACTGCTCGGCTTCCGGGTAAGCAACAAACACCCCTGTGTGAGCGGCACCGCCGAGACCCCGAGTCTCCCTCCCGACACACAGCGCCCTGAGACGGCGGCGACGGCAACTGGCACCGCCGTCATTACGGACCGGGAGCAGGAAGCAGGTAGGAGCTCAGCGGAGCCGCACCGAGCGACAACACTCAGCGGCGGTGCTGACACGGAGTTTATGTTGAACAGGTAATCTTTGGTTTTGACTGTGGTAGTCGTGACTGTGAATCTATTTGATATTTACTCGTCCGCATTCGAATCTGGCGCCATGTTTGGTTTCTGCTGGCAGGCTTGATGCTCTGCTCTGTAGGGGGTGTGTCTTTAGGAAGCTCGGAGGAGAGGGGTGTGTGTGGCGGGGCTTTTCAAAATGTTCTCATCATCTTTCAGATCGTAGACCATAGCTTTAATTCACAAGTAGTATGTGCTGGTAATAATAAGTCAATTCTATCAAGAAGCGTGGTGAAGTCAGTCAAGTGGATCTACAACAATATGAATCAGGGTTACAAATCTTGCAAGCTCTCTCCCTCCCTCTAGATATCACATGTTGGTGTTGGCCTGATAGCAATATAACATTACTACCAACACACATCCAAATGTTCCCACTTCCCAGCAAGTTGGAGGGAAATTTTTTGTAACATTACCTGTCTTGAGTTTCTCCAGCTTCCCTGCTTCCATAGGCCCTTTTCACAGTGACGTCAAACAACTTCCGTTTTGGAGCGAAGCAGGGTATAGCTACATCCGGTTTGAGCCCTTTAAACTGAAGATGCGGGAACATAGGACAGTGCTCAACAAAATTCAGCGTATTTTCTAAAGGTAAGATTGAGACTATAATATTTCACTTGTCGTAGTATATGTCATCTTCGTTTTCCTTGGTATCGTTAGCGATCGTTGCAGTTATGTAGCTGCCTTGACGTGCAAAGTCACGTCAAAATGCATGCTAACTGGCAGGCTAACAAGCGTAGATATATGGTTAACAAGCAGCAACTTAAGCTATAGTGAATGAATATGATAACGCGATGCTGTCCACCTATCAGAAATCTGATGTCGATGTAATTCATCTTTTTTTTTCCTCTCCCTATTTTCCTTGTGTCAATCTCTCGACAGCATAACGTTACTATATGGCACAGTCACTGAGACACTGCTACTGCAGTGTCCCAGGCTGTTCCAACAACAAGAAGAATTTCCCGTATCTCAGTTTCCATGACTTCCCAACTGATGCTGAGCTTCGTGCCTGTTGGGTGAGGGCAATAAGGAGAGATGAGGGGCCAACTTTTACAATCCTGCGTGGTAGCACTTATGTCTGCAGTCAGCACTTTACATCAGAGGAGACATATGTTTCTGCCAGTGGGCGAAACAAGCTGAAGAAAGGAGCAGTGCCATCTAGATTCCTGTGGAATGACTGGGGCAAAGGTAAGAGGGCTATGTTAACAAAGGGGAATTGCCGTTTTTTACAATCTGGACCTTATTTCTAACATAAAATACGATCATTTAGCCTACTCACCCAGATAACTTTGGTGTCAAGTCGTTCCGACGAAATTCGATCCAGCCGAGAGCCGCATATATCCATATAATGCGAGTCTACAGGGCAGCGGAATGCAGCCTCTAAATAACACATTATCTGCCACGAAACTCGTTCATTTCACCAATATTTTGTTATGATAAGCTAGTGCTATCCCGCTCTGAGTCCGGGGTAACCTGATATCAACATCCGGGGTCTGTAGGTTGACCTACTAACCTCTGACCTGGATGATAATCATCTCTGAATCATACAAAATGTATGTGTGTGACTCCATTAATGAGTGCTTATTAAAACTCAAGAAAGACAGATGACGTGTGAAGACTTCTTTTTAAATTCTTCATTGAATAGACAGAAATTATTTTTGCCACCACAGATGACATTCAACATATTTGTTATTGTAGGAAGAGGCTCACAAGCTCGGGAGTCACCATATCAGCGTGCAAGAAAACGCCTTGCAGAGGCAGAGTTTACAAAGTAAAGGACGAAAGAAAAACATAAGGATATTTCACCCAACTTTGACGTGGAATAAAAAGGCTTATTTTCTATAAGTAGTCCATAATTCATACACTACTGAACTGAGTACTTCCTAGACTACGTGCACGCATAATATGAAGTACTTTCACTGTGTACTTTTGAAGTACAGGATTACTCGAAAAGTACACAGTAAAAGTACTTGATATTATGCATGCAAGGAGTCTAGGAAGTGCCAAGTTCAGTGGTATATAAATCATGGACTACTTATGGATAATAAGTTTCTCATTCCACATCAAAGTTGGGTGAAATGTAGGCTACTTAATCTTGTCCTCTGTTAATGATTTTGAAACAGGATTACTTCAAAAGTACACAGTGAAAGTACTTCATATTATGCGTGCACGTAGTCTAGGAAGAACTCAGTTCAGTAGTGTATGAATATTGGAGTACTTATGGAAAATAAGCTTTTTATTCTACGTCAATGTTGGGTGAAATATCCCTATTTTTTTCTTTCGTCCTTTACTTTGAAATCCGGACGCATACCTTCGTGATACCTTCAGTTTATAACCGGGAATAATTACTGTAAAGTACCGTATGTTTCATGGGTCTGATGTGAGACTGCAGTCTGCCCCACAGTCACTTCTAGAAGCTCTTCAGAGCGGTTTCATTAGGATTACCGTAAATGTTAGTAGATTCGCGCACTAGAAAACAACGTGCGGCTGAGTTGACCAAGCAAACGCGAACCACGGCTGGCTTGACCGCAGTCACAGACTGAATCCTGCGGGCTGTGTGAGAAGATAGACTCGGGCTCTGCATGACCTGTTGCTGCTAAACAGGCAGCG
This sequence comes from Diplodus puntazzo, assembly GCA_963678695.2. Taxonomy (NCBI): domain Eukaryota; kingdom Metazoa; phylum Chordata; class Actinopteri; order Spariformes; family Sparidae; genus Diplodus; species Diplodus puntazzo. Next base: position 32,714,870 of record OZ023166.1, on the reverse strand, counting down.
CTGCGGGCAACAGTTGGCCTGTGGACTGTTGTTTGACCACTAATGACGTTACTTATTATAACATTAGCACTAGCACATAGCTAGCCTCTGTGCTTAAGTGAAATAAACAATTCATTCAGTGTGCAGGGCCATCGGCTAACGTTATCAGCTAGCCGTTAGCGCACCCTGCACCCATCAAACAGAGTAGGCTAATAACATGACACCAATCATTTAAATACTGTTTTATCTCCTTAACAACTCGAGCTCTGCTCCCTGGCTTGCTGGCGACCATGACTTGCTTGTCAGAAAGACTTCGTTGGTGTAGACACTTGTCACTCAAACATGTCTGACCAATGGGGAAGCACCCGCCCACTGCGGGATGTTTGTGTCAAAATGATTCAATCAAAAAAAAAAAGACTTCAAAACTTTTTTCACTTCATTCAAAAGAAAAAAATCACTTCAAATCGGAAAAAAATATTTTCAATAAAAAACAACAACACTTCAAATGATTTTTATTTTTGCATTTGAGTTTTTTCTTTGATTGAAAATATTTTTTTTGACTGAAACAACTTTTTTGGGATTGAATAATTAAGACACAAATGTCCTACCCATAATATGGCCCAACACAAAAAAGCTTACTTCAATCAAAAAAAACATTTTCAATCCAAAAAAAAGGGTTCAAATGCAATTTTTTGAGTCTCAAATAATTTTTTGCATTCAAAAACGTTTTTTCTATGATTGAAAAAGTCTTTTTTTTGATTGAAGTGATTTTTTTTTATTGAAAATATTTTTTTTTGTTTGAAGCAACTTTTTTTTTGATTGAATTATAATGACACAAATGTCCTACCCATAATATGTCCCAAACACAAAACAACATTACTTCAATCAAAAAAGTTGCTTCAAACAAAAAACCTTCACTTCTATCAAAGAAAACATTTTCAATCAAAGAAAAACAGTGTTCAAATGCATTTTTTTGAGTCTCAACTATATTTTTGCATTCAAACACTTTTTTTCTTTGATTGAAAAGGGTTTTTTTGATTGAAGTGAAGGTTTTTTTTAATTGAAAATATATATTTTGATTGAAGCAACTTTTTTTTTGATTGAATAATAAAGACACAAATCTACCTTCATACTCAAGTCATTTTTAAGCCTTACTACGTAAGAAGACATCCATGTAGATGTTAAAATAGAAGTCATCCAGCTTTTGGCGCATTGACTGGATAATCTCCTCATCCCTAAAGATGCGTTCAACTGTGAAGTCAGTGTGCGTATCTGTAATGAAATCTCACCACTGAAGGCCACTTATGGCCAGTTGTCCTTGCACCTGATAATAATATTTGTGATGCTTCCGTAAGCAGGCTTTGCCTTTAACTGTGGTCAGGTGTTTCACTTATGCAACACTTTCCACGTTGCAGGTCTTGACCTCTACCTCCAAATGGTGGTACTTCACAAGGGTTGAAGACTTTGGCAGAAGATTTCCCACAAACATGGCTTATCTCACGGAATCGGCTGGCTGTGAGTTGGGGTTTGCGTACCAGGGTCCATAACTGGCATTCTGACTGCTGCCTGGTTTCAGCTTCAATAGCAGCTGAGATCTCCCGTGTTACCTTTAAAAAAAGAAGAATGAAAAATCAATGCACATTACATTAATTGTGAATATGAACAGATAACACTCTTAATGTGACAACCCTCGAAAAATAAAGGTTAAATAAATCAATACAAACCTTCAGGCTCTCCAGGTGGCATTGTTGCTTGTAACTGAGCTCATAATTTGCTGGGAATTTAAAATTGTAGCCATCAACAGGTAACTGCGGAAATGCAGGGGCACCAGGGTGTCTAATACAGTCTTTGCTTATTTCTGGAGGGCACTGGTAAGAAAGGACAGAGCCAAATGGCACAGGGCCAAATTTAGAGTCGACCAAATTAAGGTTCTCAAGCCCATGCAGCAGTTTGCATAACCCTGGTTGTGGATGAATGTCTTTGAGTTTTTCCCCACTGGCCATCATATGAGGATCTGGAAGAGGCCCTGACAAAAATAGAGAAAGAGTAAATGAGAGGAAAGAGGATGACAGAAGACAAAGACAGGACAGAAGATGAGAATAGAAGAGAATAAAGAGGAGAGTAAAACTCATTCAAACTCACCAGCATATGCTCTGTACAGTGTGCACTTTGCACCAGTCCTTACATTTCTTTTTGTTTTGGGCTTGCACACTGTCATATCATTTGTTGCCTCTGGTGCAATTCACTATAACAATAATAATAATAATAATAATAATAATAATAATAATATAATAATAATAATAATAATAACAATACAGGCAATGCGAACTGCAAGTCCTAAATTTTCAAGAGTAGTAAATATAAATATCTGACCTGTGTCCTTGGCCGGTGCCAGGTCTGCAGCGTGCTGGTGCAGGACAGTGGCAATGGCACAGTCTTGAACCCCAAGGTACTGTAGTGTGCTGTCTGAAATAGCAGGGCTACCATGTGATTACACAGAGCTTTCCCTGCTGCACAGGAACATGCCATGCACTTCAGTGCCACGGGGTCCTCTCCAGAGTCAATTGTAAACTGGATATAGAGACATGATGTGTTAAGTTGGATAATTTCTAAATGATCAAAACAGTAACATGACAGAATATGAACGTATGGAACAGTAGGTGTAAACAACTTTTTTTTTTCATTGAGTGCATTTACATGCCCAGAATAATAATCAGTTTGCTGTTAAATTACTCCTCTGGGATATGTATGATACATGAAGCTATTTGAATTGGATTGAATTGAATTGACATGGCCACTTCAATGATTATCCAGAAATACAATAATACGCTGATTATTAGTGCGCATGTAAACACTCGTCAACAGTATCTTTCTCAGCCTTTGTTGTCCTCAACTAACCTAGGCCTTAACAGTTATGTGCGCAGCTGTTTTATTGATTGTGGCTCTTTAAATACTGACATGAGACTGAGAAACACACCGAACCCACAGTGGAACTTTGTGGGATACTGCAAAGTCTGCAACCGCAGAGAAAACTGAACCATAAAATCTTATTTAAAAAACCTGGAGATAGTGAGGCGCTTCGTTTTTCTTCATTGACCTGTGACAGCGTGCTCTCACTGTGACCGAGTGGTCAACAGCGTTTGACACTGTTCCAAAACAATGTTAGGTGAGAAGAGGGCTCGGCATTATACATGAAGGCTAAATGATACTAAACTATATTCGAGGCACGACTCGGTTACAGCTGTGAAATAGAATAGTGGATAAAGCAACAGTTTAATATTTATAAAGCTACCATAGCAACTTAATCAAGAAACAGACAACTAATAGATTATCAAAACACCTGTAGCCTATGTTAAGTTATCATTATCCTAGCATCTCCGCTAACGTCAGAGCTAAGAAGACAAAACACTTACCTTCATAATCAAACAGGTACTGTTCTATAAAGAACTTGTAACCCTTGTCGAGTTGCGAGGCTGGAGTTTTTGACAGTTTTTCTGCCAGTCTGTGTACGTCTCGTAAACGAAATTTTGGGAGCTGGAGGAGTGACTGTGTGAAGTCCATTTTGGAAACACCGCTCAATGAGATAGCGGAAGCAAAGACGGAAGTCAGGATACCCTGCTTCGCTCCAAAACGGAAGTTGTGTGACGTCATGTGAAAAGGGCCTATTGAAACCATTGAAAGAGGCTGTGTGCTGTGCCTGCACGTGACTTGTCAGCCGGAGCGACCAATGAAATTGTGTTGAGAACGTACATGGAGGGTGCGTTAGATCCGTTTACCAGTGGATTGCCGCGGTGGGTGGCGTTATGGCATTTTAAAAGTAGTAGCTGTATTAATTAGGACATATCTCGGGTTCTATTTGGAGTACAAATATAATTTTGGTATCGTTGAAAAGGTAAAACTGTCCTCTTCATTTGGGGGGGCGGGGGTTGAATTTGAGGGGGCTGAAGCCCCCTCCAAAACGGCCTAAAGCCGCCACTGCTGATAGTCAAACTTTACTCTTCTTGTCACTTTCGGACCTGGGCTGCATAAATAGTGACGGACGGGTCGGGGCGGGAACATCTGGTGACGCAACCAGGAAATGGTCCGAAGGGTAGACTGTCCCATTTAACAAAAGTTGACGCGGCCTGCAGGGCGCACCGAAGTACACTCATTCAGTGAGACCGCAAAGGGCGGGTCCTTGAAGTTTGCAGACCCTGAATTGGGACACAGCCATAGTCACTGGTCACAGTCTCCGCAGATTACCTCCGCTCTCCTCGCACAGTTACCACACACAGGCTTGTGATGTTTGGTTCTGTTTGCAGCTCTTTGGGACCGGCACTGCCTCCTTCTCCGTGTTTGCTGCTGCTGCGGTGGTTGCTTCGCTGCTGCCACCTTGTGGCGACTGCCGCGGCCCCCATTCTCCTCCATGTTTTCTGCCCTCAGCTCCTCTGCCAGCTACTGCAAGACTTTCCTCCGGGCTCTCTTGCTGCTGGTGCTCCTTGAATAAGATGCGGGCATTGATCCCAGCCAGGTCGAGGATGTTATAGATTAGAAGAGCGCCACTGGCCATCTTCGGAGGAGACGGAGTACGCCCTCTCCATCTGGTCCGGGACGTCCTCGCCGTACTGTGTGTTGTTGTAGTACATCACAGACTCTGGTTTTGCTTTCACTCCACTAAGCTGCCCACACCTGTGTGCACGGTGCTCAGGATGCAGACATTCTTCCTCGGCTTTCCCTGATACACAGTCAGAGTCGCATTTGCGCTGAACAGCTCCGCTGTTTCACGGAGGGGGGAACTCCCGTCTTTGTTTGCCCATGGTGCCAACCATGATATATAATACAACTATATAATAATTAAGTAGTAAATTCACAAAGAAGCACAGAGGGAGACCGCTAGCACAGTTAGAGACAAGAGAGACAATGAAAGAAGCAAACAGCGAGAAATTATGTGCGGTCAATATGACCGCTGATGGCCGAAATAGGTATTTTCTTTGTCTTTTGTGTAATTTATATAAAAACTCGTTCTAAGTGTTATATTTTCTCTTTAAGTGTTGATATTTTCCTCGATTCCTAATATGTACATGAAAAGAAAATTACGTGTTAAATAAACTTGATATAACATGGTGGATCCTTTCGTATTGTTTTTCACCTAATGATGTAATTTCCACTTCCAGTGCAGTTGAACATATGAAATAAGTTGAAGTAGGTTTACTGTAAATTCCTGTAGTTGCAGGGAGATATTGATATAGATTTCTAACCATCTAACCTTTTGTCTATTCAGACTTCATTTCCTGTTGTACCGCAATCTAGTAGATGACTTGGACAGCTTTGGAAATAGCTTGGATAGTCTTGGACTGTTGGAAAAAATCCACATGAGATGCACACGAGAGGCATCCACTTAATTAACAGCCTAATGGTCACCCCGTCTCCACTTCTCCCTCTGTTTCGTGGCGGGTGGCAACCAGCCAGCACCCAGTCAGTCAAGGTAAATTATGTAGGTGAAAACGTACAGTTGAGGCCAAAATTATTAGCCCCCCAGGAATTATGGAACATTTTCCTAAAATTCTCGTCAATGTTTTCAGCATTGATAAAACTTGATATGATCAAACATTCACCAGTGCTATTTAGTATCTTTTGGTACAGTTTGGAATATAAAATATAGGCTTGCTTTATATCAAATATAGTGAAAAATGGGGTGGTCAAAAATAATAGTCCCCATGATGGTGTGGTCAATAATATTACCCCCATGTGAATGTATGCTTTCAAAACACACCTAATTAACCAATCAGCTTTCAAAACACACCTGTACAGTCAACTGGCTTCCTGACAACACCTGAGCATTCAATCAGCATAAAAGGACTCCAAGGAACAGGGCACTTGAAGACATTATTGAGAGGGACTACTCTTACTCACCATGCCAAAGTCAAAGGAAATCAGTCTTGAGCTCAGAAAGAAGACAGTGGAGGCTCATGATAAGGGGGAAGGCTATATTGCCATTTCCAAGCATTTCACAATGTCTAGATCCGCTGTACTTTGCATCATTGCCAAGTACAAGGAGACAAATTCTGTAAGAAACAAACCTGGGTGTGGTCATAAGCGCAAGATTTCAAGAACTCTGGAGAGGAAAATAGTCAGAGATGTCAGCAAGAAGCCCCGGACATCTGCCAAGATGATTGTTGCTGATCTGGAGTTGATGTTTCAAGGAACACAGTTGTGAGGGCTCTTCATCGTGGTGGCCTTCAGGGCCATCCCAGAAGATCCCTTTTACTCAAAGAGAAGCATATCATAGCCAGACTGAGGTTTGCCCATGAACGTTCGAAAGGTAAAGATGAGTTTTGGAAGTCTGTGCTTTGGTCTTATGAGACTAAACTGGAACTATTTGGGCACATAGATGTTGCTTATGACTGGCGAAGAAAGGGAGAGGCCTTCAATCCTAAAAACACAGTTCCCACAGTTAAACATGGTGGTGGGAGCATCATGCTATGGGGCTGTTTTGCAGCCTCAGGCACAGGGAGCCTTGCTCAGATGCATGGCATCATGAAAAGAGAAAATTATGTTGAAATTTTGAGGGATAATATGCAGAAATCTTCTCGTAGGCTAGCCTTAGGTCATCGCTGGGTCTTCCAACAAGACAATGACCCAAAGTATACATCGAAATCTGTCCAACTGTACCTGAAGGATACCAAAACCAAGGTCCTGGAGTGGCCCGCACAGAGCCCAGACCTCAATCCTATTGAGAATCTGTGGCGGATGCTCAAAGTGAATGTCCATGCTCGGAAACCACGCAATTTGGCCCAGCTGGAACAATTTGCAATGGAAAAATGGGCAAAAATCCCTCAGGAGACCTGTGCCAACCTAGTAAAGAACTACTACTAATGTTGTTGTCAGTTGTTGCTCAGAAATGGTACACCATTGACTATTAATGGCCAGGGGGCTAATAATTTTGGACATCTCATTTTTGCCCTTTCTTGTTTCAACTCAGTGTATCAATAAAATATCCTGATCAAACTTAGTGGACATTTTGTCTTTGTTATTTTGGACAAACAAATACACTATAAACACTTGTTGTTAATGGTCATTTCCATGGAGAGATCAAGAGTTTTGTCTAATTTCATAAGGGGGGCTAATAATTTTGGCCTCAACTATACGTGTTGATTGGCCGAAGAGGAGTCCTACTTATCTGCGCTTGATTGCTCTTCCTCAACTACCCGGATGTCAGTCAAAGTAAATTGAAATTGACTTGCAAGAACTGAACTTGAATTGTGAGAACTGAATTTGAATTGTGAGAACTGAATGTGAAAACATATAGAGAGTTGAATTTTCCAAACTAATACATTCAATTTCAAATTATAATATTCAGATTCAGTTGTTCAATGCAATAATTCAAATTAAATAATACAAATTCAAATTATGTGATTCAAATTCAGTCTTTTAATGCATTATTCAAGTTTAGCAATTCAAATTAAAATATTGATGATTCAAATTCAGTTTCATATTTCAGCCCATACACTTCTGACTGAAACGAATGACAGAACAACTGAAACCATGTTTAGATACTGTAATCATGTAAAGTTCAGGCCCTTTGAGTACAATTTCACTTGAGAAAGCATTTTTGATTGAAATACAGCTTAGTCTACAATAACTTGCAAAAACAAGCTTCTAGTGCTCTGTAAAGCTTAGTTTGGCCAGAAAACACGTCTGACTGAAACAAATGACAGAACAACTGAAACCATGTTTAGACACTGTAACCATGTAAAGTTCAGACACTTTGAGTACAATTTCACTTGAGGGAGCATTTTTGACTGAAATACAGCTTAGTTAACTGTAACTTGCAAACACAAGCTTCTAGCGCCAGAAAACACTTTTGACTGAAACGAATGACAGAACAACTGAAACCATGTTTAGATACTGTAATCATGTAAAGTTGAGACACTTTGAGTACAATTTCACTTGAGAAAGCATTTTTGATTGAAATACAGCTTAGTCTACAATAACTTGCAAAAACAAGCTTCTAGTGCTCTGTAAAGCTTAGTTTGGCCAGAAAACACTTCTGACTGAAACAAATGACAGAACAACTGAAACCATGTTTAGATACTGTCGCCATGTAAAGTTCAGACACTTTGAGTACGATTTCACTTGAGGAAGCATTTTTGACTGAAAAACAGCTTAGTGTATCATCAGGGGAAAAACAAGCTAGCGTTCTGAAAAGCTTAATTTGGCCAGAAAACACTTCTGACTGAAACGAATGACAGAACAACTGAAACCATGTTTAGATACTGTAATCATGTAAAGTTGAGACACTTTGAGTACAATTTCACTTGAGAAAGCATTTTTGACTGAAATACAGCTTAGTGCATCATTAGGGCAAAAACAAGCTTCTAGTGCTCTGAAAAGCTTAATTTGGCCAGAAAACACTTCGTACTGAAACGAATGACAGAACAACTGAAACCATGTTTAGATACTGTAATCATGTAAAGTTGAGACACTTTGAGTATAATTTCACTTGAGAAAGCATTTTTGACTGAAAGACAGCTTAGTGCATCCTTAGGGCGAAAACAAGCTTCTTTCGCTCTGAAAAGCTCAATTTGGCCAGAAAACACTTCTGACTGAAACGAGTGAAAAGACAACTGAAACCATGTTTAGATAGTGTAATCATGTAAAGTTGAGACACTTTGAGTACAATTTCACTTGAGAAAGCATTTTTGACTGAAAAACAGCTTAGTGCATCCTTAGGGCGAAAACAAGCTTCTTTCGCTCTGAAAAGCTCAATTTGGCCAGAAAACACTTCTGACTGAAACGAGTGAAAAGACAACTGAAACCATGTTTAGATAGTGTAATCATGTAAAGTTGAGACACTTTGAGTATAATTTCACTTGAGAAAGCATTTCTGACGGATTTACAGCTTAGTGCATCATTAGGGCGAAAACAAGCTTCTAGCGCTCTGAAAAGCTCAATTTGGCCAGAAAACACTTCTGACTGAAACGAGTGAAAAGACAACTGAAACCATGTTTAGATAGTGTAATTATGTAAAGTTGAGACACTTTGGGTACAATTTCACTTGAGAAAGCATTTTTGACTGAAAAACAGCTTAGTGCATCCTTAGGGCGAAAACAAGCTTCTATCGCTCTGAAAAGCTCAATTTGGCCAGAAAACACTTCTGACTGAAACGAGTGAAAAGACAACTGAAACCATGTTTAGATAGTGTAATCATGTAAAGTTGAGACACTTTAAGCACAATTTCACGTGAGAACGCATTTTTGACTGAAATACAGTTTAGTCTACTGTAACTTGCAAAAACAAGCTTCTACACACAGAGAAATAGGGTGATCATTTTTGTACCTAACAGGTACATTTATCTGAAAAGTACCCTGTAAGTTACAGAAATGGTCCTTGAGGTAGTAACTCTTGACCTTTGTTTATTTTTTAAGGTACAAATTCATGGCTATAGGGATTGGTAACGTAACGTCATATATATATATGTGTGTGTGTATATATATATAGGGTTATATAGGGATTGGCAACGTAACTTCATATATATATAAGGGCTGTCAAAGTTAACGCGTTCACGCGTTAACGCAATGTTCTCTTAACGCCGTTAAGTCAAAAAGTAAAAAAAAAACGCGCATTGTATGATTTACGGCCGTCGGTGGCACCTGTAGTCTTGATACAGAGGATGGCAGAAGAATATGAAAGGGAATCAGAAGAAGAAGAAGCAGGGTTGGCGGTTTGTTAAAAACACGGCGGACTGAAAAGCAG
>OZ023166.1:32660156-32702656 GCA_963678695.2 Diplodus puntazzo | reverse complement strand
AGATGGGCTTGAAGATAAACCAGAAATAATTTGCATTGAGGAAACTTGGTTGAAACCAAGACTTGATTTTAAAATACCGGGTTATAAATGTGAAAGGAAAGACAGAGAGAATACAGTGGGAGGGGGATGTGCAACTTTCATTAGAAATGGAATTCAGTATAGAAGAATAGAAATTAATACAGTGTTAGAATGTGTCATCACAGAAGTATGGACTGACAGAGGGAAAACCACCATTGTCAATTTGTATAACCCCAGCATTAACTTAGAAGATAACAGATAGCAGATGTCATTTAATGCGATTGGCGTGTATAGACCACTGTCATCTGACGTCACGTTTTATGAGCATTTCAAGAACCTGCTTAAAAAATTGGACACAAAGAAAGAATGTATAGTTCTTGGCGATTTTAATTTAAATTGGACTGAAAAAGCAACTAGAAAGAAGCTAAAAGCACTTACAAATCAATTTGAACTGACTCAATTAATAGATGGACCCACAAGAATAACAAATGTCTCAAAAACACAAGTTGATCTCATCTTTAGTAACAAGCCTGAGAGAATTATTAAATCTTATAATCTCCTCACTGGTTTGTCGGATCACAATATGACTCTGATTGCAAGGAAATTAACAAAAAACAGGTTTATTTACCAACAAGAGATAATTAAACACTCCTATGGAATAAGGAAACAAGACATGAATGCATTCAAGGAAGAACTAAGTCAAACTGATTGGAGAGACGTTTTACTCACAGATGATATAGATGCCTCCTGTGAGTCTTTTATAGGTGCAATAAACAGAATTAAAGAAAAATACATAAAAACATTTAAAAATGGACTGTGTAAGAGTAACCTACCCTGGTTTAATGACCACCTGTGGGACTTGATGAAAAAACGTGATTTTGCTCTGAAAGTAGCGTTGAAGTCTAAATCAATTACTGACAGACACATTTTTACAAGTCTTCGTAATAAAGTAGTGAATGAATTAAGGAAAGCAAAGGCAAAATTTTTTATGGACATTATTAAAGACGGAAAATGAAATAGTAAATTGATATGGAGGAACATAAATAAACTAACAAAGAAAGACAAGCAAAATCAGGGAAAGGGACATGAGCTGAAAATTGTGGGAAATTTAACTAATGATCTCAGTGAAATTGCCTCTGCATTTGATACTTATTTTACTGCGTTACTGCAGAATCTATCTCTCACATTTGGTGCAAGAATTAAAAACATAGCAGCACCAGATTTTAATAAGCCGATTTTTAAGACAACCGAAGTCCTTGAAAATAAAATTTGTAAGATCCTAAGCACTTTAAAGTCCTCAAAGGTAAAAGATACATTTAAGTGGGATTCAACATTTCTAAAGAACAATGTTCACTCCCTCAGCACCCCCATTACACATCTAGTTAATTTGTCCATAAAACAGTCAATTTTTCCAGCTGCATGGAAGGTTGCAGTCGTAGTGCCCATTTTTAAGGCAGGTGAACCAACTGATATAGCCAACTATAGGCCCATCAGTATTTTCCCTGTGGCATCAAAGATTGCAGAAAAAGTGGTAACTGAACAACTAACTGACTTTCTAAATTCTGGGCAAGCTCTCCTTCATTCTATGCAATTCGGCTTCAGAAAAAAACATTCGACCGAAATGGCTACCTGCTATTTTCTTGAAAAAATCAAATCAAAACTAGACAGTGGGAGTGCTGTAGGAGTTGTATTTTTGGATCTGAAAAAAGCTTTTGATACAGTCAATCATAATGTTCTTCTTTCAAAGTTGACAAATTTTAATTTTTTTGATGATGTAATGAAATGGATGGAATCCTATCTTACTATGAGAAGACAATGCACCAGAGTTGGGAATAAAATGTCATCATTCATTAACTGCTCTGTTGGTGTCCCGCAGGGCTCAGTCTTAGGCCCTTTATTATTTAGTTTATATGTTAATGACCTACCACTTGCATGTCCTGAAGTTGAAACCCAAATGTATGCGGATGACACGGTTATCCTGGCACATGGAAGAGACAGAGGTGAAGTAGCAGCCAAATTAACAGCAGCGATGGCCAAAATTGCCACCTGGCTTTCAGAGTCCTGCCTGACACTAAACGTCAGTAAAACTGCATGCATGTACTTTTATATAAGAAAAAATGGAAATCAGCCAGATATCTTTGTAAATGGGGAAAAGATCCAGACTGTGTCACATTTTAAATACCTGGGAGTTACTGTTGATTCACAGTTGTCTTTTAAGAAACACATAAAGCGGGTGTGTAACGCTGTCAAATTCAACCTAAGAAACTTCAGATACATTCGAAATCAGCTACCCTTAGATGCTGCCAAATTATATATACACTTGATGATTTTTTCACATATTGCATATTGCATCACAAGTTGGTCACAAATTGGAAAAACAACACCTGCTCCACTACAAACGCTCTATAAACAAACTCTCAAGGTATTAGACAAAAAGCCATCAAGTCATCATCACTGCAATATCATTCAAAAGCATAAATTCTTGACTGTCTTGTCTTGCCGATGCTAGTTTAGTGTATAGGGTAATTCAAAAATCTGGCTGCTCCTCCATTAAAGGAGTACATATCACTGCGCCCAGACAACAAGAGAACAACGAGGACGACTAGCAGAGGTCATTGTGCAGTACAGCACAGACGTACTGAGTTTGGCAGATCAGCCTTTTCTGTCAGAGCCACTAATTATTGGAACTCGGTACCAAACGAGATCAGAGACATTAGTACCTTTACTGGTTTTAAATCTAAGATGAAATCATGGCTTAAATCTACTCAATTATGCACCCACCAACCATAAATTCAAACATTAACTCACTATTTTGTAATCTTTTTAGTGTTGTATCTTAGCATAGTTTTGATGTGTCTTAACATTGTGATTTTTATTATTATTTTGTTGTGTTGTATTGTGTTTTAAGAGTGTGAAACTGTGTTATTGTTGTTGTTGTTTGAAAGGCTGCTTGTGTGATGAGTTGTTTTGTTTGTTTGTTTTCTCTTGTTTGTTTTTTTGTTTTGTTTTGTTTTTTTGTGTGTGCTTGTCTTTGTTAGATTTATGTTATTTGTTCCTGCCCAGGGACTACAGATGAAATTTAGCTAGTAGCTAATTCTGGTACGGCTGAGAGCCGTGCACTGTCCCTGTTAAATGAACAAATAAAAAAAAAACAAACAATATTTTCAAGAAATTGTGGATAAGATAAGTGTACCAGTGGTGTGGGTTGGAGATTTTAATGCTTACAATGAGCTGTGGGGAAGCAAGAAGACAAATAGAAATGGGAAAATTGTAGAAGATTTTATTGACAAAAACCAGCCTGTTGTGTTATAGCGGTTAACAGACTCCCAGCACCAGAGCCATCAGTATTTGACGGTAACCCCATTCATTTTATTGAGTGGAAGGCACTGTTCATGTCTCTCATCGATCAACGCAAGATTTCTGCTGCTGATAAGCTTTATTACCTCAAAAAATATGTTGGTGGCACAGCACGCAAAACTCTAGATGGAGTTTTCTACAGAAATGATGATGAAGCATATCAGGATGCCTGGAAAAAACTGAATCAAAGATATGGACAGCCATTTGTTATCCAGAGGGCTTTCAGAGATAAACTTGCCAGCTGGCCTAAACTTAAGTCAAAGGATGCAGAAGAACTTTCGCAGACTTCTTGAATGCCTGCCAGCACAGTAAATTTCGCAGTGTTAAATATGCAGTGTCAAAGTTCATTGACTCTTTCAGGGTTATTACAACAACAGATTGAGTAGAATGCCCCCTAGTGTTGGTGAAAATTTCCAGTGTTATAAGACGTCTTGTCGATTTGACTCTGGAAAGCCCCGCCCACCTCGTCCTCGCTGTTCAAACCGGGACAGATTTTTCTGGAGGCCATTGTCTCCTCGTCCAACGGCTGCGGTAAGTGTCTTATTTTCACATACTAACCCAATTTTATGTTGGCATTTCAACAGAAATGTTGTTTTAGAACAACAGTGTGTTGTTGGTCCCCGTATTTGAGCGGGTTTTGTATCTTAACACCAAATTAAAGACGGCTAACGTGACCGAGTGAATACCTAGCTTAAAATGCGCGCGTGTCCAACTTGACCATGTCCGCAATAAACTTAGCAATATGATGTGGAAAGATAGTTTTGTTTTATTAAACATGACTTAAATTCTGTTGAAAATTGCCGTGGGTTGAGAAATATAAGGTTAACCCCCACAGTGGCTGTTCAAATCAACGGTTGAGCATGTGCTTTTTTTTTTGTTTTTTTTTTTAAAATCAGCATTTACCTGTGTTAGTGTGGGGAATTGCTAAACTAGCCAACGTCAGTGTTAGTTTAACATTGATATTAGTCTAAAATTACTTTGCTGCATAACTTTAGACATTATATTCTATCTAGGATGTGATGTAACACGAATATATTCGGGGTTTGGGAAGCAGTTTGCACATGTTTGAAAAAAATTGACCGCGTGCCTCCCCTTCGGCTTGGTCTGACATCAGACGTGGGACCATATTTGTTGGGAGTGATTTTTCGTCTAGCCTCCGGTAACGTTAACCCACAGACTCTGGTGTTTTATTTTGAAGTAGAAAGGGAAGTTGTCCGTGTGAAATGCTGCTAACTGTCGCAGTGCGGTGTACCGTCAGCCGTAGCAGCTGGTGTCTCTGACTTTGTTTTTTCATTTGCGTGCTCTGAGGCATGTTGCTGAAATCACAAGCATTGTCTGTTTGAATTATTACAGTGGATGCAGGTGACGTGAGTCCCAGGCCAAGCTTTTATGATGTGATTTGACTAGTTCATAAGCTCACGTGATTAAACATAACTGATTCCTGCTTGTTATTTGTGCAAGAGTTTTTCCTCAGTCGATGTGAGGGTCTAAGGGCAGAGGATGTTGTTATAAATTAAACCTTCCTTGCCTTGCTGATCATTTGTCTGCTGTTTGGTGGCCTGAAGAAAACAACTCAGCTTTTTTTTTATTATTATTTATGTATAATGTATAATTTAACATTACTCATAAAAGTTGGTCTTGTTGGCTGCTCTGTTTAAAACCATGCACTTGCTGTTATATTTGTGTTTTTGTTATAATAAGCATACTCTGTTGTTGAATTATTCTCTGCAGGAACCATGTTGATTAAGGCCAGGCTTGGAGATATCCAAAAATTTGTGCGAGTAACAGAGCCGCATCTGAAGGAGTTTTTGATTGCAGGTAAGAAATTGTCATTGGAATTAGGTTTTCCACCAGAAGCTTTAAGGTGCTAAGAGTAGCCTAACTGTAATGGTAACTGTAATGGTAACTTATAAGTATAAATGTTACCATCTCGCATTGAATTACTCTGAATGCATGCTTTTCTTAAGACACAGTAATGAGTAGTTTTATTTCACACTAGTTTATTGATGTTTATTCAAAAGTAATGTTCAAGATTCATTGGATATTTGTGAGTATTAGACCAACATGAACTAGGGATGCATTTGTCTTTTCCTCTAGCATTTGCAAAGTTTGGTGTGCCAGCTGTGACAGAAGGTGTGAAGGTTCTTGACAGTACGGGGACTGAGTTGGATGATGACGTATTTGAGGATGTTGTTAAGGATCCTTCAGTGGGAGTACTTACCATCAAATATGACACTGGTTGGTCTGAGTTACAGTTGTAATTTATAGTACAGTATTTAATGGACATACTAGTTCCTTGTGGTTAATGTTTTTCCTTTCGTCTGCTTCCTCTATCATGATCAGAAGAATCTGTCTCCATGGCACCATCTCCTGAGCAGTCGGACCTACCATCCCTTGATTCGTCTGATTCTCAAGGTACAGACATCCTTTCAGAGAGTCCTTCTGCTAAACGGCAGAGGCTGGACACAGAGGCCAAGAACGTAAGAATTAACACACAAACACCAGAGCACAACAGGAATTATTTTAAGGCCACCAAGGCTGTAAAAAGAACATAGTGTAATTTTAAAGGGACTACAAGGAGTTTTGGAAAGTGAAGTTTTGTCACACTATGTTTCCCATGAGCCCCTGCACACACGGTCAATGAAATTCTTGGATCAGCGCAGACAGGTGAAAGCATTTGCATCAAGAACGAAAGTCAGAGGTTGGAAGATAATCAGATACCGTTGTAGTTCTGACCATAAATGATGCCAACTAGTGATCCGGCGGCGTGATTCCCATGACCCGCAGGCAGCGTCCGGGAAACCGAAACTAGGAAATGCTGGGCGAGTCAACCACTAAATAATAACAAAAATAACTATACAAATGAAATAATATATTTATCGAAAATTGATCCATTAACAAGTTCTGTATAACCAAACTCCTCAGGGTCTCTTTAACCCTCTGGCCTTGTTCGTTTTCACTACCCTCTCAGCTTGTTCGTGGCCAAAAATGGCCACCAACAGATTGAGTCTGTAATTTTTGGGATTTTGTATGTTTTTTGCTGCTTTTACTGCATACAATGTTTAATTAATATGAGTTCTTGTCATAGGTACAAAAAATTTATTCATTTTAAATTTTTTAACCCCTCAAATGCCAGTTTGTTTGCACGATGCGCTTGTTGGAAACTACCACAAAAATGACCACTGCCTATCTTCTCAGTGCTACCGGTTTTTCTTGTATTATCAATAACACAGTCTGAGATATGTAACTGATTAACAACAACATTGATTATTATGCATTGTTATTTTTGAGCAGGGAAGGCAAAGTAGAAAAAACTCCCTCTTAGCTTGTTCGTGGCCAAAAGTGTCCACCTGCTGTTTACATTTCCAAAATGCTATAAAACTAAGATATATATTAAAAAAATGACATTTTTTTTTTCTAAATTTTTTCATTTGCATCAGTCCTGGTCATGAAAATTTAAATTTCATTAAAATTCTGAATTTTAACCCTTTAAATGCCTATTAGATCACAAAATGCTGATGATTTATAAGGGAGAATAGCACCAAATCACCATGTTTTTACAAAATAATACATGCTACCTGAATTTTTCTTCAACCATCATTGCAGCTTAATGTGTGTCAATAATAAGCAGTATCAATGATTTTTATGCGTCATTAGTTTTTTGTGCAGTGACAGAAAAACATAAAAACTTCCTCTTAGCTTGTTCGTGGCCAAAAGTGTCCACCTCCTGTTAACATTTCTAAAATGCTATAAAACTAATACATGTATATAAAAAATTCCACTTTTTTTACTCCAAATTTTTAAATTTGCATCAGTCCTGGTCATGAAAACTAAAATTTCATTCAAATTCTGAATTTTAACCCTTTAAATGCCTATTAGATCACATAATGCTGAAAATTTATGAGGGAGAATAGCACTAAATCACCATGTTTTTACAAAATAATACATGCAACCTGAATTATTCTTTAACCATTATTGCAGCTTACTGTGTGTCAATAATAAACAGTATCAGTGATTTTTATGCTTCATTAGTTTTTTGTGCAGTGACAGAAAAACATAAAAACTTCCTCTCAGCTTGTTCGTGGCCAAAAGTGTCCACCTCTCGTTTACATTCCTAAAATGCTATAAAACTAATATATGTATATAAAAAATTCCACTTTTTTTCTCCATTTTTTTTAATTTGCATCAGTCCTGGTCATGAAGACTAAAATTTCATTAAAATTCTGAATTTTAACCCTTTAAATGCCTATTAGATCACATAATGCTGATTATTTATAAGGGAAAATAGCATTAAATCACCATGTTTTTACAAAATAATACATGCTATCTAAATTATTCTTTAATCATCATTGCAGCTTAATGTGTGTCAATGATAAGCAGTATCAATGATTTTTATGCTTCATTAGTTTTTTGTGCAGTGACAGAAAAACATAAAAACTCCCTCTTAGCTTGTTCGTGGCCAAACGTAGCCACCTCCTGTTTGCTTACAAAATGCTATACAAACACTATATACTGAAAATATTTGCTTCTTTTTTAAAATTTGACATCAGTCCTGATCATGAAATCCAAAATTTTAATCAATTCCAGAATTTTAACTGGGTGGTTTTCTCATGTAAATCTCCATCCTCCAGGCATAGGAGGTTGCCACATTACAGGTGAACCAGATTTTAATGTCATGCTTTGCAGGTTTGTTGGGGATATATTGTAGATGTCAGTGGTGTGCATGGGGCGGGGGGGCAGTGGCCCAATTGTTGAAAAATGCACACTAAAGTGCCCTCTTGGGTGCCAAAATGAGTTCTAAAGTGCCCTCTTGGGAGCCAAAACGCATGTTGAAGCACACTCTTGGGAGCCAAAACGTGCACTGAACCGCCCACTTGGGGGCCAAAAAGTGCGTTAAAGTGCCCTCTTGGTTGGCAAAACACAACAAACTGCCCCCTTGGCTGGTTAAAACATGATAAAATGCCCACTTGGGTGACAAAATCAGGCGCTGAAATGCCCTCTTGGGAGCCAAAACGTGTGCTAATGTGCCCTCTTCAGTCGCGAGACCTTTTTCTGCTCTTCGCCCCTGACTTTCAAAAGGTCTGTGCACGCCACTGGTTGAAAATCCACAATGACCTATGGATGCAACAAGCTGCTCATCAACACACACATCAACCCCTGGATTGAATAAGAGGGGGAGGCAAGCCACCCACTTTTCCCACAGGATGCGAAATGCAGCGAGTTTATCATTCCTGAAGCCTCCTGGATGGGAGAGCCTGTCATCAAAGCAGATGTTAGCGCTGATCTGAGTGAAGCTGTAGAGGAGCATTGTAGCGCGAAACATGGCCCGTCCTGTCTTGGCATCCCACATGCCTCGTGTTGCTTCATGTCTTGAACGGTAGACGCCGGCCAGAATAAGAATTCCAATGTAGAATCTTACCCCCACTTCATCCACATCCCTCCAATCCTCACACCTTCACCTCCCATGCAGGTTTGTGTTGGTGCACAGCAGCTGAATGATCTCCTCTGTTATGAATAGGTCAAAGGCAGACCTCATGTTGATGATGTGGGCAACTGTATACAGGGTGGGCCCTGGGGTGAAACCAGTGGATACTGGATTGTGGTGCAGGGTCTCTTCAGCAGTGGGAAACCACATCATTTTCCCATGACGAGACATCCGCTCACCCGCCAGCTCCTCTGTCTCTGCCATCAGCTGATCGGCCTCCATCGCAGTGTCTGTACCGTCTTCTTCCCCTGAGGAAGAGGAATCAGGCACTGGCTGGAAGTTGTCATCAGTGGTGTTGCTGTCATCCTCTGAGGAAGGTGTCCCATCATCTTCAGGAGAGGACATGTCCTCATCTTGGGTAGAAGATTTCTCCTCCTCAACTGCAGAGGATTTCTCCCAATCTTCACTCTCTGAGCCCATCCAATACTCAAGTGCTTCAGTCAGGCAATATGACCTTCTCGCCAGATAAAGAAGGACCTGGGAGCTGATAGGCTCACTTATAGCATTAGTACTGACTGCACCTGCATAAACTCCAGGACAGATTTATAAACAGTGTCAGACTTTGTTTTTGTTTCCCCAGAGGCCAGGGGTCAAGATGACCTGTGATCTTTTTTTTTTTATGAGAGCAGCTATTTGAGTGTGTAGGGGCTATTGTGTAGTTGTGTGTGGCATTTTTTTATGAAAAGACCAAAGCTACAGGTATTTTCAACCTGTGCATCACAGCCAGGTTTGCCTTTGAAACTCAAAGCTCAATAACCTGTACCAAGAGAAATTCACTGAAACTTGGAGGTATGATACACTATAATTCACTTGCCACTTTATCTTGCCAATACATATTTGCACGCACATTTTTTTTTTCATGCACAAACACACATCATTACCTGACATCCTTAGGATCACACCTATGTCAAAATTGTGTCATTCATTTGCTCCATTGGAGTGCAGGAAGTCATCCTGCGCCACTAGTGGAAACTAAGAATGTTACCTGAAATTGCTCCCATGCCCAAAAATGGACAAATGACATAATCTGGTAGAAAACATTAAAAACTAAAATTTTCAAGTGTTGAGTCTAGAATGAAAGCCATTTTACCTAAATTATGTGATTTTATACTGTAAATCACAAGGAATTAAATAATGTAGTTTTCATGGGTTTCAATTGGCCAAAAGTGTCCACGATAGAGCTATAAGGAACAATTGTAGATAAACAGTATAAAACTGACATATTTAAAGAGCAGGTTTTGAAAATTAAAAGATCAGGCAAAAATGCACACCCTTGGGAAATATCATTCCATTTGCATTAACACAGCTAAAATGATCAACAAAAAGGAAGTGAGGTGGACACAAATGGCCAGCATAGAGTCCAGAGGGTTAAAAACCATTTGTTTTTGACCATTTGTTTACTTATTAATGTGATGTATTCTCAACATGCTAAATTGTTTTGCTTTTTGTCTGAAGTTGGTGGAATCCATTCTTACAAAGAAACCTGGTGGGGAACGCATAATGAATGAATACAATCGAAGCAAGTCCCTGACAGATGAAACCAGGAGGAAAATGGTGAACATACTGGCAGCTGACATGACGGAAAAGAATGGGTAATTTGTAAATAGTCTTTACTTTACTCACTGTAGCTTTTACATTAAATTCAAAACTTTGTTCAATCCTGTGCATATAATAAATCTTTACCATTTTATATCTTGCAGTACATCACCACCCAGACAGGTGAAAGAAAAGTATGCCAGAGGAATTGTGAGCTTATTCCCCTACCTCAGTGATCCGTTCTCCCAGGACTGGTTATGTAAGTCCCACACTATGATGGCTGTGATAATGTTGAACGCGACATCGAAACACAGTGATTTCTACTAGAGCATATTTTTAAAGGTAATAAATAAGTGATATAATTGCTCTGCATACATGAGTCTTTTCAAGTTGCAGTTGTGGAACTATCGGCTGAGATGGTGTTTTTTTCAAACTCTTTTTCAAAAATGGGGCTACAGTAAGGACGAGGGAGGAGTGGTGAATTCATATTCAAAATGCCCCTCTTACCTTAACTTTAAAAAAACAACAACTCACGAATGGAGTGTCTGTTTTTGTTATCCTTTCTCCCTCCAAGGAGCATTATTATGATGGCGAGAGTGGCACTGGGTACTTGGCCTGGAGGATTAAAACTATTCAGAGATCCACTGCTAGAGACAGACGATCATCGTATGGAGGTAACACAATAATAATACTAGAAGATCTAGGCCTGGGACGATAATAAATTTTTCTGGACGATATGTTGTCCCACAAATTATTGACGATAAACGATATTATTGACACTTTTTTTTTTTTTAAACCATATTTTTAATTCAAGAAAGGTACTGTACAGGATGCATTAAAATACAATATCTTGAATTGGTTTAACATTGTTTTGTCAATCGAATCCCACCCACAACACCCACTTACTGCCGTCAAACAAGTTGAAATGAGTTACAATAGTGAAAATAAGTATATAATGATGATAATGATAACTGTAACAGAATTAATGTGAAATAATGATTGATAAAAATAAAAATATGAAAAATACGCTATAAAAAAAAAAAATAAATTAAATAAATAAATAAATAAATAAATAAATAAAATAAATAAATTAAAAAAAAAAAAAAAAAAAAAACATGGAGGGGGGGCATTTCACATTCTTACATTTTACATGTCTTCAGTTACACATAGTTGAAACACACATCAGGGCCCTATTGTCTTATGGGAGAGTGTTGAGCCTATCAAAATACAGAATCAACGGGTCCCATATTTTATGAAATTTTCTTGTTGATCCTCTGGTAAAGTACTTAATTTTTTCTAATTTCAAGAAAAACATTAGGTCGCTGAGCCAGACAGACCCTTTAGGTGGGTCAGGAGATTTCCACTGTAAAGCTATTCTTCTACGGGCTAGCAAAGAGGCAAACGCAAAAACATTCTTCTTATCTGTGGGCAGCAAGATCTCGTTAATCAAGACTCCAAAGATGGCCATGTCAGCAGAGGGTTTCACTTTAGTACCAAAAGCATCGTTTAAAGTGTTGCAAACAGATGACCAAAAATCTCTTAGTTTAGCACAGGTCCAAAACATATGAGACATATCTGCTGGTGTAGAATTACAGCGCTCACACCTATCTTGAATGTCAGAATAAATTCTAGCCAGTTTGGATTTGGTGTAGTAAATTCTTTGAAAAACCTTGAACTGTATCAAGCTGAGACGGGCACAGGATGATGTGCCATTAACTCTAGCCTGAGCGCGGTCCCAGACTGCATCAGAGATTTCCATCCCAAGTTCTTCAGCCCATTCGGTTCTAAGCCGCTCTAGTGACGTTTCATGGAGGGAGGTTATTATATTTGAAATGTTTGAGATCAGTCTCCTGTGCTGAATAGGAGTCCGCAAAGTTTTCTCAAGTCCTGAGTCTGTTGGTAAAGCAGGAAATGATGGACTCTGGCTCTGAATAAAATGGCGGACCTGAAAGTATCTAAATAAGTCTGACCGCTGTAAATGAAATTTCTCAGAAAGATCAGTAAAAGTGGCAAAAAGGCCATCTATATAAAAGTGGTAGGATAGAGTTAGACCATTCCCACGCCACAGAGTGAAGGTATGGTCAATTCTGGATGCAGGGAATAGATGGTTGTCACAAATTGGGCTATACACAGAGAATTCTTTCAGCTTGAATTTTCGTCTGAATTGTGCCAGTATTTTAAGAGTGGAGATTACCACAGGGCTGGATGAGAACTTGGATGGTGAGAATGGTAGTTTTGCTGTAATTAAAACAGAGAGTGAAGTAGAAAAGCAAGAGTTTGCCTCAATTTTGCACCAATCCAGTTCTGGGGCCTGATACCAGTATGTCACTTTTTGTATATTGGACGCCCAGTAGTATTTTTCCATATTGGGCAGTGCTAGGCCACCCTGGTCTCTGGGTCTTTCCAAAAGTTCTCTACGTATTCTAGGATTTTTGCCAGCCCACAAAAAAGAGGAGATTAACTTATTCAGAGACTGGAAGAAAGATTTAGACAAAAAGACTGGAAGACATTGAAATAGGTACAAAAACCTAGGTAGGACGTTCATCTTTATACAGTTAACTCTACCTACAAGAGATAAATAAAGGACAGACCATCGCTTTAAATCTGATTCCAATTTGAGTAAGAGAGGTTTAAAATTCTTTACATATAGATCAGAGAAAACACGGGTGATCTGTATCCCTAAGTATTTAAAACCGGTCCTTGACATACGGAAAGGAAGTGTATTGTCTGATATATGAAGGGCAAGATTATTGACAGGAAAGCATTCACTTTTGGAAAGGTTTAATTTGTAACCTGAGAACCACCCAAAGTCATTTAGGATATTAATAATATTAGGAACACACGACACTGGATCTGAAATATAAAGAAGCAGATCGTCTGCATATAAAGAAACTCTGTGCTCAGTGTCTAACCTCTGAATTCCAAGGATGTCGGGGGCTGTTCTGAACTTAATTGATAGCGGTTCAATAGCTAATGCAAATAACAAAGGGCTGAGGGGACATCCCTGACGTGTACCCCTTGACAGAGAGAACAGATGGGAAGATAATTTATTTGTAAGTACTGATGCTTTAGGAGCAGTATATAATAAGCGGATCCAAGAAATGAAATTTGATCCAAAACCAAACTTCCCCAAGACAGCAAATAAATAACACCATTCAACCCTGTCAAATGCTTTTTCAGCATCCAGGGAGACAACAACCTCAGGTGTCTCCCCGGATGCTGGTGAATGAATAACATTTAGGAGTTTGCGTATATTTGTGAAGGAGTGACGGCCTCTCATGAATCCAGATTGTTCCATTGAAATGATTTGGGATACTACACTATCCAATCTTGAGGAAAGAAGTTTAGCCAAAATTTTGACATCTGAATTTAGCAAGGATATAGGTCGGTAGGACCCACAATCAAATGGGTCTTTGCCTGGCTTTAAAAGAAGTGAGATGGATGCTTCAGTCAAAGTCTGTGGTAAGTAATTCTGATTAAAAGAGTGATTAAACATTTCAAGTAAGATGGGAGCAAGTTGAGAAGAAAACTTTTTGTAAAATTCCATAGGATAGCCATCAAGCCCCGGTGATTTGCCGCTTTGCATTTTATTAATGGCATCAACAATCTCCTGCAGTTGTATGGGTTTATCAAGATTGTCTTTAGCAGTTGCATCTATGGTTGGTATGTCTATACTATCCAAGAAAGTGGTCATGTTTGAGTTATCCTGTGGGAATGTAGAAGTATATAGTTCTGAGTAGAATTCTTTAAAAGTATTATTAATTTCTACTGGATCTGTGGTCAATGATTGTGAAGTATTGCGAATCTGTGGGATTAAGCGAGAAGCGGACCTACATTTCAGTTGATAGGCCAAAAGACGGCCTGCTTTCTCCCCATGTTCGTAATAATGACCTTTTGACCACAGATGATGTCTCTCAGTCCTTTCTGTTGATAATAAATCATATTGGGTTTTCAGTGCAATCCTCTCTTTGTATAACTCTGGAGTAGGGGTGATGGAATATTGCCGGTCTATGCTTTTAATTGACGAAATGAGGTCTTGTTCCTTCTGCTTTCTCTCTTTATTGCGTGAAATAGTGTATGATATAATCTCTCCTCTTACAACTACTTTAAGCGTTTCCCATAAAGTAGATGGAGATATAGAGTCTGACTTGTTAAATAGCATAAAGTCATCTATTGCCTTAGATATGAGATTGCAAAAGTGACTATCTGTCAGTAGGGCTGTGTTCAATCTCCATGTGCTACGCTGTGACAGGTTTTGAGCAAACAAAAGATCAAGAGACACTGGAGCATGATCTGACTCAACTATAGCAGTGTATTCCACCTTCTTTAAAGCAGGAAGGAGTGTTTTGTCAATTAGGAAAAAATCTATCCTACTATATGTATGATGAACATGTGAAAAATAGGAGAATTCCTTTTATGTGGATAGAGGAACCTCCACGGATCAACACTACCAATCTGATCTGCAAATTCACTAAGAGCTAGAGACATCTTTGAGCGTACTAAAGTCTTAGGGTTGGAGCGATCTATGGCTGGGTCCATGACGGTGTTAAAATCACCTGCATGCAATTAGTTTATGTGAATTCAAATTCGGAATAAGAGAGATAAGTTTATTTATGAAGCTGACATCGTCCCAATTTGGGGCGTATATGCTTGCTAGTACTACTGGAGTATTAAAGAGTGACCCTGATACTATTACAAATCGTCCTTGGGGGTCTGAGATTGCCTGAGATGGAGTAAATACTACTTTTTTATGAATTAAGATCGCTGTCCCCCGTGCTCTAGTGTTGAAGTTAGAATGAAAACTCTGCCCAACCCAGTTCTTCCTAAGCCTGACTTGGTCTGCTACTTTCAAATGCGTTTCTTGCAAAAATATTATTTCTGCTTTTAATTTCTTTAAGTGGGAAAAAATCTTTGATCTCTTATTCGGCCCATTCATTCCTTTGACATTCCATGTAATAAAATGAGTTGATGTTGCACCTACTTCAGCCCTGACATTAGTTATGTCATATGACATGTTCTGTTAAAAGGAAAAAGAAGGAAGAAAATGCGCCCCACACTTGCCAAAAACCTCCAAAAACATAAGCATCACACAAAATAACACTAGCAGTTGCCTTGGTGGGCCCCCCCTAACCCTCAACACTCCTATGTCTGCCACTAGAACAAGGGCAGACTGCAGGCTCCCTCTTAACTCTTGAACCTTCCGGTACATCCTATCCTACAGTGAAGAGCCTTTGACCATTTAGCAATAACATTGTGAAACAGAATAGCATAATACAAAGCTCTCATATATCTTAACCACACAGTACAAATAAACGAATAACCAAAATTCTTCGTCAGTCACGTACACAGCGCACGTAAAACAAAAACAAAAAGATCGGCTAGGTTAGCACTGTAGCAGTTCAAAGTATAACGTTAGTTGACCAAATCCAACAGGTGGCAGCCGGTGACCATTATCAGTTGAGATAATAAGAAAATAATAAGAGTGACACTTACCAAAAAGAAAACGATTCAAAAATCGACCTGATAGCTCCCGCAATCCGGTGGGTTAGCTGCTAAGTAAAACAACAGTTTACCTCGAAAAATTCAGGTTCTCAGTCTGTGTGGGAAAGTTCTTCAGACGTGTTAGCAACAAGCTAACTGCCGCCAAAATCAGTCCGAAGTCCAGTTAGTCCTAATCGTCTTCGCCCATCACCTTTCGGTCGTAAAAAGCTTTTGCCTCCTCTGGCGTGTTAAATTTGAAAGTGTTTCCGTCAAGCGTGACTCGCAAGACAGCAGGGTAGAGTAGCTGGAATTTTATCCCCTTCTGGTATAAGGCTTGCTTGAGTCGTTGAATTCAGCCCGTCTCCTGGATAAACTGACGCTGTAGTCTGGGTATATCCTCAGGGTGGCATTTCGGTATGTAGCTGTGTGCTGCCTAGCCCATTGCAGCATTCGTTCTTTTTCTTGAAACTGGTGAAAACATACCACAAAAGGACGTGGGGGTACACCAGACTTTTCAGGCTTTTTGCCGATTCTGTGCGCTCTCTCCAGAGCTGGGGCAGATTCAAACAGCGCATTGCCTGTAACCTCCATCAACATGCCCGACACAAATTTGACAGTGTCCTCAACACCCTCACTGTCCTCTGGAACATTTACAATCCTCAAATTGGCTCTGCGTGACCGATTTTCTAAGTCTTCAACACGATCCATCAGTGTAGCATTCTGGGTTCGTAGAGTCTTGATAGCTGCTTCGGTTTCGAAAATCTTGTCGAAGTTCTCACCAGCCAAGGATTCCGTTGCAGTGAGACGTTGTTGAAAGCTGTCCACGGTCTCTCTCAGTGCATTCACCGAAGTGTGTAACGGTCCAAGAGATTCTTGAATGAGTGTTGAAATATCTTCTTTCAAACTAGCACGTTGTTTGGACAGTTCTTCCACCAGTTGTGTCCTGGTTATTCCATCGTCGTTGGAAGAGCGGTCACTAGCAGGAGAATTAGCCATTGCTGTTAGCTTGTCAGCGATAGTGTTTCCTGCGGTCACCAAAGCAGTCTGTTTATGCCTTTTAGAAGCCATTAGTTGCGTGTGGCCATATAACACAAAATAATTCTTATGTAACTTCAGTCCTGAGACCCTAATATTAAATTCGATAAAGTAACGTGAAAGTTAGGTCGGAGCTCCTCACATGTGCTGCCTACTCCACCATGGCCGAAACCGGAAGTCATTTATTGACACTTTGACACATTATTTATTTGAGAACAAATTAACCACTAATATAATAATAATATCTAATAATAATACAAGTAGACCCTTATAATTGCGATAAACTTTTATTTCTCATGAGTATTTTTTTTTAACCATTGTAATGACAAGAACTTATATAGCTACTATTGTTAATACGAGCTTAGTGATAGCTGGGTGGACTGTATATTGGTGTTCAGATGCCGTAGTGTCACCGTGGTGTGTCTACAAGAACACTCGGACTCCAGAATGCAGTTAACTATTTTACTTCTTCTTGAGGCAGCACAGTTACACACAGGGGACAATTAGTACAGGGCTCAGGCACTCAGGTTGTGAGGAATTATCTTCAAATTATCTGTTTGTATTTGCAGTAACTTATATGTGTGTATGGTACTTTGTGTGGTCTGAAGAAAAGGAGAGAAAATAAAGCACATTGGTTTCTATAATAAACGTAAAGTCTGAATATGCATAAATACACCAAAGCTGTATGTTACACATAAGGATTATCAAACAGTGCAATCTTGGTACATTTGTAGTGCAATGCCGCCACCTAGAGGCTAATCGCGGACATTCACAGGAATAATGGCACACGTTCAGCAATTAAGCATGCTATTCATATGCTAATGTCGACTATAACTTCGGGATACACCGCGACAATAATTATGGCTTTAACATAATGGCAGTCATTAGCACCTAGCACACATTTACATCTTCAGCAAGACATAAACAGCAATACATTTCGAACGGACTTGAATTATCTAGGCACAGAAGTTAACATCTAGCTCAACAGGTTGTAAATGGCAATTAAATGCCTACTACTAAAACGAACACATTTACACAGGATGCTGATAACAAAGAGGAAATAAATTGACTTACATATTTATCACGAACGCACAAAGGATCTTCAAACGAGCAGGAATGGAATTTACAACAAAAAACGAGACTACCATTCAAACGCTGCATCACTCGTAGGCTTCATCACTCACTGCACTCGTGCCTCACGCATGTTCAGCTGCGCATGCGCGAGGAGTCCTGATTCTGTCCGTGGCCTTTCCAACACAGCCGCCCCCACATTTGGTGACAAAGGTGTTCACGGAAAGGCCATCAACTGGTCCGGTCAGGGCATGCTGGGTCGTCGTCGGGGATCTCAGGCAGGACAATGAGACGGACGATGGGCCTGGTGTACACTTTGTCCTTGATCTGTACCTCGGCGCTTCTCACATGACCATCAGGACCTGGAAACACTGTCAACACCTTCCCAATCTGCCAGAGGGACCGGGGCAACTGAGGATCCACCATCATGACCACAGATCCAACTGTGACGTCCGGAGCAGGAGTCGTCCATTTCCCTCTCATCTGCAGGCCAGGTAGGTAGTTCTTCACAAAGGCTGTCCAGAACCGGTCTGCGAGAACTTGAGAGTGTCTCCACCGCCGACGTCCAAGGAGCTCTGACTGTGGATAAACCACTTGGGGCAGGGCGCTGTCAGGCCGCCCCATTAGCAATGAGTTTGGGGTCACCGGATCCACATCCGCTATGTTTGCTGAAACATAGCCCAGTGGTTTGGAGTTGAGTATGGACTCAATCTCAATGAGGACGGTTCTGAGCACCTCCTCACTCACTGTCTGGGAACCGATGGTGGTGTACAGAGCAGCTTTGACCGAGCGGATTTCTCGTTCCCATGCGCCACCAAAATGGGGTGCCGCTGGTGGGTTGAAGTGGAACGAAATCTGCTGAGTGGCCAGGTGTTGCTGGACCTCAGGGCTTAAGTTGGAGAAGGCTTCCTTCAACTCTTTCTCTCCCCCTCGGAAGTTGGTTCCTTGGTCTGAAAATAACTCGGCTGGCTTGCCCCGTCGAGCTATAAACCTCCGTAGGGCCATCAAGAAGGAGTCAAGGTCAATTGACACTAGCAGATCCACGTGCACTGCTCTTGTGGTTAGACACTTAAAGAGAAGTCCCCACCTCTTTTCTGTTCTTCGGCCCAACTTTACTGTAAGTGGGCCAAAGCAGTCCATGCCACAGGAGTAGAATGCCGGCTTGAACAGTCGAAGCCGTGGAGGTGGTAGGTCAACCATCTTCTGAACTGCTGGTTTGGATCTCCATCGGCAACACTCAAGGCATCGGCGTTGGTGACGCTTAACTGCCTCACGGCCTCTGAGAATCCAAACTCTGCGCCTCAGTTCGGCGAATACTCGCTCAGGTCCAGGGTGGCGAAGCTTTGAGTCGTACTCCTGAATGAGCAGCCTTGTACATGGGTGAGCTGGATCAAGTACAATGGGATGTACTGCCTCTGGATCAAGCCCCTCCACTCTACGAAGACGCCCTCCCACTCTGATGACATGATGGGCTGGGTCGAACTCAGGTGAGAGACAAAGGAGGTGACTACTGGATGCCACAGGTTTGCCTGACTTGAGGAGTTCGTAATCATCTGGAAAGCTCTCTTGCTGAGCATTCTGGAATGCAAGCATTTCTGCAGCCTGATATGTACTAGCAGAAACCGGTCCAGACAGGCTGGCCGCCCCGTGAAGCTCCTGAGCAAGAGACTCCACTAGGTCTTTCCAAGTCTTGAATGTTGGCCTGTCTGGGTTGGCAGACGTACTCAGTCCACAGAAAGTAGAGCGCTTGAGCTCAGTTGCATCCTCTGAAACCAAATCGCTAGGTGGAGGGAGAGTAGGCCACTCGTCAGGGGGTAGCTTTAAGAACTCTGGTCCTTCACACCATCTGTTTGGTTCCGCCAACTCTTGCAAAGATTTGCCTCTAGTGAGGTCGTCTGCTGGATTCTTGGAGGACTCAATGTAGCGCCAGGCTTTGAGGTCAGTGAGCTCTTGTATTTCCGCCACTCTAGTGCCGACGAATACTTTGAAGCGGCATGACTCCGAGTGAAGCCATGTGAGGACTGTTGTTGAATCACTCCAAAGCACAACGTGGCGGATCTCCAAGGTAAGCTCGGTCCTCAACAGCTTTGCTAACTGAGCTCCAGTAACAGCTGCACACAGCTCCAAACGAGGCATTGAAAGCTGTTTCCTGGGTGCAACTCGTGAGCGTGCGAGGAGAAAGGCTACATGAACCCTCCCTCTGACCTCTTCGGACCTCAGGTAGGTGACTGCCCCGTAGGCCCTCTCAGAGGCATCACAAAACACATGAATGTCTCTCTTGGTGTCTGGATGGTCCATGGCCGCAGGGGTGTAACATCTTGGCAACTGCACTTGAGGTAAGTATGCAAGCTCACTTTCCCAGGTGTGCCAGGCTGTCAGCAGATCTTCAGGGAGATTGGGATCATCCCAGCCTCTTTGACGGTCCCACAGGCGCTGAACCAGCACCTTTGCTCGAGTGGTGTAGGGAAGTATGAACCCGAGTGGGTCATACTGACTGGCTAAGACACGGTAGACATTGCGCATGGTGGTCTGGTCATAAGTAACGGTTCTGCTCTTATAACTGAAGACATCAGCATCACAATGCCAGGTGAGACCGAGGGTTGACTCATGCGCTTCTGACTTGTCATGGGCCAGCCACAACTCCAGCTTGTCGGACCTGGCCTCAGCAGGTAGGTGGTTTATTACCTGAGGCGTGTTACTGGCCCACTGCCGGATTTCGAATCCTCCAGAGGCAAGGAGACTTCTAAGGCTGTCGACCAATTGTTTCGCTTCTTGGGCAGACTGCAGGCTCTGCAAACAATTGTCAACATAGAAGCACCTTTCTACGGAGAACCGTTCCATGCTGTTGGCCTGGCTGTCGCTGAAGACATGCTGCTGTAGCGCGTATGTGGCGCAACACGGACTGCAAGTGGTCCCAAATGGCAACACTTGCCACTCGTAGACCTGAGGTTTCTCTTCTCTCTTCATGTTGCGCCAAACAAAGCGCAGAAGGGGTCTGTCTTCGGGCAGTAATAGCACTTGGTGAAACATCCCTTTGATGTCACCACTTATGCCCACACTGTGCTCCCTGAACCGCAGAAGGACTCCCAACAGGGACGGGCTCAACGTTGGGCCAGGCAGCAAGGACTCGTTCAGGCTGAGGCCTCTGTACTGGAAGGAGCAGTCGAACACAATACGGTTCTTACCGTTATGTTGCACCATGTGGTGGGGAATATACCAGCTCTCCCCACCAGATGGAGTCGACTTGACAGGTAACTTGGCTACAACGTTGGATGTTTCCAACTTCTCAATCTCCACTTCGTAGGCTGCTATGCTTTCTGGGTCTTTCAATAGGCGTCTCTCCAAACCTCTAAGCCGTGGCATGACTGCCTCCATAGGGGCCTGGAGTACAGGGAAGTTCTTCTTCCGAAGTAACGGGGTGGCATATCTGAGCACACCATTGACCTCTACCCTGATGGTCTTAGAATCAAGAAGATCAATGGCTTGCTGATCTTCGCGCGAGCGCGTCACCTGCTTCTCACATCTCAGCGGCAAGACGTCGAGTTGCCAAAGCTTCTCCACATTCCTACGCAGCTCCACTTCCAGTGGGCTGAGTGAAGCAAACAAGCACTGCTGGGATGGTAACTTGAGCTTGGTAAGCCTAGACGGACCCTGGAGGGTCCAACCAAGCCTTGTCTTGATGGCAGCTGGGCCGCCAGGGGGTCCTAGACGAACAGGCTCCAGAGGAGTTATCAAGTGAGGGTTATCAGCCCCTATCAGCAGTGTTGGACTCGCTCTGTCGAAGGCTTGTAGTGGGATGTCTCGGAGATGATTGAACTTTAGCCTCAGGCTGTCCACTGGATAGGTGTGATCAGCAAGGCTGAGACGCTCAGCTGTGAATGCGTCGCTAATCACAAAGGCTCTGTTAGGTTGTGTAATAGGTGAGACTTTGAATGTCACCGTCATGCCAGGCAGAGTCTGCATGTCCTGGCGGATGGTGCGCAAGGCTAATGTCTCAGGGGGTCCACATAGTCCAAGTTTCCGTGTGGCAGCAGGCAGAAGCATTGTGCGTTCAGAGCCGTCATCAAGGACTGCATAAGTGTCAAATGTCTTGTTCTCGTGCTGAAGGAGGACCCGAACTACTTTCAGGAGGACTCGACTACACTCGCCTGGTCTGTTCAGATACAGGGTTTCGGTTGCAGAGGTAACTGGAGCTGGTCCGTCCTTCACAGGCTTGGTATTGACTTCGTGCAGTATCTGTAGATGTTTACCTTGGCACTTACTGCACGGCTTCTTGAGGGTACATTCTGCTGCTACATGTCCTCTTCCACACCGCCAGCAGCGTTTGTTGGACTTTATCCACTGAGTGATTTGATCTTTATCAAAGGACTTAAAGGTGTCACACTGACTTAAAAAGTGCTCACTAGAGTTACAGTATGGGCAGTATGCTTGCGGCTTCTTCTTACCTGTGCCATCAGGCTTCTTTGGCGGTTCACTGACTTGCTTGTCAGAGGTTTCCTCAGTGCCATGAAGCACAGTGGCTGGACGAGGGGATTTAGGATCACGCTTCTGATTCTTCTGCTTACCATTAGGCTTGGATTCTTTAAGGCTAGTTTGGCTTTCACTGTCCTGGCACCATGCCTCGTACTGCAGCCAGTCTGAGAAGTCTGTTAAGTCGTAACCTGTTCGTGGCCGCCGACACATGCTTCTCCGGAATTCTGACCGCAGGTCTGAGGGGAGTTTGCTTAAAAGCCGCTCCACATGAGATCCGCATTGGAGCTCCACTGCTCCTTCTGTCCCTAGTGTCTGTAGCATCCCCACTAAAGCACGCACTTGTAGGGCAAACTTCTGGAATGCCTGAGTGTCTCCCTGATGGATATCTGGAGCATTCATAACCGTAGCGATTTTCTTCAGGGCCAGCTTCTGAGGTCTTCCAAACTTATCAGTCAAAGCCGCCATGGTCTCTGAGTAAGGAGTAGGAGAGTTTAAATAGGCGTCGGCTACCAGACGGGCCTCCTCTAACTTGAGATGATCCAATAGAACCTGATAACGGAACAGCTCTGTTGCATCAGGAGGTAGGAGGTTTTCTAAGGCAATCTTGAGGCGAGTGAACTCGCCAGGATCTGGCTTTGAGAAGTCTGGAATAGTCGGGATGGGTCCTCTATACGTTCTCTCGCTGAGAAATGCTAGAGGCTTCTGAGCAGGAGCACCATAGGTGGTAGGAAAAGGTGCATAAGTAGACTGAGGGTTCAGTGGCGCATATGACTGAGTGAGGTTGGTTGGCCGTAATGGCTCTGAAGGCCTTGGCGGATACAGGCTGGCTACAGGTGGTTGTGAATGAAGATATCTATAGGCATAAGGCTGACTGGTATCAGCGTAGTGATCTCTCACATGATCCTGTGGTGGATTGCTACCATAAGGCTGCTGACTAGGATACCATGTGGGCGCGGGTGGAGTTCTTGGGGGCGCTGATCGACTTTGATCTTTAATGGCCTGGAGCTCACTCATCATCCGGTTGATGGTGTCCATCATGAGCTGCTCCTTTGTGTCGGATGACTGTGCCGCAGGACCCACCGGATGGCTTTGTGCTCTGCAGGCGGCTACTGGGCTTGCATCAGGTGGATGGCTATAATGTGGTGGGATGAATGGCAGAGGTACTGGGTGGGACTGGGGAGCAGGCGGGCTAGCTCTTGGAGGAAGAGGCTGAAATACAGAGGTGGCACTAGCATGCAGGTAAGGTTTAGGTGCTGAGGCCTGGGCTACGAGGAGGGGAAGCTGATGAAAGGAAGGAATTCTATCAGCATAAATGCTTGGAGCAGGCTGCTCCGGATGTAAGGCCTCAACTGGTCTATTCTGAAGCACTGCTTGTGCACTTTGCCTTTCGTGGCCCTCCTGGGGTCTAACAAGTCTTGGATCCAGTCCTGGGGGAGCTGCCATCTGTGATCTGGGCTGGGCTACATGTTGCTGATTTGCCGCTGCCTGGGTTGCCTGAGTAGCATGCCAGTCATCAAGCATCACGTAGCCTGACTCTATGCTGGGGGAGGACGAGCGATATGAGAGAGGCGTCATCCTCCTGGCTTCCTCCTCAGTCATCTTCGGGTGCCTGTCTTCTGTCCCCTGTGTGTACTGTGCTAGGTTAGCTGCTTCTGACTGTGCTGCCGGTCGTCGTTGGCCCACCAGATAGACTTCGTAGTCTCTGAGGTAAGCAGGCTGATGGGACTGACGCTTCGGTCGGACATCAGGAAGCGAAGGGAGGTCACCACTAGAGTAACGGCGCTGCATTCTGTAGGTTAAGGACTCCAAAGAGGCACTACAATGGATCCGGCTCGAAGGACCTGTGTTAATACGAGCTTAGTGATAGCTGGGTGGACTGTATATTGGTGTTCAGATGCCGTAGTGTCACCGTGGTGTGTCTACAAGAACACTCGGACTCCAGAATGCAGTTAACTATTTTACTTCTTCTTGAGGCAGCACAGTTACACACAGGGGACAATTAGTACAGGGCTCAGGCACTCAGGTTGTGAGGAATTATCTTCAAATTATCTGTTTGTATTTGCAGTAACTTATATGTGTGTATGGTACTTTGTGTGGTCTGAAGAAAAGGAGAGAAAATAAAGCACATTGGTCTCTATAATAAACGTAAAGTCTGAATATGCATAAATACACCAAAGCTGTATGTTACACATAAGGATTATCAAAACAGTGCAATCTTGGTACATTTGTAGTGCAATCCCGCCACCTAGAGGCTAATCGCGGACATTCACAGGAATAATGGCACACGTTCAGCAATTAAGCATGCTATTCATATGCTAATGTAGACTATAACTTCGGGATACACCGCGACAATAATTATGGCTTTAACATAATGGCAGTCATTAGCACCTAGCACACATTTACATCTTCAGCAAGACATAAACAGCAATACATTTCGAACGGACTTGAATTATCTAGGCACAGAAGTTAACATCTAGCTCAACAGGTTGTAAATGGCAATTAAATGCCTACTACTAAAACGAACACATTTACACAGGATGCTGATAACAAAGAGGAAATAAATTGACTTACATATTTATCACGAACGCACAAAGGATCTTCAAACGAGCAGGAATGGAATTTACAACAAAAAAACGAGACTACCATTCAAACGCTGCATCACTCGTAGGCTTCATCACTCACTGCACTCGTGCCTCACGCATGTTCAGCTGCGCATGCGCGAGGAGCCCTGATTCTGTCCGTGGCCTTTCCAACAACTATCCTTAATGAATAAAATAAACAAAAAATAATAAACAGTGCAGTGCAGCTCTTCTGTCTAATAACGTTATACACCTGAAGCTCCACTTTTCATTCAAACAAACTAATGTGACTTCCACAGATGTAAGATTTCATCAATGAGACTAGCATTTATCTCCTAAAAAGTATTAAATCAGCCGGCGGTAAACCTCTAAAAACCTGCTAAAAAGTTTTCGTAGTCGTTTTCTCCCCCAATGACGGAGGTTGACCGGCCCGTGAGCTGCTGCAGGCGGCTGCAGACTGTGGGAAGCCCCGCTCCTCCTGCTCGCTGCTACCACATTAGCTCCAAAAACGTCGGAGGAAATCTCCCAACAGGCGATATGTGGATAAACTGACCACAGACTGGGGATCTAAACTGTGACTTTCTCGCATGAAAAAATATATATAATAAGTGACGTGTTAACAGCACTGCAGCGAGAATTACAGTAAAATAGCTTTCAGCTGCTTAGCTTTACAGCTAGCGCTGCCGGTTGCTGCCAAATGCATTCTGGGAAACAAAGATCCTGGATGGCTGAAAAGAGGGTTCACTCCTTTCATTCTGCGAAACAAACGGCCCAGGTGCTGAGACCGATGCACAGAGTGAAGCCTCTTGTCATCCAGCCTGGTTGGAGGGAGAGACCAGGAAAACAAATACGTGCGCATTCACATGACGATTTATCGAGGCCGGAAAAACTATCGAGTTCATTTTAATTTATCGTGCGATTAATTGATTTATTGATTATCGTCCCAGGCCTAAGAAGATCTGAACTGAATTTTCTTTGTCTGTATGTTTATATGGTTCTCAAAATATGGTATTTTTCCATATTGTGCAGCATCATCTGAAGGAACATCTCGTGAAGATGGGCTTGGAGGACCAGCTGCCAGACGAGAGACCCAGTTTGTTCCAGAGACTGTCCTGAGCGAAGACGAGTGTAAGGAAGCAGTTGCACTGATGAAACATTGTCCCGATGAGGACACAATCAAGAAGAAGATGAAGCTGACATTTGACTTCCGCCACAACATGGTCCTCGACCCGCAGCAGTCAAGCAACGTACTGTCTGTCTTTCCACGTTTCAAAGACGTCAAAGGCTTGGTAATTGATTTTCATTATTTTGACAGTGTTTTGACAATTTCATAATTATTAAAGTATGTGTGTATTTTAGTAACAGTCAAACAACACAATTCATCTGGCTGTGAAATCTTGAAGTTCTCCATTATCCTCACCCTAGGTGGAACAGGATTTTGTTCTGATGTTTGGGGAGGATGTCTCTGGCAAGTTTCTGGAGAAATGGACAACCACATTCAAGAAAAAGATCATCCAACAATGCAGAAAGCTTCCATCCACCAGTGAGCTTGAAGATCTCCTCCTGGCAGCTGATACTCCTGAGGATGGCACTGAAGTGGATGACGACATTGGTAAGTATGAATTGCTATTGAAATAGCAGAATTACACAGCATCGGGCAGCCCTGTCCTGCATGTCATTCCCTCTCACTCTGCCTCCCCCTTTCCTGTCTATCTCTACTGCATACTATCAAATAAAGGCAAAAAGCCCCCCCCCCCCAAAAAAAAAAAAAAAAAAAGAAAGAAATAGCAGACTCACTGAATTTTGCTGATGGTCCACATAACATTAAATTTGTGTATTTACAGGTTGGGACAGTGACCTCTCATCGATTTTGCTGCTGTTACACCTGATTCCCCCATCTGCCCAGGGTCGTAAAAGACCAGGAAAGGTGGCTGCTTCCCAAGCAGAGAAGCATCTCGTGGTCTTCAAGAAGGTTTGTATATGTTCTTATTTATTTACTGTTTATTATTCAAGGATGTTTCACTGAGGGAGCCTTGGTTTTTCAGGTCATGATCACATACACACACAGTTAAATACTATACAGATACACATGGAAGCTGATTTTCTTGTGCAATATTACCACCATGTAATTGTAATAGTCTTGCCATGTGTTTGTGTTTTCTCAGACAGGAACCGACATCCAGGAACATCTTGATTCCATCACGATAAGCACACAACCCTACCTCCTGGCTTTAGGACGAAAGAAGAAAGAGGCCCACCAGTTCTTTGTCATACTTGACAAAAATGCCATCAGTTGCAGGTCGGCCTCCTCACTTGGTGCTTTCGACGAGCTGTTTAAGGTGCATTACGTTTTTGCCACCACATACAACCCTATGCTGAACAACATGTTCACGTTCATCCAGACCACTGTGTACAACATAGATGTTGGCAAAGTGAAGGAGAGTCCCTGTGTCGCAGAAGTTCGGGCTAGGTTGCTTCATTAGTACTTGAACAAATCTGTTTGACATGAAGTGTTTCGTTTGTCAGACTGAGTTAACTTGCGCAAATACACTTGTTAGGCATTTACGGGTAGTTCATGGTTACTTAGATGGAAAAAATCTTCGCCTTAAATGTGCTCAGTCTGGATGTGGCCGTGTGCTTGGAACCTTTTCTGGGTTTAGGAAACATTTAAACACCAAACACATTGACAATATCGACCAACAAGTTAATAATGATGTCAATATAAGCAGAGCAGATCTTGGTGATGCAGGAGAGCTGGTGACGGCTAATGTAGAGGAGACGGCCACAGCATCTACCTCACTGAAAGAGTCGAGTAGCAGCACTTCAAATATGTGTGCTACTGCTATTGCACAACTCAAAGCAGCTGGATTAAGTCAGTCTAATGTTAAGAGGTTTGTCTCATCCATGGAAGAAGTGATTTTTGAGATTCACAATCAGGCTAAGGATGTAGCTTTACAGTGCTTGTCTCCACAGGATACCATAAATAGGAATAAAATAGAAGAGTCCTTCCAAACTTTGGAAAATCCATTCACACCTTTAAATTCAGAAGCAAAACTAAACAAACACATAAGAGAGAAATGGGGACTTGTTGAGCCTGTTCAAAAAGTGCTTGGCACAAGATTCGACAGCAGAAGAAACAAAACTACTGGGACATATGACCAAGTCATTGTAACCGATATGTTTGCATATGTTCCAATTTTGGAAACACTGAAGAGTATTTTACAAAAAAAAGAATTTGCAGACATGATCAAGCCCAGGTATAGTCCCAAGGACGGTGTGTACGCAGACTTGAGAGATGCCACCTATTTTAAAGAAAGTCCCCTATTTTATATTGAAAAAGATGCCTTGCAGATTCAGCTGTTTTATGATGACTTTGAAACTGCAAATGTCTTGGGACCCAAAAGAGGTTTACATAAATTAGGTGCTATATATTTTACTTTAAGAAATTTCCCCCCAATCTTTAATTCATCTTTGATTAATATCCATTTGTGTGCTCTATTTCATGCACAAGACATAAAAAGATATAGTTTTAATTTGATACTTGAACCACTTATTAATGATCTGAAAGTGCTTGAGACAGAGGGACTTCAAATTCCAACTTTTGAACATGCAATTCATGGTACTGTAGTTCAAGTCACTGGCGACAATCTTGGTTTGCATGGTCTATTTGGCTTTGTAGAGTCATTTGGGGCACGATATTGCTGTCGTTTCTGTTTCCTTGAGAAACACTGTTTTCAAACTGTATTCTGTGAAGATGATCCAAAAGTTGTTTTAAGAACTGTTGATGCGCATGCACAGCACTGTCAGACTGTACAAACAGATCCTAGGCTGCCTCATGTATATGGTGTGAAACGCAGTTGTCTGTTGAATTCACTGGAGTATTTCAAGACAGCCAACAACCTCTCTGTAGATATAATGCATGATATTTTAGAGGGGGTTGGTCAGTTTGAGGTGAAACTGATTCTGAAGTACATTCAAGGCAACTTCCTAAGTGCTGAACAAGTGACTGGTAGAATACATGCATATGACTATGGTTTCAATCAGCAGCGAAACCATCCACCTCTGCCAACAGGTAAGTTGATGGATGGAAGTAATGATTTGGGGTTGAATGCCATACAGTCTTGGTGCTTGTTACGCAATATACCTTTACTATTTGGTGATTTGATCGAGACAGATGATAAACAGTGGCATCTCCTACTTTTGCTTCTACATATTGTTAACATTGTATTTTCACCTGTCCTGTCAGAGGGCTTGACCGTATACCTCAAACATTTAATCATTGATCATCATCGGCTGTTCAAGCAATTATTTCCTGAAATAAATCTCTTGCCAAAGCATCACTTCATGATACACTACCCTCGTAGCATAAGGTACATTGGTCCGATTTTACATACATGGTGCATGCGTTACGAGGCCAAACATAAATTCTTCAAACAACAATTAAAAAGCTTTAAAAACATTACAACAACATTAGCCAAAAGGCATCAAAGTTATATGGCAATGTATCATGAATCTTTTAGCAAAGATTAATTGTAGGTCCAGGAAAAAATGATGACACTTTATGAGTTAAAACAGGGTGCAGCAATTGCTGAAAAACTTGGAACTGTTTTGTCAACCAGTGTGTTTTCTGTAAAATGGATAAAATATCACGGTACAGAGTACCGTTGTGACTTCATTATATGTACTGAGGTAGCATGTGAGATGCCTGTGTTTTGTAAGATCAACACAATTGCTGTAAAGGATGACTTTGTTTTGCTCTGTGGAAAATTGATGGAAACGATGTGTTTTGATGACCATTACCACGCCTTTAAGGTCAGGCTACATCCAGACAAGGTTCTAAAAGTGTTGCACATAAATGATCTTTTTTACTCCAAACCATTTGATATTCAAATGAAGTATGGTACGACAGATACCGCCTTATATATTGTTCCATATTGCCATTTTATGCAGACTTAGGGCCAATGTTCTCAAGTGGTGGCATTATTAGGCTGACCAAAAGTTAACAGTTGTGTTTTATGTAATGTTTTTATGCAGACTTGAGATCAGTTGCTTGGCACGGCAGGCACACTTGCAACCATCTACCTCATGAATGTTGTATTTACAGTTCACTTGGAGCCCTGTAATGGCACGGCAAGTACACTGTTAGATGACCTTACTGTAACTGTTGTAACATGTGTTTTTTTCCTAAAGTGAATGTTGTTGTATTGGGGTGCCTGGCACGGCAGGCACACACACACACCCATTGCACTATTCACTTTTTTTTTTTTTCTAAAGTGCAGAATGTGAACAGTTAAGTGCTCTTGTACAACTAAAGGTTGATTACACATGTTAAATACATCTTCAAAAGGTGCTTTTGTACAATAAAAAGTGAGTTGTACAATAAAAAGTGAGAAGTTTAATGCATTTTTGTGGTAACTTGTTTTATTCAAAGGTACATTTTCAAAGTATTTAATTATTATGGATGGAGGCACTTTGACACTACACAAGTGCAAAAATAACACGACATATTTAATTGTGCAGTGTTAGGAATTGAGTTGTTTTTTCACTGCAACAGAGTAAATCATCAACACAATAGTGTGTAAAATTAACACTTTTCTGAGTTGTATTAGCCTCCAGTGTTAACCTTCAATAACTCAATGCAGTGTTAAAAAGCATTAGAATCAGAGTTAAATTGTCACCACAGTAGAGTAACCTTTATACACTGCTGAGAGTCATATTTACTCTCTCCAGAGTTATTCAACCTGTAGTGTTAAGTTTCATTAACACTGACCAGTGTTAGCCAGTGTTAATTTTTTACTCAATTTTGAGTTAATTTTACTCTGAAATTTTAACACTATGGAAAGAGTTAATTTAACACCAATTCTGATAAGGACCAAATAGACTCGGACACAGTGTTAAATTTAACTCTTTAAGTGTTGATTTAACACTGCAAAATTTAATGTGAGGAAGCCATTCCTCACGTGTCAGGCCTCCAAATATTAAATGACTGTCAAGAAAATCAAAAACTCACCCAACAATTGCCAGATTGGCTAGCATCCCCCTGGAACCGCCAGGTAACACGAACATTAAATGACAAGAAAGAGTATCCAAGTTTCCAGGATTTCACAGTCTTTATGTCAATGGAGGCAGACATCACTTGCAACCCAATAACATCCTTCCATGCACTCCATTCATCTGATGTATCCACAGAAAAACAAAATCAAAGAGACACAAAAAGGAACAAAGCCAGTGTTCTTAACACTCAAACAGTGACACAGATTGAAAGTCCAAAATTGACTAAACAATGTGAAAGACCTCAATGTATCCTTTGTCAGAGCAATAACCATCAGCTCTATAACTGTTCTGAGTTCATGACAAAGTCTCTGGAGGAACGACGACGATATGTCAAAGAAAAGAGACTGTGTTATGGATGCATGAGAATTGGTCATAATGCAAAAGACTGCCGTCATCGCCATTCCTGCGAAATTTGCAAAGGAAAGCATCCGACTTGTCTCCATGATGAAAATTACACAAAAGGAGAAAACCCTGTCTCCCAGGTTATGTGTACCTCAGATAACACAGAGTTAACAGCTGCGCTTTCACTTAATGTAGCAAGGGGAGGACCAGCTGCTAACACATCCATGATAGTGCCAGTGTGGGTGTCATCGCAAAATAATCCAAGAGCGGAAAAGCTTGTTTACGCTTTGCTTGATACTCAGAGCGATACTGCTTTCATAGACCAGGAAGTAAGCCGCACTTTACATGCTGATGAAGTACCAGTAAAGCTTAAATTAACGACTATGATGGTAAAGGACACCATTGTGGAAAGTCAAAGAGTTTCAGGGCTTCGTGTGAGAGGCCACAATCCCTCAGTCCTGATTGACCTTCACCTTACGTGCACTAAGAACTCTATCCCAGTAAATCGTGCATCCATCCCAAAATGTGAAACAGGAAGGCAGTGGGCTGGTACAACTGTTCAAGGGCCTTGGCACCAAGGCAGGTCATTTTAAGTGGAGATGAAGAACCTTATGCTGTCCGCACTTATTTAGGATGGAGCATTGTGGGACCCTCTTCATCATGCCATGACACTCCCAGCACCACTAGCCTGTGTCACAGAGTTGCTGTGAAAGAACTGCCACCTGTAATTCCTGCAGATGCTCTTCGTGTTCTTCAGTCTGATTTCAAGGATGCTGGTGAAAGTGGCAAAACAGCATCTCAAGAAGATATCCTCTTCCTCAACATGCTTGACGGTATAACGAAAACCTGTGATGGACATTATGAAATGCCTCTTCCTTTAAAGGAAAGACCTTACCTGCCAGACAAGAAACACTCCGCTGTTGTTCAAGTCAGCCACCTCAAAAGAAAACTGTCAAAGGATGAAAGGTACAAAGAACAGTATACGGATTCCATGGCTGGAGTCATTGAAAAGGGAGATGCAGAGGAAGTTAAGGATGATGGAATTGAAGGAGAGAGATGGTATATCCCTCATCACGGCGTCTTCCATCCACGGAAACCAGAAAAACTCCGGGTAGTGTTTGACTGCTCTGTTAAATATAAGGGAACCAGCCTGAATGATCGTCTTCTCACAGGACCAAAATTCCTGTGGGAAAAGGAAATTTTGCCCCCATCAGACAAGATCCCCGAGCTATCAGTCGTAAACCCTGAAGTCAGAAAGGCGCAAACATTGAACACAGGAACCGCAAAATAAAGAAGCCTTGCAGATCATCTATCGAAATTCTCTTCTTGGCCTTGTGCAAATCAAGCCATTGCACGCATGCAGCGGCGAATAAATAATGACAAGTCAAATTGCATCTCCACAGTACTGAAGCAAGAGAAAGCAGTGTTTCATCATTAAGGCTCTACAAAGTGATGCTTATAAAGATTACTTGAAGTCACTGAGCAAAGGCATCAAACTGCAAACCCACAAACAGCTATACAAACTGGATGCCTTCATAGACAAGGATGGTGTGCTGAGGGTGGGAGGAAGGCTGAGTCACTCGTCTCTTTCTAGTTAGTGTGAATGCTTACACAGCATTCACACTATTGTTCTTCTGGAATTTCTTTTAAGTGTGAATGCTAACTCAGCATTCACACTATTGTTCTTCTGGAATTTCTTTTTATTAGTGTGAATGCTGACTCAGCATTCACACAGCCCACTATTGATATTCACCGCGCCTCTTTTTATTAGTGGGCTGTGCTTGCCAGCCCACTATGGACACCTCTATAGCAAAGCTATAGGTGTCCATAGTGGGCTGTGCTTCGCTTAGCCCACTATTGATATTCACCGCGCGTCTTCTTATTAGTGGGCTGTGCTCGCCAGCCCACTATGGACACCTCTATAGCAAAGCTATAGGTGTCCATAGTGGGCTTTGCTCGCCAGCCCACTATTGATATTCACCGCGCGTCTTCTTATTATTTTTCATCCTCCTTCCTTTTTTCTGTCGCTAACTTGTCCCACACCGTTGGTCGCACACAAACAAATTATACATCAAAACGTGCGGCTCGATCTGACTCGGTATGCTATTATTTTT
Organism: Diplodus puntazzo; assembly: GCA_963678695.2. Classification (NCBI taxonomy): domain Eukaryota; kingdom Metazoa; phylum Chordata; class Actinopteri; order Spariformes; family Sparidae; genus Diplodus; species Diplodus puntazzo. The sequence goes on along the minus strand of OZ023166.1, from coordinate 32,669,111 downwards.
ATCACCAGAATATACATTTTTCGCGTCGTAAGACGCGAAAAACTGCGAAAAATTTCCCATAAGGAATGAATGGGACGAGGTCAAAAAAGTCGCAAATCTGCAATGTGTTTCAAACATCTCCTGCTCTGGCATACGTTCACCTAGAAACACCATTCAAACTTTAAAATGTAGACACAAGTCTTGTCTATTTGAGTTGTATTTGAACTTTTTTCCTACAATGTATAGTTTTTAAACTCTGACCCCTTAATGACGGTGAGTGATTTTGGAAGAATTCAGGGTTTTCAATGAGTGTGTATGGCGGAATGTTCGTGCAGCAGAGTGAGAGAGCCAACTGACACAGTGGCAGAAACTCAAAATTTTCCTCTGCTATTTTCTGTTTACATCATGATCCCGGCCACAAATGTCACTCAAAAACAGTGATATTTTCCAAAGTTGTAGCCACACGTGTCTTCTTTCTCTCAATGTGTCTACTTTATCGGTAGGATTTACGGTTTTTGAATTAACTGTCTCTAACCGACAAGAGTAGCTCTCAACAGTCCCATTCACTCCAATGTAAATCGGGGCGAGGATTTTCCAAACTGCACCTTTTTTAAACTTGCTCGTATTTCCACATTCCTGAAGCTAGGAACACGAAACTTCATGAGTGTCTTCTTTAAGGCCTTTCTGGCTCGATCGTGAAAAAAAATTGCCGATATCATGTATGATTTTGACTAAATAGCACTAGTTTGACGTCCTAGATTTGAGGCAGAAATCAGTCTCAAATCAGCCTGGGACAGCCGTTGCTACGGGCCCTCACCAACCGTCACCTAGCAACCGAGATCAGCTGGGCCAACAGAGAGAGTGACAGACAGACAGACATATATGCACACACACACACACACACATGCACACACACACACACGCTCACATGCAGACACACACACACATAGACAGACAGACAGAGAATACTCATGTTTTCGCGACGTAAGTCGCGAAAACCTTCGTAAACTTTCCCATGAGGAATGAATGGGACGAGGTCAAAAAAGTCGCAGACACACAAATACACACACACACACACACACACACACACACAAACACACACACACACACACACACACACACACACACACACACACACGGACACACACAGATTATTAATCAGTTTTCCAGAACATTCATGTTTTCGCGAAAACCTGCATAAGCTTTCCCATAAGGAATGAATGGGACGAGGTCAAAAAAGTCGCAGACACACAAATACACACACACACACACACACACACGGACACACACAGATTATTAATCAGTTTTCTAGAACGTTCATGTTTTCGCGAAGTAAGTCGCGAAAACCTGCATAAACTTTCCCATAAGGAATGAATGGGACGAGATCAAAAAGTCACAGACACAGAGAGACAGAGAGACACACACACACACACACTCACATGCACACACACACACACACACAAAGTGAATGAGACAAGGTGAAAAGATCGAAAGGAAGAGTTCAAACATTGACATCTCTGGCATACTTTGACCGAGACGCACCATTCAAACTTTAAAATGTAGATAAAAGTCCAATTTATCAACGTGGGATTCAACTTTTGCTTTAGCTTTTGTAGTTTTTGTTCGTCACGGGGCAAAGCGCACAGCCCACTCTCGCGATTCCCCGGCGGGGAATTGTCTAGTTATTATTCCCCCTCCTAGGTTTTTCTGTCGCTATCTCCTCCCACACCGTTGAGCGCACACAAACAAAAAATATATCAAAATGTGCGGCTCGATCTGACTCGGTGAGCTATTATTCAGTTTTCCGAAATATTAATTTTTCGCGTCGTAAGACGCGAAAAACTGCGCTAAATTTCCCATAAGGAATGAATGGGAGGAGGTCAAAAAAGTCGCAAATCTGCGACGTTTTTCAAGCATCTCCTGCTCTGGCATACGTTCACCTAGAAACACCATTCAAACTTTAAAATGTAGGCACAAGTCTTATCTATTTGAGTTGTATTTGAACTCTTTTCCTACGATGTATAGTTTTTGAACTCTGACCCCTTAATGATGGTGAGTGATTTTGGAAAAATTCAGGGTTTTCAATGAGTGTGTATGGCGGAATGTTCGTGCAGCAGAGTGAGAGAGCCAACTGACACAGTGGCAGAAACTAAAAAATTATCTCAGAAATTTTCTCTTTCCATGATGATCCCGGCCACAAATATCACTCAAAAATAGTGATATATTCCAAAGTTGTAGCCACACCTGTCTTCTTTCTCCCAATGTGTCTACTTTATCGGTAGGATGTACGGTTTTTGAAATGTTGGCCTCCAACCGACAAGAGTAGCTCTCAACAATCTCATTCACTCCAATGTAAATCGGGAGGAGGATTTTCAAAACTGCACCTTTTTTTAAACTCGCTCTTATTTCCACATTTCTGAAACTAGGACCACGAAACTTCATGAGTGTCTTCTTTAAGGCCTTTTTGGCTCGATCGTGAAAAAAAATTGCCGATATCATGTATGATTTTGACTAAATAGCACTAGTTTGAGGTCCTAGATTTGAGGCAGAAATCAGTCTCAAATCAGTCTGGGACGGCCGTTGCTACGGGCCCTCACCAACCGTCACCTAGCAACCGAGATCAGCTGGGTCCAAAGTCCAAATTATCAACGTGGGATTCAACTTTTTCTTCAGCTTTCGTAGTTTTTGTTCGTCACGGGGCAAAGCGCACAGCCCACTCTCGCGATTCCCCGGCGGGGAATTGTCTAGTTATTTTTCATCCTCCTTCCTTTTTTCTGTCGCTAACTTGTCCCACACCGTTGGTCGCACCCAAACAAATTATATATCAAAACGTGCAGCTCGATCTGACTCGGTATGCTATTACTTTTCTCTTCAAAATATGAATTTTTCACGACGTAAGTCGCGAAAAACTGCAATAAATTTCCCATAAGGAATGAATGGGAGGAGGTCAAAAAAGTCGCAAATCTGCGACGTTTTTCAAACATCTCCTGCTCTGGCATACGTTCACCTAGAAACACCATTCAAACTTTAAAATGTAGGCACAAGTCTTGTCTATTTGAGTTGTATTTGAACTTTTTTCCTACGATGTATAGTTTTTGAACTCTGACCCCTTAATGACGGTGAGTGATTTTGGAAAAATTCAGGGTTTTCAATGAGTGTGTATGGCGGAATGTTCGTGCAGCAGAGTGGCAGGGGCCAACTGACACAGTGGCAGAAACTAAAAAATTATCTCAGAAATTTTCTCTTTCCGTGATGATCCCGGCCACAAATGTCACTCAAAAACAGTGATATTTTCCAAAGTTGTAGCCACACCTGTCTTCTTTCTCCCAATGTGTCTACTTTATCGGTAGGATTTACGGTTTTTGAAATATTGGCCTCCAACCGACAAGAGTAGCTCTCAACAGTCCTATTCACTCCAATGTAAATCGGGAGGAGGATTTTCAAAACTGCACCTGTTTTAAACTCGCTCTTATTTCCACATTTCTGAAACTAGGACCACGAAACTTCATGAGTGTCTTCTTTAAGGCCTTTTTGGCTCGATCGTGAAAAAAAATTGCCGATATCATGTATGATTTTGACTAAATAGCACTAGTTTGAGGTCCTAGATTTGAGGCAGAAATCAGTCTCAAATCAGTCTGGGACGGCCGTTGCTACGGGCCCTCACCAACCGTCACCTAGCAACCGAGATCAGCTGGGCCCACAGAGAGAGTGACAGACAGACAGACACACATGCACACACACACACACACACACACGCACACAAACACACGCAGACAGACATACAGAGAATATTCATGTTTTTGCGACATAAGTCGCGAAAATCCTCAAACTTTCCCATGAGTAATGAATGGGACGAGGTCAAAAAAGTCGCAGACACACAAATACACACACACACACACACACACACACACACACACACACAGACGGACACACACAGATTATTAATCAGTTTTCTAGAACGTTCATGTTTTCGCGACGTAAGTTGCGACGTAAGTTGCGAAAACCTGCATAAACTTTCCCATAAGGAATGAATGGGACGAGGTCAAAAAATCGCAGACACATAGACACAGAGAGACAGAGAGACACATACACACACACACACACACACATTCACATGCACACAAACACACACACACAAAGTGAATGAGACCAGGTGAAAAGATCGAAAGGAAGAGTTCAAACATCGACATCTCTGGCATACTTTGACCGAGACACACCATTCAAACTTTAAAATGTAGATAAAAGTCCAAATTATTAACGTGGGGTTCAACTTTTGCTTTAGCTGTCGTAGTTTTTGTCTGTCACGGGGCAAAGCGCACAGCCCACTCTCGCGATTCCCCGGCGAGGAATTGTCTAGTTAGTGGGCTGTGCTCGCCAGCCCACTATGGACACCTCTATAGCAGAGCTATAGGTGTCCATAGAGAATATTCATGTTTTCGCGACGTAAGTCGCGAAAACCTTCATAAACTTTCCCATGAGGAATGAATGGGACGAGGTCAAAAAAGTCGCAGACACACAAATACACACACACACACACACACACACACACACACACAGACGGACACACAGACGGACACACACAAATTATTAATCAGTTTTCCAGAACGTTCACGTTTTCGCGAAAACCTTCATAAACTTTCCCATGAGGAATGAATGGGACGAGGTCAAAAAAGTCGCAGACACACAAATACACACACACACACACACACACACACACACGGACGGACACACACAGATTATTAATCAGTTTTCCAGAACATTCACGTTTTCGCGAAAACCTGCGTAAGCTTTCCCATAAGGAATGAATGGGACGAGGTCAAAAAAGTCGCAGACACACAAATACACACACACACACACACACACACACACACACACACACACACACACACAGACGGACACACACAGATTATTAATCAGTTTTCTAGAACGTTCACGTTTTCGCGAAAACCTTCATAAACTTTCCCATGAGGAATGAATGGGACGAGGTCAAAAAAGTCGCAGACACACAAATACACACACACACACACGCACACACACACACACACACACACACACACACACACAGACGGACACACACAGATTATTAATCAGTTTTCCAGTACGTTCACGTTTTCGCGAAAACCTGCGTAAGCTTTCCCATAAGGAATGAATGGGACGAGGTCAAAAAAGTCGCAGACACACAAATACACACACACACACACGACGCAGGTTTTTTCACCTTTTTAAGCTCTTTCTGCCTTTCACTTTCCACATTTTCAGTGTTTTTTCACCTTTTTAAACTCTTTCTGCCTTTAACTTTCTACCTTTTCAGTCTTTTTTCACCTTTTTAAGCTCTTTCAACCCTGTTATTCCACAACTGTTTGGTCTTTTCAGTCTTTTTTCACCTTTTTAACCTCTTTCAGCCCTCTTAGTCTACAGCTTTTTAGCCTTTTCAGATATTCATCTTTCTGCCTTTTCAACTCCTTCAAACATTCAACTTGATGTTCAGCAATTAAAATGTTCAACTTTTTCAAGTCTTTCAGACCGCTCCAGCTTTTCTGTCATTTCATCTTTTAAAAATATTCATCTTTCTGCCTTTTGAGGTTCTTTATACATTCAGCTACATGTTCAGCTACAGAAACTGTTCAGCTATCAACATGTTCAACTTTTTAAACTCTTTTGGCCTTGAACCTTTCAACTTTTTCAGCTTTTCGGCAGTACATTCAGCAGATTTTGCTTCAGGCTTCAGCAATCACACTGTATTTTCGTAGGAAATGCAAATTTTTCTAGTTAGTGTGAATGCTGAGTCAACATTCACATTGTTGTTCTTCTGGAATTTATTTATTATTAGTGTGAATGCTGAATCAGCATTCACACTATTGTTCTTCTGGAATTTATTTTTTATTATTCTTCCGTACGTTTTTTGGCTCCGTTCTCCTCCTACAAATCTTGACCGATTCAAACCATTCAAATATCAAAATGTTCAGGTTGTTTAGAACATGATGGCGTCTATTTTTCTTATTTCTACCTTTTATACTTTTGGAAATATTCAGCTTTTTCTGCCAAATTTTTCCCATTCATCCTTATGGGGATTTTTTCAAACTTCATTCTGCTATAACTTCAGCATACGTTCAGCTATTCAAATCATTCAAACATTAAAATGTTCAGCTTTTTCAACTTTTCAACTTTTCAACTTTTTCAATAATTCAACTTTTTCCAAAAAAACATTTAACATTGATTCAAATGGGAAAAGCTTCAAATCCTCTTCAAAACTCATCGCCTTTCAACCTCATCTTCTACCTCATACGTTAAGCGAGAGACACCATTTAAACTTTTGAAAAAAAAAAATCTTGTACGGTTTTGAAATGGTCGCAGTTTTAGTTTTAAGAACTTTTAGCTCCTCTTCTGATTTTATAATGGGTGTGTATTGCGTCGGCTAGAGTGCGTGACATCATCGCTTGAGTGGGGAGCCGTTCGAAGAATGGGGGCCAAAACTGTCTTCAGCTTGATTTTGATCCCACACCTTTTGCTCGACATAGACAAGATATGCATAGAAATGTAGGAAATCTTGTTGGCTTTCAGCTGATGGTCTCATTTCACATGTACAACTTACAGTTTTTGATGTGGAAGCCCTGGAGCGACATGAAGTTCAAGTATCGTCCCATAAGCCGCAATGTTAATTTTGAGGCTAAATTCTTGGCCGAGAGCAGACGGTACCTGATTTGTCTCTCGCTCCTGTGCCCTCATTTCTCACTCGACAGAAATAAAAACGACATGAGCGCGTTCAGCCATGTCTCCTCTCACTCAGCATATAAATATTTTTGCCATAACCATTACAGTTTTTTCAAAAATCTCAGGGGTTTGGGAGGTGTTTCCCCCTTCATTCCCATGGGGACTGCTTCATCTCTGGCTCTCCTACTTCTCCCCGTGTGTGTATCTCAAGAGTGCGTGTGTAGTGCCTGAGCTCGAGTGCATGACATCATCTTTTGAGTGGGGAGCAGCTGGAAAATCTGGAGAAAGACTTTTCTTCAGCTGGATTTGGATCCCACATCTTTTACTTTACATAGACGATGCAGCCATTTTAAGCTTTTTCTGCCCTTAACTTTCCACCTTTTCTGTCTTTTTTCACCTTTTTAAGCTCTGTCTGCCTTTATCTTTCCACCTCTTCAGTCTTTTTTCACCTTTTTAAGCTCTTTCTGCCTTTAACTTTCCACCATTTCAGTCTTTTTTCACATTTTTATGCTCTTTCTGTCCTCTTACTCTCCAACTTTTCTGCCTCTTTAATCTTTTTTCACATTTTTAAGCTCTTTCAACCCTGTTATTCCACAACTGTTTGGCCTTTTCAGTCTTTTTTCACCTTTTTAACCTCTGTCTGCCTTTAACTTTCCACCTCTTCAGTCTTTTTGCCACTTTTCAAGCTCTGTCTGCCTTTAACTTTCCACCTCTTCAGTCTTTTTTCACCTTTTAAGCTCTTTCTGCCCTCTTACTCTACAACTTTTCGGCCTTTTCAGTCTTTTTTCACATTTTTAAACTCTTTCTGCCTTTAACTTTCCACCTCTTCAGTCTTTTTTCACCTTTTTAAGCTCTTTCAACCCTGTTATTCCACAACTGTTTGGCCTTTTCAGTCTTTTTTCACCTTTTTAACCTCTTTCAGCCCTCTTAGTCTACAGCTTTGTAGCCTTTTCAGATATTCATCTTTCTGCCTTTTCAACTCCTTCAAACATTCAAGTTGATGTTCAGCAATTAAATTGTTCAACTTTTTCAAGTCTGTCAGACCGCTTCAGCTTTTCTGTCATTTCATCTTTTAAAAATATTCATCTTTCTGCCTTTTGAGCTTCTTTATACATTCAGCTACATGTTCAGCTACAGAAACTGTTCAGCTATCAACATGTTCAGCTTTTTAAACTCTTTTGGCCTTGATCTTTTCAACTTTTTCAGCTTTTCGGCAGTACATTCAGCAGATTTCCCTTTCTGCCTTCAGCAATCACACTGTATTTTCGTAGAAAATACAATTTTTCTAGTTAGTGTGAATGCCTTCAGTATTCACACTATTGTTCTTCTGGAATTTCTTTTTCTTTCTTTTTTTTCTTATTATTCCTGCTTCCGTACGTTTTCCGGCACGCTTCTTCTCCTTCAAATCTTGAGCTATTTAAACCATTCAAATATCAAAATGTTCAGCTTTTTAAGGACATTACTGCTTGTATTTTTCTCTTTTCTACCTTTTATACTTTTGGAAATATTAAGCTTTTTATGCAAAATTTTTCCCATTCATCCTTATGGGGAATTTTTCAAATTTCATTCTGGTATAACTTCAGCATACCTTCAGCTATTCAAGCCATTCAAATATTAAAATGTTCAGCTTTTTCAGCTCTTTCAGCTTTTTTCCAAAAAAATGTAACATTGCCGCAAATGGGAAAAGCTTCAAATCCTCTTCAAAACTCATCGCCTTTCAACCTCTTTTTGCTCCTCATACATTGAGCGAGAGACACCATTCAAACTTTAAAGCACTCAGCAGATCTTGAACTATTGGACCTGTATTCAGTTTTTAAAAATCTTGTATGGTCTGGAAATAATCGCAGTTTTAGCTTGAGTGACTTTTAGCCCGTCTTCTGAGTTTATAATGGGTGTGTATTGCGTCGGCTAGAGTGAGTGACATCACCAACTGCCTCACGCCAGAGTGTAGAGCTGCCACGAAAAAAATGGACAAACTTGTTTTCAGCTCGAGTTGGATCCCTCACCTTTTAGTTGACATAGACAATATATACATAGAAATGTAGGAAATCTTGTGGGCTTTCAGCTGATGGTCTCATTTCAGATGTGGGACTTAAGGTTTTGGATCTAGAAGCCCGAGACCGACAGCAACTCTCAATCCTGTCCCATAAGCTGCAATGATAATTTTGAGCCAAATTTTCTGGAAATTAGCAGATGGTACCTGATTTGTCTCTCGCTCTCCCGCCCTCATTTTGCACCCTTCACAAATAAAAACGACATGACCGC
>OZ023166.1:32618388-32660056 GCA_963678695.2 Diplodus puntazzo | reverse complement strand
CCTCTTATTCTACAGCTTTTGAGCCTTTTCTGACATTCGTTTCTCTGCATTTTCAGCTCCTTCCAAACATTCAACTTCATGTTCAGCAATTAAAATGTTCAACTTTTTCGACTTTTTCACCCCCATAAGCTTTTCTGCCCTTTCAGCTTTTTAAAATATTCACCTTTCTGCCTTTTCAACTCCTTCCGACATTCAGCTTCATGTTCAGCAATTAAAATGTTCAACCTTTTCAACTCTTTGAGCCCTCCTAAGCTTTTCTGCCTTTTCAGCTTTTAAAAATATTCATCTTTCTTTTGAGCTACAGACAGTAAATGGAAAAAATGTTCAAATCCACTTCAAAACTTCCCACAATAGTAACAATAATACAGTGAATAATGGTCGCTGTGGTTGTTGTTTTTTTGTTTGCCTGTACACCTACTAATACTGGTCGTGGCTGCAAAATCCAGCTGCTGACTCTCCACTCCACTACCACACAGCGGATCACCCTCACCTTGTTTTAGCTGTTTTGGGGCATGTGTGTGGTCTCTCTCTCTCACCGCTGTCCGCGGTGCTGAACCAAAGAAGCCCTGACTGCGCATTACTACCTGCCATGTATATTGGTCTTTCCCCTCCACTCAAAAATGTGAATATCATTTGTTACATGAGTTTTCCTACAAGTGTCTGTATTTTAATTTATAAGTTTTTTATATAAACTACACAAAAATAATAAAAAACAATGTGTTTGACCTATTTCAACCATAAGCGGTCATATTGACCACACATCATTTCGCGGGGTTTCATTGTTTCATTTTCTGTACTTCTTTGAGTATTTAGGCTACTTTGTAAGTTAATTATTATATAGTTGTATTATATAGCCTGGTTGGCACCATGGGCAAACACAAACTGGAGTTCCCCCTCCGTAAAACTGCTGTTTTGCTGTTCAACACCAAGGTGCTGAAGTGATGCGTCTCTGTGTACCAGGGAAAGCCGAGGAAGAATGTCTGCATCCTGAGCACCATGCACGTAGGCACCTTTCGTGGGGCGAAGGCAAAACCAGAGTCTGTAGCCCCATTCACAGTAGGTTCACAAGGTGGGCAGCAGCGGACACGGTGCTAATTTCCATCTCTGGTGTGTGTGTGTGTGTGTGTGTGTGTGTGTGTGTGTGTGTGTGTGTGTGTGTGTGTGTGTGTGTGTGTGTGTGTGTGTGTGAGTGAGAGAGAGAGATGACTGTCACTACGGCAAAGCCCAGACCACCTTACAAATCGAGTAATTTTAAGGTTTGTTGCATCGCGAGGAGAAACTTAATAAAAATGTTGAAACGACACATTTTAACTCATTTGTGCTTTTCTTTGGAATTCGGCATTAAGTAGCATGCATTACGATTTTTGTTTCATTGTGAAAGTGTCAGTTAGTTTGCAACAAGGCTGTTGTTACAAAACACTCCATTTTGAAACTTGTTTCTTTAGTAGAAACTGTATAAACGTTGTGAAATGCAGTGTACAGCACATCCTTTACTATTCGGATACGGTTGTTCATTCGGCAACCGTTTTACCACTTGCTCTATGAGATATTGCAGGGTTTCGGGATCACTTTCAGAGGTTCAACACCAGAATTTCCGAGTGGCCTCTGAACGCCACACTAAAACTTTGTAGGAGCAGCCGGACCGGAAGTTACTTCAGTCCTGTATGCTGTCTGTAAGGTAAGCACGGCCGTCATGGCCAGAAAGTATGAACGGTCGAAATACAGGTTTATTGTTTTAGCAGTACATTCAAAGTTGTGTTAATTCATACGAGAGTAAACATGAATTAATGGGTGCAGAGTTTTTCTTGTTAGGCAAAGCCTTTATTGTTGGCTACACGATGTTGCTAGCTTAGCCGCAAACGCTAACTGAAAACTGACTAGCGCGTGAAGGAGTTATAAAAAGACAGCCAACGTCCGTTAGCTGCAGTTAATAGCAGTTTTCAGTTCAGATAGACATTGCTGATTTTCTAACTGTTGCCTGGGACTGAAAATTGCTGTTAGTGCGTTGGCTGTTGGTTGTCTTAATTAAAAACATGGAGCCTCTGCTATAAACTGCCGCCAAAGTCTGTTAGCTGCAGTTAATAGCAGCTATTTGACTAGCGCGTAAAGGATGAAAGGAGAGCCAACGTCATTTAGCTGTTGTCAATAGCGGCTAACTGAGGGTAGGGTAATCGAGATGTACCGCGTCCAGGTGGAAGGAGAGGGGCAGTCCAGTCGGAGCCCATCCTTGTAGTGTGCTCCGGTGTTATCCATGGAGAGGGTTATTAGTAGGGATGCACCGATTTGAAAATTTTGGCCGATACGATATCCGATATTAATAGTGCTGTTACGGCCGATAACCAATATTTACCGATATCGATTTATGTTAAAGAAAATAAAGTTTCTGAGAGAAAAACATTTTGTACAGACTGAAAATCATGCAAACTGAATTTTTGAATGTCTTCCTTTATTTTCAAAACGTGTTTTACTTCCAAATAAGGTTACAGGGATACCATAAAACACAAGTGACCAACAGTATTACTTTTTAGCAACCCTTTCAAGTTGTAGCAAGTGTGCAACTAAATAAAGTACAGTTTAACCCCCTCAACTCACAAAACTCCTGTGAGAAAGTTTGGATCATAAATTACAAAAAGGATCATAAATCCAGATAATATCCTTGACAAAGTTACCTTACCAAACTTGCCAGTATTCATGGAAACCAGGCATTTATTAAATTGCAAAACATGTTTTAAGCTCAAGTTCACTCCATTTAAACTTAAATCTGTGAAAAAGGCTAAATCAAAAATATCAAAAACATTTTGTGACTGTCAGTGCACATTTTCCAACTTGCACTGTAATTTTCAAGTAAATGTCCCAACACTGAAACAATGTTTCCACCAAACAAACATAAAAAACACTATACAAGTGCAAATCAGTGCATGTCAATTTCAAGTCCCATCTATAAAAATGCTAAATCAAAATATGGCTGTGACATAACTGTAACTCAAAAGAAACGGTAGACTTTGTACATTTTCCAACTTAAGGCAGCCCCAACGTACTAAAAGTAAATCAAAGTCCCAAACACTGGAACAGTGTTTCCACCTGACATTGTAGGTTAAAGTCTAGGCCTACTTCATCAGCAAAGGCAGGTTTTTTTGACAAAGACAAGCATTTCTGCTTTCTCGCACTGGATCCTGTTTCTCTTTTCATCAACAATGTGTGATGCAGCAGAGAAGAGACGTTTGCTGTCCACACTTGTACATGGAGCCGAAAGGTACTTGCATGCTGCTCCAGGGCAGGAAAGCGAGACATGTTACTTTTCCAATACTGCAGTGTGCTCTCATTTCTGGGGATGGGGGGCTCACTCAGATAGCCATGCACCTACAGGAATGTAGACAAGTGTATTACTGTGTATGTCTGATAAATTACCAGCGATCTGGACATTACAGCATTGTCCTCCTCCCCTTAAGAGCTTTGTTGAACTTTGCTCTGAGCAGATGACTGGTGCTACAGGTCAACCTCAAGAGGGCAGAGAAGCATTACTAAATAAGGTATTTGTATCACAATTAGTTTTTTCATTTAAGTAAATATATTATTGTAGTAACTTCATAAAAGTTTAGCACATTAATAAAACATAAAAATCATTACACAAAGGATTCTAACAGGCTTCATTATTTGAATAAAAGACGGGGTCTGATAATACTATACCTGCACACTTGTGTGGCTTGTCAGGCCTGCCTGCTGTTCCATGATTGAGTTTTCCTCCAGAATTTCATCAAGCATGTCAAGAAGCGACTTTCTACCCTCGTCGCTTGTTCTTATCTTCTTCTCTTGTGGTTCTTCTGTGTCCGGTGTCTCCATAGCTCTGTCGCTGTGCGTCATTTTGTCTACTTGCTTCTGGAGCATATTTACAGCCGCCTGCTTGGTGACTGTCAAAATAACGGTCTTTGTACCTAGGGTCAAGGATCGTGCCAGGTAGTAAAGCCGCTCGGAGACAGCGCTTCCAAATCGCTCGTTCACAGCTTCCAGTAGAGTGTTCTTTGCTGTGCGGACCCCACTGTCTGTGTCAGCTGCCTTGCTCAGCAAACGTTTCAGTGCCACAACAGAGGGAATCACGTCCGCAGTAGTAGCCAAATGTGAGCTGATCTCCTTAGTTAATTGTTCAAATGGAGTGAGAAGCGTGGTCATGTTTTCAACGAGGCCCCACTGGTATGCGCTAAAACAAGCAGGTAGGTCATGATCTGCACCATACACACCAAGTGTGCGCTTCTGATCCAGTGGACTTCTCATCATATAAAAAGTACTATTCCACCTGGTTGTGACATCTTGCTGTAGCATCTTGGTTTTCATGCCTAACTCTTGCTGTATGTCTCTCAGCCGAGAGGTGGCGAGTTGAGAGTGGTGAAAATGTCCGACTATTTTCCTTCCAATAGCCACACAATCTGAGATGCTTCGCTGGCTTAACAAGCCATCATGCACTGCTAGCTGCAGCGTATGCGCCATACAGCCCAGGCTTTTAACACCGCACTCGTCCATTGCCTTTTGCATATTCCATGCATTGTCGCGAAGCACAACATGCACATTGTCTTTTTTAATTTTCCACGGAGCAAACATGCAGTCAAATGCGCCAGCGATGGCAGCCCCTGTATGCGATCCTGCAAACTCTTGTGCATGCAAAACAGCTCTCTTCATTTCAAAGTTGTGATCAATCCACTGAGCAGTAAGGCTCAACATACTCATCAGACTTAAGTCCGAACTCCATATATCCGTAGTGAAGCTAATGTCCGTCACATTGTCCAACAATTTGTGGATATGCGTGGCCACAACTTCGTGCAAAGCAGGGAGGGAAACGTCGGAAAAGTAGCGCCGACTTGGAAGGCTGTAGCGGGGTTCAATGTGTTCTATCAACCGCCGAAATCCTCGGTCCTCCACTATGGAAAATGGCTGGTCGTCAAGAGCAATAATTTCTATTACCTTGTTCGTTATTGACCTGGATTTTGTGCTGTCCTTGGCAAATTTCTTCCTTTGGTCGAGTACTTGCTGTACCGGGCTCCCAACTGCGGCTGCTGCTGCTGCTTTCCTTGTTGCCTGGTGGCTAACTTTAGCAGCGTTAGCGTCCTGCCATTGTTTGTGAACTTCTGGATGGTGGTTTTTCAGGTGACATATCAAATTCGTGGTGTTGAATGACTTGACGTGGCATCCTCCTCGCATTACCTCGACTTTGCAAGTGTTGCATACTGCTTTTCGAGTATCTTCTTTCGACACCGTGAAAAACGACCACACCGCTGACATTTTTTCTCATCTTCAGTTTAACACTGCAGTCTTGTCTCTGACACATGCCCAAACAAATACCGCATGGCCTCCTCCTCCCCCGCCCCTTCCCGACACATACTCAAACAGCAACTAGATGGAGAACACATTGGTTGTTCATATCGGCCCATTTTTACTCATCGGACCAATGCTGATATGTTAAAAAATGACAAATATCGGCTGATACCGATATGAATGCCGATATATCGTGCATCCCTAGTTATTAGTGTGTTATTAGTGTTATCAGTGTCAAGACCTTGAAGTAGTGCCGATGTATTCAGTTTTTAAAAATCTTGTACGGTTTTGAAATGGTCGCATTTTTAGTTTTAAGAACTTTTAGCTCCTCTTCTGATTTTATAATGGGTGTGTATTGCGTCAGCTAGAGTGCGTGACATCATCGCCAGAGTGGGGAGCGGCTTTCGGAGATAGGAATGAAAATTGTCTTCAGCTTGATACTGAATCCACATCTTTTACTTGACATAGACAAAAAATGCATAGAAATGTAGGAAATCTTGTTGGGTGTCAGCTGGTGGTCTTATTTCAGATGTAGGATTTACGGTTTTGGATTTAGAAGCCCGAGAGCGACAAGAAGTTGAAATAAAGCCCCATAAGCCGCAATGTTAATTTTGAGGCTAAATTTCTGGAGGATCGCAGGCGGTACCTGATTTGTCTCTCGCTCCTGTGCCCTCATTTTTCACTCGACAGAAATAAAAATGACATGAGCGAGTTCAGCCATGTCTCCTCTCACTCATCATGTAAATATTTTTGCCATAACCATTACAGTTTTTTCAAAAATCGCAGGGGTTTGGAAGGTGTTTTCCCATTCATTAGTGTGAATGCTGCAAGCATTCACACTATTGTCCTTCTGGGGTTTATTATTATTAGTGTGAATGCTGCAAGCATTCACACACTATTGTTCTTCTGGGGTTTATTATTATTATTATTATTATTATTATTATTGTTCTTCCATACACTTTTTGTCCATCTTCAACCATTGAAACCATTCTTCAAATTTCATTCTGCTATAACTTCAGCATACTTTCAGCTATTCAAACCATTCAAATATTAAAATGTTCAGCCTTTTCAGCTCTTTCAACCTTCTTCTTTTCAACTTTTCAACTTTTCAACTTTTTCAGCAATTCAGCTTTTTCAAAAAAACAATTTAACATTGCCGCATATGGGAAAATCTTCAAAACTCTTCGACTTTCAACCTCTTCTTCTCCCTCAAACTTTGTGCTATAGAAACCATTCAACTATCAAAATGTGCAGCTTTTTAAGGACATGCTGGCTATTACTTTTGGCTTTTCTATCTTTCATACTTTTGGAAATATTAAGCTTTTAATGCAAATTTTTTACCATTCATCCTTATGGGGATTTTTTCAAATTTCATTCTGCTATAACTTCAGCATACGTTCAGCTATTCAAACCATTCAAATGTTAAAATGTTCAGCTTTTCAACTTTTCAACTTTTTCAGCAATTCAGCTTTTTCCAAAAATTTTTTAACATTGCCGCAGATGAGAAAAGCTTCAAATCCTCTTCAAAACTCATCGCCTTTCAACCTCTTTTTGCTCCTCATACATTGAGCGAGAGACACCATTCAAACTTTAAAGCACTCAGCAGATCTTGAACTATTGGACCTGTATTCAGTTTTTAAAAACCTTGTACGGTTTTGAAATAATCGCAGTTTTAGTTTGAGCGATTTTTAGCCTGTCTTCTGAGTTTATAATGGGTGTGTATTGCGTCGGCTAGAGCAGGGATTCCCAAAGTGTGGTGCGCGCGAGCTGCCACCAGGGGGTGCGCGATATGAAAAATGTAATGGTGGTCTGGTGTAAAAATATTACAGTGTCTGTACGTTCAGACCGAAAGCGCACAAAGAGGAAAATCCGCCTTGTCCACTCCACATAAGTCGCTTAGTCACCCTGTTCGTTCTTGCTTCTAAATTTAAAGGGCCCGCACGCCACTCGCGTTAAACACCACCATGCAACTACTGCTGTAGCACAGCCCATCCATTTACCGACATCGTTGATCACGGAAAGTTACTCGTTGAACAGCAACTTGATAACGCACACACACACACACACACACACACACACACACACACACACACACAGCCACTGCTATGCAGGGGTGGACTGGCCATCGGGAGTACCGGGATTTTTCCCGGTGGACCGATCAATAATGGGCTGATGGACGGCCGTTTTTTATTTTATTTTTATTAATTCATATATTTAGTTATTTATTTCTGCTGCACCTAGACGTTTCTCGTTCGACCCCGAGAGAGTCAGAGATTGGAGAAAAAAATCAAACTGAGCTTCAGCGTCTGTCCAAGGAGGACAGCAACAGGGCCAGGCTGCCTGCTGGAGGCAAGAAGAAGGCTAGCGAGGAGCCTGAGATAAACATTCGGGGATGGGTGATCAGCAAACGGGTATGCCACGAAAGAGTGTCCAGCAAAATGATCAAACAAATGTACGCCACCGTGAGTGACAGCAGAGATGAGGAGTTTGCCGCGAGTGCTGGTCGGCTGAATCGTTTCCTCCACCACGACAAGTTCACTTGCAGAAGGATGCCAGAGAATTCGCCGAGAAGCTGGTGAAGTTTGTGACATTTTCATCCCGGGGTTTGAGGCGCGTCGTTAGACCTGGGCATTCAGGGCTATAGCCACTGCAGCCACTGCAACTGCTGGCAGGTGAACTGAATCAGTTTACCACTGTGGCGGGTTCATTCCAGTCAGATCTGATCCAATTAATCTTAATGATCGATACCTTGGTTAGGGCATAACAATGTTCCACAACCCTAGAGTTAGATGTGGTCAAAGTATATGTTTCTGATTGGACCAAAGTGTCAGTTGGACTTCAGAGGAACCGGAATTCAACATGCGGCCGTAAGTGGTCATTGTGACCGCTAGATTTAAACCCTATAATCTCTCAAGCAAATACCCAACTGAGTGATGAATGCATTCATTGTGTCATGATATTTAAAAAAAACAAAAAACGAAATAACGAAAAAACACCGAAGTGTACATTTTAACAAGTTTAATTATAATTAAACTTATTAAAATGTAGAGGACACAAGGAAAGTCCTACAGCAGCTTGTGTCAAGTTTAATTATATTTAAACTTATTAAAATGTACACTTTGGTGTTTATTCGTTATTTCGTGTCCGACGTAATTATAATTAAACTTATTAAAATGTACACTTTGGTGTTATTTCGTTTTTTTAAATGTATATGTTTATCAATATTCATATCATCGCACATAGTAAACCGTAGTTATTGTATATTTAATAGAGAAACTCAGAACAAGAAAATTAGCTATTAAAAGTAACTTATTCCATTATGAAACATTTTATTATAACACTTAACAATAGAGGAGCTGAGGAGGAAAAAGCGGCCGCGGCAGTCGGCGCAAGGTGGGCAGCGGAAGCGAACACAGCAGCAGCAGCAAGAAGACACGGAGATGAAGGCAGTGCCGGTCCAAAAGAGCTGCAGACAGAACCAAACGTCGAACAGTTGAAATGCCACAAGCCCCTGGCATTTTTTATTTTATTTTTTTTTTGGCTCCTTTTTGTTTTGGATCGGCTCGTTTCCAGCTTTTTCGATTATTATTATTATTGTTGTATTCCTGTATATATTATTAAGTGTTGCAATAAAATGTTTCATAATGGAATAAGTTACTTTTAATAGTTAATTATCTTGTTCTGAGCTTTCTCTATTAAATATACAATAATTACGGTTTACTATGTGCGATGATATGAATATTGATAAATATATACATTTAAAAAACGAAGTAACACCAAAATGTACATTTTAATAAGTTTAATTATAATCAAACTTGTTAAAATGCACACTTTGGTGTTAATTCGTTATTTTCCATCCATCCATCCATTTTCGTCCGCTTATCCGGGGCCGGGTCGCGGGGGTAGCTGCCTGAGCAGGGACACCCAGAGTTCCCTCTCCCCGGACACTGCCTCCAGCTCTTCCGGGAGGATTCCAAGGCGTTCCCAGGCCAGCTGGGCGACATAGTCACGCCAGCGTGTCCTGGGTCTTCCTCGGGGTCTCCTCCCGGCGGGACATGCCAGGAACACCTCCCGAGGGAGGCGTCCCGGGGGCATCCGAAACAGATGCCCGAGCCACCTCAGCTGGCTCCTCTCGATGTGGAGGAGCAGCGGCTCTACTCTGAGCTCCTCCCGGGTGACAGAGCTCTTCACCCCATCTCTAAGGGAGCGCCCTGCCACCCTGCGGAGGAAACTCATTTCGGCCGCCTGTATCCGGGATCTTATTCTTTCGGTCATGACCCAAAGTTCATGGCCATAGGTGAGGGTCGGAACGTAGATTGACTGGTAAATCGAGAGCTTCGCCTTTCGGCTCAGCTCTCTCTTCACCACGACAGACCGATACAACGACCGCATTACTGCGGCCGCTGCACCGATCCGCCTGTCAATCTCACGCTCCATCCTTCCCTCACTCGTGAATAAGACCCCAAGATACCTAAACTCCTCCACTTGAGGCAGGAACTCTCCTCCCACCTGGAGGGAGCAAGCCACCTTTTTCCGGTCGAGAACCATGGCCTCGGATTTGGAGGTGCTGATTCTCATCCCAGCCGCTTCACACTCGGCTGCAAACCGCCCCAGGACATGCTGGAGGTCCTGGCTCGAAGGAGCCAACAAGACCACATCATCCGCGAAAAGCAGAGATGAGATCCAGTGGCTCCCGAACCAGACCCCCTCCGGCCCGAGGCTGCGCCTAGAAATTCTGTCCATAAAAATAATGAACAGAACCGGTGACAAAGGGCAGCCCTACCGGAGTCCAACATGCACTGGGAACAGGTCTGACTTACTGCCGGCGATGCGAACCAAGCTCCTGCTCCGGTCGTACAGGGACCGTACAGCCCTTAACAGAGGGCCTCCGACCCCGTACTCCCGGAGCACCCCCCACAGAATGCCACGAGGGACACGGTCGAATGCCTTCTCCAAGTCCACAAAACACATGTGGACTGGTTGGGCAAACTCCCATGAACCCTCGAGCACCCTGCGGAGGGTGAAAAGCTGGTCCAGTGTTCCAAGGCCAGGACGAAAACCGCATTGTTCCTCCTGAATCCGAGGTTCGACTATCGGCCGAATTCTCCTCTCCAGTACCCTGGAATAGACTTTCCCAGGGAGGCTGAGGAGTGTGATCCCCCGATAGTTGGAGCACACCCTCCGGTCCCCCTTTTTGAATAGGGGGACCACCACCCCGGTCTGCCAGTCCAGAGGCACTGTCCCCGACTGCCACGCGATGCTGCAGAGACGTGTCAACCAAGACAGCCCCACATAATTCGTTATTTTGTTTTTGTTTTTTGTTTTTTAAATATCATGACACAATGAATGCATTCATCACTCAGTTGGGTATTTACCTGACAGATTATAGAGTTTAAATCTAGCGGTCCAAATGACCGCTTACGGCCGTTCTAGTAGTGTTGAATTCCGGTTCTTCTGAAATTCAACTGACACTTTGGTCACGGGGGATCCGTTGTGTGACAGCGGAGAGTCAGCAACTGGATTTTGCACCCACGGTCAGTAATATTCTCATCTCTGAACGAATGTTTGGTAGGAACCAAAGTTACGCGGGTGTTTCTCTGGGACCGACCTGACCGAGGGACGACAGCAGAACGAGATCCCCATTGGTTATCGCATGGCTTTCCCCCCTTTTCCACCTAGACGCGTCATAGCTCATTACATAAAGTTGGAAAATTTTTTCAAAAAATTGTCCTCCCGCCTCCGCCTTTTTCACCTTTCCCTCCGTGTCCGCCTGGCTCCCAATACACAATGAATGACTTCCGGGATCTTTTTCCTCTTTGTGCGCTTTCGGTCTGAACGCACAGTGTTGTTTTATAAGTGGATTTTTTCCATACGTTTACAATAAAAAAACATGAACAATTAACATTTCCTTTGTAATAGCTTTTATTTTAGATAAAAAAAAATTATTATTCATTAGTTTTTGATATAAACGTAGAAGAAGACATCCGCTATCTTCTTCTACTCACTGTAGGCTTGGATACATGCGCACCAACTCGTTTCATTTCAGATATCCTTAACTGGCTAAAATCAGGGAAACTGTCAAGTGGGATGTCTCATGACAAAGTTGTTGGCCATGAAGGAGGAGAGAGACTAGGAGAGAGTGAGGATTTGGAGGCAAAAGAGACGGAGAGAATAGGAATGGAGCAGGGAGAAGAAAATGAGCGGCAGTCAGGAATTGATGCGTCGGAGGAAACCGAAGAGGAGGGAAGGAGATGGCAAAAAAGAGGTGATGAGAGTGAACACCAGACAGGGGAAAAAAAAAGGAAATATGATGAAAATTATCTGGGTCTGGGCTTCACGTGGATCGGCAATGCAGATTGCCCAAAGCCTCAGTGCGTGGTGTGCAATGAGGTTCTAGCAAACAGCTGTCTGAAGCCTTCTTATCTCCGTCGTCACCTGCACACGAAACATGGCAATATAAGTCAAAAGCCCCTTACATTTTTCAAAACAAAGTTGGAGGAGTTGCAGAAAAGCCAAAAACAAATGCAGTTTCATTCATGCGTTGGGTCTACGAAAGACGCATTACGGGCTTCATATCTGCTCAGTTACAGAGTAGGGAGAAAGGGACTGCCGCACAATTGCCGAAGACGTGTGTTTGCCAGCGGCCAAAGAGATGGTGAAGTGTATGATTGGAGAGAAAGAGGCAAAAAAGTTGGACATGATTCCTGTGTCCAATAACACTGTGTCGCGCCGCATTGATGCCATGTCTGAAGACATCCTGGCTACACTAGTCAGCCGTGTGAAGAAAAGTGAGTTTTACTCTCTGCAAGTAGACGAGTCTACAGATGTTGCAAATCTGGCCAATCTTCTTGTGTATGTCCGTTGCCTTTTTGAAGGAACGGTACAAGAAGATTTTTGTTCTGTCGGCCTCTTGTTACCAGAACAACAGGAGAGGAAATATTCAATTTAATTGAAGTTTTTATGAGGACCAATGGGATCGACTGGGAGCGCTGTGTGGGAATTTGCACAGACGGGGCAAAATCAATGACGGGGAAACACACGGGGCTTATAGCTCATATTAGGAGAGTCTGTCCATCCATCAGCTGGTTACACTGCAGTGTTCACAGAGAGGCCCTCGCAGCTAAAAACATGCCAGCTGATCTACTTGCAGTGCTGAATGACACAGTCAAACTGGTGAACTTCATCAAAGCTCGCCCGCTAAATTCAAGAATATTCACACTGTTGTGTAATGAAATGGGCAGCGAACACAAATCACTGCTGCTGCACACAGAGGTGCATTGGCTGTCCCACGGCAAAGTGCTGACAAGGCTCTTTGAACTCCGGCACGAACTGCAGCAGTTTTTCGAGGAGAATCCGTTCCATTTGGCCTCCAGTCTGCATGACGAAGATTTTCTGAAGATGCTCGCCTATCTAGCGGACATTTTCTCAGCTCTGAATGAACTCAATCTAAGTCTGCAGGGAGTCAGTGTAACTGTGTTCAACACACAAGGCAGGATTGAGGCAATGATCAAGAAGCTACGGTTCTGGGCGAGTTGTGTGAGTGGGAACACACACCTGTGTTTCCCTACGCTTCACGAGTTCTTGGGGGAAAAGGACGTGAACCTGGGTGAGCATGTGAAAAGTCTCATAATTGAGCACCTCAACCAACTTGCCGAGCAGCTACGGAAACACTTCTCACCTATGGACACATCTCGCGCTTGGATTCGCAATCCATTTGAAGTCTCCCTGCCCGTCCCACAGCTGTCATTTCACGAACAGGAGCAGCTGATCGAGCTGTCATCTGATGGAGCCCTGCAGCTGCAGTTCAAAGGAAAGCCGCTTGTGGATTTTTGGACCGAGTCACTGACATCATACACAGTCCTGGCAAAGCAAGCCTTGAGAGTTTTGATGCCCTTCACCACAACTTATCTCTGCGAGGCTGGTTTCTCTGCTATGGCAGCAGTTAAAACTAAACATCGGCAAAGACTGGATGCTGTTGAGAAGGATTTGAGGCTTAAACTGTCTTCCATTGCGGCAAGCTTCGGAGAGCTTTGTGCCAAGATGCAAGCCCATCCATCGCATTAATATGGGTAAATATTTGTCGGTATTTATATTATTGCTACAAATATAGGCCTACTGGGAATACTCACACATCCTCCTCCCCGTCTCCAACCCCCCCCCCCCCCCCCCCCCCTTGCTGCAGGCTGAGCGACTTTTGCGCTGCGCTTGAAAAGTTCCAGATGGATCCTCTTTTATCCTCTTTTAATTTAGGCCTATTTTATGTTTCTGAGCCTATTCTCTTTGCTACTTATTTTGTGGCTCGTGTGTAATTTTATTGTCGCACTTGAAAAGTTTCACATTGATCCTCGTTGTTATTTGTTTATATCTGTTTCTGAACCCATGCTCTTTAATGTTGTGGATCGTTTGTAACTTCAATGCAATTTAATTCATTGTACTGTCGTTCGTTAATTTCCATAACCGTTGTGTTATGATGATGTTGATGTTAGCTCCCCGGTTATTTAATATTGCTGCAATTTTTCTTTTAAGCGGCTGAACATTTATGTAAAAATAGTGCTTTCTGTTACTGAGCCTGTGTCTGTCACCTATCCTATTAAAAGTCGAAGCTTGTGCATGACTTTGTTGTATTATATTGAAACTGTGTTGATGTTGGTATCGTCATGCGTGTTCTGGTTATTTGCGCATGATTAAACATGAGGTTTATATGGCGATAAAACAAAGCTTTGTTGCGTTTTTTTGTTGCGTCTTTTTGGGGGGTGCGTCAGCCCGGTTGGGATGTAGAAGGGGGTGCTGCGCAAAAAAAGTTTGGGAACCGCTGGGCTAGAGTGAGTGACATCACCAGCTGCCACACCCCAGAGGGCAGAGCTGCTCCGAAAAAGTGGACAAACTTGTTTTCAGCTTGATTTTGATCTCTCACCTTTTACTTGACATAGACAATATATACATAGAAATGTAGGAAATCTTGTGGGCTTTCAGCTGATGGTCTTATTTCAGATGATTTGGATCTAGAAGCCCAAGAGTGACAGCAACTAGTTCTGGGCGGTATGACGAAAAATGTATATCACGGTATTTTTAAAAATTCCTACAGATTCACGGTATGACGGTATTTTTTTTTCATGCATAATCAGGTGTTCACAGCATTTTCTACTGATTGAGAGAGGAATTACTAGCCCCTATTAGATAGAAAAAGCAGCACATTTGCTGCAAGGTAAAGGCAGCACTCTGTCTATCTTTAAGAGAGGTGTAATTTTCCTCTCTCAACCAGTTTCTCATTCCTTCTTTCCCAAAAAGCTGCCACTGGGGTCGGCGTAAAAATGTGACGTGACGTGAAGCATGAAGTTCGGTGTGAACAGTGACGTACAACGTATTGGTAGAAATGTGGCGACACTTGATATATTTATTACCACCCCCTCCGTTAGCTGCCTCAAGCAACAGACAGCTAACAGGAAGCAGGTGGAATTTGTCTTCAAAATAAGAGCTTTACATTGCACCCCATTGGAGTTTAGAACTGGGTTCTTAGCGGGGGGCTTTTAATTTTAAAGTAGCGACCGTTGCTAGCTTGCCGCTACACAAGTAGGAGACAAAAACCAAACAGTTACAGAGAGGAGGAGACGCTGCATCTCCCGGATCTCAGCGGCTTTCCAGTTGCTCATCTTGTCGTCCGCGGGTGAAGTCATGATCGGCAATGTCTATCCTATCCATCTTCACCGTAACACAACACCAGAGCACTACTGTTTACCCTCGCAGTCGCACCACACCTGTTTAGCAGCGCAACATTGAAAAGGGTCCGGTCTGAAACAGTGTCGCGCGGCGCAGCATAGCTTTCGGAACGTTGTGTATTCAAATACAACGGTATGGCAGTATATTAAAAATTCATATCACAATGAAAATATACACCGGTATTCGGTGTGAACCGGTATACCGCCCAGCACTAACAGCAACTCTCACTGCTGCCCCATCAGCCGCAATGTTAATTTTGAGCCGAATTTTCCGGAAAATAGCAGACGGTACCTGATTTGTCTATCGCTCTCCCGCCTTCATTTTACACTCTTCAGAAATAAAAACGACATGACCGCGTTCAGCAACTCCTCCTGTAACTCACCATACAAATATTTTGGTGATAACCATCACAGTTTTTTCAGAAATTGCAGGAGTTTGGGAGGCGTTTTCCCATTCATTCCTTATGGGGGATATTTTCGTCTGTCTCTGGTCCTGATACAGCATGTCTGCAGCCATTTCAAGCTGTTCCTGCCTTTAACTTTTCACCTTTAAGCCTTTTTTCACCTCCTTAAGCTCTTTCTGCCTTTAACTTTCCACCTTTTCAGTCTTTTTTCACCTTTTTAATCTCTTTCTGCCCCCTTACTCTGCAAGTTTTCTGCCTTTTCAGTCGTTTTTCACTTTTTTTTTAGCTCTTTCAAACCTCTTACTCGACAGCTTTTTAGCCTTTTCAGATAGTCATCTTTCTGCCTTTTCAACTCCTTCAAACTTTCCGCTTCATGTTCAGCTATTAAAAATGTTCAACTTTTTAAACTCTTTCAGCCCTTGTAAACTTTTCTGTCTCTTCATCTTTTTAAAATATTCATCTTTTTGCCTTTTCAGCTTCTTTATACATTCAGCTTCGTGTTCAGCTACGGAAACTATTCAGCTATCAATATGTTCAACTTTTTAAACTCTTTCAGCCTTGACATTTCAACTTTTCAACTTTTCGACTTTTTCAGCTTTTCGGAAGTACATTCAGCAGATTTCACTTCAGACTTCAGCATTCACACTGTATTTTCGTAGGAAATACAAATTTTTCTAGTTAGTGGGCTGTGCTCGCCAGCCCACTATGGACACCTCTATAGCAAAGCTATAGGTGTCCATAGTGTTGGACAGTTTTTCTGTCGCTAACTCGTCCCGCACCGTTGAGTGCACACAAACAAAAAATATATCAAAACGTGCGGCTCGTTCTGACTCGGTATGCTATTATTCAGTTTACCAGAATATTAATTTGACAAAAAGTCGCAGACACACGCACAGATTATTAATCAGTTTTCCAGAACGTTCATGTTTTCGCGATATAAGTCGCGATAACCTGCGTAAACTTTCCCATAAGGAATGAATGGCACTAGGTCAAAAAATCGCAGACACAGAGAGACAGAGAGACACACACACACACACACCGAGACACACCATTCAAACTTTAAAATGTAAATCAAGGTCCAAATTATCAACATGGGATTCAACTTTTGCTTTAGCTTTCGTAGTTTTTGTTCGTCACAGGGCAAAGCCCACAGCCCACTCTCGCGATTCCCCGGCGGGGAATTGTCTAGTTAGTGGGCTGTGCTCGCCAGCCCACTATGGACACCTCTATAGCAAAGCTATAGGTGTCCACTATTGACATTCACCGCGCGTCTTCTTATTATTTTTCATCCTCCTTCCTTTTTTCTGTCGCTAACTTGTCCCAAACCGTTGGTCGCACCCAAACAAATTATATATCAAAACGTGCGGCTCGATCTGACTCGGTATACTATTACTTTTCTCTTCAAAATATGAATTTTTCGCGACATAAGTCGCGAAAAACTGCAATAAATTTCCCGTAAGGAATGAATGGGAGGAGGTCAAAAAAGTCGCAAATCTGCGACGTTTTTCAAACATCTCCTGCTCTGGCATACGTTCACCTAGAAACACCATTCAAACTTTAAAATGTAGGCACAAGTCTTGTCTATTTGAGCTGTATTTGAACTTTTTTCCTACTATGTATAGTTTTTGAACTCTGACCCCTTAATGACGGTGAGTGATTTTGGAAAAATTCAGGGTTTTCAATGAGTGTGTATGGCGGAATGTTCGTGCAGCAGAGTGGCAGGGGCCAACTGACACAGTGGCAGAAACAAAAAAATTATCTCAGAAATTTTCTCTTTCCGTGATGATCCCGGCCACAAATGTCGCTCAAAAACAGTGATATTTTCCAAAGTTGTAGCCACACCTGTCTTCTTTCTCCCAATGTGTCTACTTTATCGGTAGGATGTACGGTTTTTGAAATATTGGCCTCCAACCGACAAGAGTAGCTCTCAACAGTCCCATTCACTCCAATGTAAATTGGGAGGAGGATTTTCAAAACTGCACCTTTTTTAAACTCGCTCTTATTTCCACATTTCTGAAACTAGGACCACGAACTTCATGAGTGTCTTCTTTAAGGCCTTTTTAGCGCGATCGTGAAAAAAAATTGCCGACATCATGTATGATTTTGACTAAATAGCACTAGTTTGACGTCCTAGATTTGAGGCAGAAATCGCTCTCAAATCAGCCTGGGACGGCCGTTGCTACGGGCCCTCACCAACCGTCACCTAGCAACGGAGATCAGCTGGGCCAGCAGAGAGAGTGACACACAGACAGACATACATGCACACACACACACTCACATGCAGACACACACACACACACACACACACATACAGACAGACAGAGAATATTCATGTTTTCGCGACGTAAGTTGAGAAAACCTTCATA
Source organism: Diplodus puntazzo (assembly GCA_963678695.2). Taxonomy (NCBI): domain Eukaryota; kingdom Metazoa; phylum Chordata; class Actinopteri; order Spariformes; family Sparidae; genus Diplodus; species Diplodus puntazzo. Next base: position 32,642,266 of record OZ023166.1, on the reverse strand, counting down.
AACTTTCCCATGAGGAATGAATGGTACGAGGTCAAAAAAGTCGCAGACACACAAGTACACACACACACACACACACACACAGATTATTAATCAGTTTTCCAGAACATTCATGTTTTCGCGACGTAAGTCGCGAAAACCTGCATAAACTTTCCCATAAGGAATGAATGGGACGAGGTCAAAAAGTCGCAGACACACAGACACAGAGAGACAGAGAGAGACACACACACACACACACATGCACACAAATACACACACACAAAGTGAATAAGACCAGGTGAAAAGATCGAAAGGAAGAGTTCAAACATCGACATCTCTGGCACACTTTGACCGAGACACACCATTCGAACTTTAAAATGTAGATAAAAGTCCAAATTATCAACGTGGGATTCAACTTTTTCTTTAGCTTTCGTAGTTTTTGTTCGTCACGGGGCAAAGCGCACAGCCCACTCTCGCGATTCCCCGGCGGGGAATTGTCTAGTTATTATTATTCTTCCGTACACTTTTTGTCCATCTTCAACAATTGAAACCATTCTTAAAAATTCATTCTGCTATAACTTCAGCATACTTTCAGCTATTCAAACCATTCAAATATTAAAATGTTCAGCTTTTTCAGCTCTTTCAACCTTCTTCTTTTCAACTTTTCAACTTTTCAACTTTTTCAGCAATTCAGCTTTTTCAAAAAAACAATCTAACATTGCCGCAAATGGGAAAATCTTTAAAACTCCTCGACTGTCAACCTCTTCTTCTCCCTCAAACTTTGTGCTATAGAAACCATTCAACTATCAAAATGTGCAGCTTTTTAAGGACATGCTGGCTATTACTGGCTTTTCTATCTTTCATACTTTTGGAAATATTAAGCTTTTAATGCAAAATTTTTACCATTCATCCTTATGGGGATTTTTTCAAATTTCATTCTGCTATAACTTCAGCATACGTTCAGCTATTCAAACCATTCAAATGTTAAAATGTTCAGCCTTTTCAGCTCTCTCAACCTTTCAACTTTTTCAGAAATTCAGCTTTTTCCCCCCAAAAAATTAACATTGCCGCAAATGGGAAAAGCTTCAAATCCTCTTCAAAACTCATCGCCTTTCAACCTCTTTTTGCTCCTCATACATTGAGCGAGAGACACCATTCAAACTTTAAAGCACTCGGCAGATCTTGAACTATTGGACCTGTATTCAGTTTTCAAAAATCTTGTACGGTTTTGAAATAATCGCAGTTTTAGTTTGAGCAATTTTTGGCCCGTCTTCTGCGTTTATAATGGGTGTGTATTGCGTCTGCTAGAGTGAGTGACATCACCAACTGCCGCACCCCAGAGGCAGAGCAGCCCCGAAAACGGGAAAAAAAGCTCTTTTCGGCTTGATTTCAACTCCAAACCTTTTACACAACATGGACAATATACACATAGAAATGTAGGAAAGCTTGTGGGCTTTCAGCTGATGGTCTCATTTCAGATTTGGGATTTACGGTTTTGGATCTAGAAGCCCGAGAGCGACAGCAACTCTCACTGCTGTCCCATAAGCCGCAATGTTAATTTTGAGCCGAATTTTCCGGAAATAAGCAGACGGTACCTGATTTGTCTCTCGCTCTCCCGCCTTCATTTTACACTCTTTAGAAATAAAAACGACATGACCGCGTTCAGCAACTCCTCCTGTCACTCACCATACAATTATTTTGACGATAACCCTCACAGTTTTTTCAGAAATTGCAGGAGTTTGGGAGGCGTTTTCCCATTCATTTCTTATGGGGGATATTTTCGTCTCTGTCCCTGGTCCTGATACAGCATGTCTGCAGCCATTTCAAGCTGTTCCTGCCTTTAACTTTTCACCTTTTCAGCCTTTTTTCACCTTTTTAATCTCTTTCTGCCCCCATACTCTGCAACTTTTTGGCCTTTTTCAGTCGCTTTTCACCTTTTTAAGCTCTTTCTGCCTTTAACTTTCCTCATCACCCGGAAATCGCAATTTCTCTCGTTAAATCATGCATATTGGTGTTGAAATTTGCCTAAAAAGCTGTTTCAGCCCCTTGCGCTTTTCTGACTTGTCAGCTTTTTAAAATATTCATCTTTCTTTTGAGCTACAGACACCATTTCAACTTTATAATATCTAAATATGTTGGTGATAACCCTTACAGTTTTTCAGATGTAGAGAGGGGGGACATTTCGCTGATCCGCCTTTGGATGTAGTATCAGGGCCGCATTATTAGTGAACCGGCTAGTAACCGCACTTGACCAGATCCGAGTTTTGCGTTGTGGAAAGCGCACTGTTATGCCTTAACCAAGATATCGATCATTAAGATTAATTGGATCAGATCTGACTGGAATAAGGCCGCCATAGCTGCTGGTAAACTGATTAAATTCACCCGCCAGCGCACAAATTCACCTGCGGGTTGCGGGTGCTAATTTCCATCTCTGGTGTGTGTGTGTGTGTGTGTGTGTGTGTGTGTGTGTGTGTGTGATGACTGTCACTACGGCAAAGCTCAGACCACCTTATAAATCGAGTAATTTTAAGGTTTGTTGCATCACGAGGAGAAACTTAATAAAAATGTTGAAACGACACATTTGATCTCATTTGTGCTTTTCTTTGGAATTTGGCATTAAGTAGCATGCATTACGATTTTTGTTTCATTGTGAATGTGTCAGTTAGTTTGCAACAAGGCTGTAAAACCCTGCTACTTCTTTGCCGGACTCCCTTACAAAACACTCAATTTTGAAATTTGTTTCTTTAGTAGAAACTGTATAAACGTTGTGAAATGCAGTGTACAGCACATCCTTTATTATTTGGATACGGTTGTTCATTCGGCAAACGTTTTACCATGTGCTCTATGAGATATTGCAGGGTTTGGGGATCGCTTTCAGAGGTTCAACACCAGAATTTCCGAGTGTCCCCTGAACGCCACACTCAAACTTTGTTGGAGCAGCCGGGCGGACCGGACGTTACTTCAGTCGCTGTATGCTGTCTGTCAGGTAAGCATGGCCGTCATGGCCAGCAAGTATGAACGGTCGAAATACAGGTTTATTGTTTTAGCAGTACATTCAAAGTTGTGTTAATTCATACGAGAGTAAACATGAATCAATGGGTGCAGAGTTTTTCTTGTTAGGCAAAGCCTTTATTGTTGGCTAAACGATGGTAACGTTGCTAGCTTAACCGCTAACGCTAACTTAACTGATAACTGACGAGCGCGTGAAGGAGTTATGAAAAGACAGCAAATGTCCGTTCGCTGCAGTTAATAGCAGTTTTCAGTTCAGATAGACAATGCCCTGCTGATTTTCTAACTGTTGCCTGGGACTGAGGGCGGAAAAGTAGCCCTGTCTCTCTCATCAGGATAGAAATTGTTTATATAATATTCCTTCAGTCACACTGTGAATTATTGATATTTGACTTGCAGGCTGCCTTATGATCAATTTTGTGACAAGTGGCGTGTGTGTTACATTACAGTTTTTTCTAAAATCACAGGGGTTTGGGAGGCGTTTTCCCATTCATTCTTATGGGATCCCTTCATCTCTGTCTCTGTTACTTCTCCCGTGTGTGTATCTCAAGAGTGCGTGTGTAGTGCCTGAGCTCGAATGGATGACATCATCTTTCGAGTGGGGAGCAGCTGGAAAATCTGGAGAAAGACTTTTCTTCAGCTGGATATGGATCCCACATCTTTTACTTTACATAGACGATGCAGCGATTTTAAGCTTTTTCTGCCTTTAACTTTCCACCTTTTCAGTCTTTTTTCACCTTTTTAAGCCTTTTCAACTCTGTAACTCCACAACTTTTCGGCCTTTTCAGTCTTTTTTTTACCCTTTTAAGCTCTTTCTGCCTTTCACTTTCCACCTTTTCAGTCTTTTTTTGCTTTTTAAAGCTCTTTCTGCCTTTAACTTTCCACCTCTTCAGTCTTTTTTCACATTTTTATGCTCTTTCTGTCCTCTTACTCTCCAACTTTTCTGCCTTTTCCATCTTTTTTCACCTTTTTAACCCCTTTCAACCCTGTTATTCCACAACTGTTTGGCCTTTTCAGTCTTTTTTCACCTTTTTAACCTCTTTCAGCCGTCTTAGTGTACAGCTTTTTAGCCTTTTCAGATATTCATCTTTCTGCCTTTTCAACTCCTTTAAACATTCAACTTGATGTTCAGCAATTAAAATGTTCAACTTTTTCAAGTCTTTCAGCCCGCTTCAGCTTTTCTGTCGTTTCATCTTTTAAAAATATTCATCTTTCTGCCTTTTGAGTTTCTTTATACATTCAGCTTCATGTTCAGCTGCAGAAACTGTTCAGCTATAAACATGTTCAACTTTTTAAACTTTTTCGGCCTTGATCTTTTCAACTTTTTCAGCTTTTCGGCAGTACATTCAGCAGATTTCGCTTCATCCTTCAGCATTCACACTGTATTTTCGCAGGAAATACAATTTTTCTAGTTCTTATTCCTCTTCCGTACGTTTTTTGTCCGCTATCTTCTCCTTCAAATCTTGACCCATTCAAACCATTCAAACATCAAAATGTTCAGCTTTTCAAGGACATTGCTGCTTGTATTTTTCACATTTCAATCTTTCATACTTTTGGAAATATTCAGCTTTTTCTGCCAATGTCGTGCGCTGAAGAAAACAAGCAGTAAACGTCAAGTCAATCGGATGATATTTGTCTGCCTTCCTGTGTCCAGTGGGTGGCGCTGTGATTATGAAACTTTTTGATGCACAGATATATTCAGGTCGACTCCCTCTACATTCCTTAGAGATTTGGTGTAGGAGGGGAACTGTATGTTGAAGTTATGAAGACTTGATGCTTTATGGCGAAGGATTTAAATGGACCGCCCCACCATGGCCAGCAGGTATGATGTAGGCGAAAGCTTTAAGCAAGTTTTCATCTTTAAGATCTGTGGATGATGCCGAATGACTGTGAAGTCTGTAATGACAACCTCCTATAGATTTAACACAACAGTTCTAGGATTAGAAATATTTCAAAATGGCGGCCGCAATCAAAATGGCCGACTTAGCATTGATGCAGAGACGTGTTCCAGGCAACACCGTCTACATGAATGTGCCTTATGGTGTAGATTGGAAAGTGTATGTTGAAGTTATAAAGCCTTGATACTTCATGGCGAAGGAAAAAATTGGTTTCCACCGCCACGCCCACCAAGTATGACTATCGGGAAAGATTTCCATCGCTTTTCATCTTCAAGGCATGAAGAAGATAACTGAGTTAATTTGAAGACTGTGGTGTTTAAGTTCTAGGACAAGATAATTTTCAAAGTAGGCATGAATTGGACAAAAATGGCGCCACACATCAAAATGGCTGACTTCCTGTTGTAGTGGCGATATCGGTCCAAATGGGTTTTTTGTGCGTCTGGTCATGAGGAATCAGCGTACCTAATTTCATTCATCTATGCACATGCAGGAGGTGGGGCATCACAATAGGGGGCGCTACAGAGTGTGCAGGACACGACCACGCCCAATGACAGCACAGATCTATTCAGGGCGACTCCTTCTACAGTCCTGTGAGATTTGGCCGAGATTGAATTGACCGCTCCACTGCAGCCAGCAGGTATGACGTAGGATAAAGATTTCCATAACTTTTCATCTTCAAGGTCAGAGGATGATACTGAGTGACTGTGAAGTTGGTGGTGTTATGTCTGTAGGAGAAGATCATTTAAGTACGAAGATTGGCAATATTTCAAAATGGCGGCCAAAAGCAAAATGGCCGACTTAGTATCGATGCGGAGATGTATTCGGGGAGACAGCCTCTACACTTACGAGCAGTTTGGTGTGGATAGAAAATTGTATCTTGAAGTTATAAAGCCTTGATGCTCGACGGCGAGGCAAAAAAATGGTTTCCACCGCCCCGCCCACTAAAGTTTGGCGCAGCTGAATGATTTCCATAACTTTTGTTCTTCAAGACATGAAGAAGATAACTGAGTTAATTTGAAGACTGTGGTGTTTAAGCTCTAGGACAAGATAATTTTCAAAGTAGGCATGAATTGGACAAAAATGCCGCCACACATCAAAATGGCGGACTTCCTTCCTAATAAGAAGAAGAATAATTTTTCCAATTACAATAGGGACCTCACAGGTCTGTGACCTGCTCGAGCCCTAATAAGAAGAAGAATAATTTTTCCAATTACAGTAGGGACCTCACAGGTCTGTGACCTGCCTGGGCCCTAATAATAATAACTAGAACTGCAAGCAGTTATAAACGGGGGCCAAGCCCCCCCACGCGACTCGGACCCCGCGCACCGCTGAGCCCACGGAAGTTGGCCCAAAGGATGACGGGCTCGGGGCAAAAGTGAAGACACAGGCCATTGTCTGAGCCGTGGTATTCGCTGTAATGGGAAGTGCACTTGAAGTGTAAAAGGCTGAATGTGTGCCGATTTGGATTTGTTGTAATAAGCCACGCCCACATTGACCAGTCATGACCACCTTCAAGATATGGCCTCAGGATTGGCCCTACATCATACGACCAAATTTCATAAAAAATCGGTGTAGCCGTTCCATAGATATAAACTTCCCATATTTTTAGCGCCCCCTAGTGGACAAAATCCACGAAATTCGGCTCATCCTTTCCCAGTCTCATGGCAACCAAGGATCTCAAATTTGGTGTTGATAGCATTTAGTTTGACCGAGATATCAAACAGTTTGCATTTTTATAGCTAGCTACAGAAATTTGTTCGTGAATCATTAGCGCATTTTTTGACCGAGCAAAAATTCTTTTGATAACTTTAGATCAGGTCGAGCTGAAGAGTCGACGTGCCAAGTTTCACGCAGATCGGACAAAATCTCACAAGGGGAGTTCGAAAAAATAGGTTTTCCAGTTTTTGCGAATTTTGCGAAAAAACTTTCTAACTGGAAGTGGGCGTGGCCATTGCGAAGTGATTCAGCTCCAGAGAGGATACAAGGTTTTTGAATGTGCGACATACGGTTTGGGAGTTATAGGCAAAAACGTGTTGGCCTAGGTTATAGCGCCCCCTGCAGGCGGTATGTAGTTTTTTGTGTCTGAGATATTCACAGGAGTCTGGACCAACCCTCCAAATTGCACTGCCCTCCCTTGCACGGTTTAGCCTGCAGCACCACTGTTAGGAGAAAAATAAAAATAAAAATCTTTACAATTACAATAGGGTTCCTAGCATACGCGTTGCCTCGGCCCCTTGGGCTTGGCCCCCTAGTAATCCTTATAAAAACAATAGGGTCTTTGCAGGTTCCCTGCTCGGGCCCTAAAAATCTTTACAATTACAATAGGGTTCCTAGCACCGCTGGTCCTAGGAAAGCATACGCGTTCCCTCGGCCCCTCAGGCTTGGCCCCTTAATAAAAATAGTATTAGAAAAAGCTGGAAACGAGCTGATCTAAAACAAAAACAAAGAGCTGTTGTGATCACAATTCACACGTCTACACAGATTGCCTCCGCTCTCCTCGCACAGTTACCACACGCGGGCTTGTGTGCTGGTCAAGTCATGTAACAGCAGTATTGCATTTTTTAATTTAAGAAAGTTCTTGCACATAGAAATTTTAAAACAAAAAAGAGTGTGTGTGTGTGTGGGGTGGGGGGGGGGGGGGTCCCCACAGTAAGTATTAGTAGATGTAACAAACAAACAACAACCACAATCATTGTATTATTACAATAAAGATTTGCACTTCCCAACAAACGTAATAAATCCCTGCAAACGTAATAGTTATTACATTTGTGGGAAATAGCGTGTTACATTTGTAGTAGGCAGCGGCTATTACGTCTGTGGAAAATGTATTACATCTGTGGACATTATTACATTGGCGGGCGTTACAGTCTGTACATTGTACCTGACGAGAGTGGATTAAAACTTTTAGAGAGGCGAAATAAAAAGGTATGTGGTTTAAATATTTGGTTATAATCTTTTACAATAATATAACAACAGTTCAAAAAGATTAACACTTCCGTTGTGTTGACACTTCGGTTTTGTTAACTGAATATGCAGCATTTCTCTATTGCATGTGTTTTGGGGTTTGTGTCGCTTTGGTTCTGCATCATTTCTTTGTTTGCAGCATTTTGTTGTTTGCAGCACTTTGTTGTTGCATGTGATTTGCGTGTCTTTGGTTCTGCATCGTTTATGTATTTGCAATGTTTGACCGTTGCTGCGCGTCAGCTGCACATTAACATACAATACAATATAATGTTGCATTTAAACTGTGTGGTTTGATCTGTGTGGTTTAACCTGTGTGGTTTACGCTGTGTGGTTTCATCCAAGGTATGTCTTTTTAATGCAATTTTTGTCTTTTAAATGAAATATTTATGTCTTTTAATGTAGTTTGTATGCGCCTGTAAAGCACTTTGAGTTGCCTTGTGTCTAAATTGTGCTACACAGATAAACTTGCCTTGCCTTGCCTTGCATTACTTTATCTTATTTATTTATTTATTGAGGCTATCGTTTTCTCTTGCGTTACTTTATAACCCATGCACCAACAGAACATTTCAAAAATGGATGAAAGGTTGTTCATTTGATATGAAAAACATTTTTATTGTCATTGAAGGTCATAAAACAAAATCATGTGCGGCAACGTTCAGTTAGAGCATAACAATGAAGCTAAAGACCGTCAGTATGGTCTGTGATCATAACGTAGTCTCTCATCTGTCTGTCGCAACACATCGGTGTTAATATTGCGCTGTCTAAAGGCCGAGACGTACGCTGGAACCTTTATTTTGAAGAGCACAGCACAAATATAACTGATAGAGCACACTAGCCAGAGGCAATGGGGTGCCGAAGCCCCGCCCACCAATGGAAACGAAATATTGAGTGGTAAATTTGTTTTGTCAGTTCGAACAAAAAAACAAGAAATCGAGCCCAAAATTAGAAAAACGAAAATACGACCTGTTTCTGGTTTCTCAATGTGTCATTTATACCAAAAAAACAAACAGTTAAAACTTACCTTGGTCATTAGTGTATGTCCTCCAGTATGTTGTCCAGTTGTACCGGCATGGTAATCCGTGTATCATTCGTTCATTTGTTATTTCAAAATAAAACCAAAAATAAGAATATGAAAAACAACTCTTTTTCTCAGTATTCGTTTCCAAAACTAAAATGAAAAAACGGATAACGACTCGTTTTTTCAGTTTTCGATTTTATGCTCAAATGAATAATGGAAAAAACGGATAACGAGCGTTTCCCGTTTCATGTGAGAGGCACCCATCTGCAATTGAGATATCGGAAGTCCCAACACAGACACAGAAACCGTTAGCCTGTTGCTACAACCAGCCGCTAACATCACCTCCCGGATAACAGTTGGGCTTTCGGTCCTATATATAAAAAGGGACATATTTCTAACTATTCGTTTTCAGACTGAAGGACCGTGGAAAATGCGCTGTCAGTAACTACACAGGACTGGACTGAGATACATGCTAGCAGCTAACGCTACTTTGCACGTTAGCACACTCCGAGTCCTCGGTAATCTCATAAGATTTTCAAATCAAGCTCTAAACATGACGTGTAATGTTTTCTTACCTGGTTACTAGGATATGAGCCATATCAGCGTCTGTTTTCAGTCCCACTTCAGGTTGAAGCTGCCTCCATGAGCCGAACGCGTATCCGATTTTTATTCCAGTGCCAGCCCGGCTTTGGTAGTAATTTCGTTTCGACTCACGACTTGCCGCTTATAAGACCTTCGTGTTCTCTTAGTATAACTATTTATTGGACTTTTTGTGGTGCTGGGTCGTTTTCTGGCCGTAGCAGAATCCATTTCTACCCAAACACTAGTTTGGATCCACCGCGTTTGTCTTCTTCCGGTCTCCAAGGCGTCGAGGACGCGCATTCAGTGTCATTTGACGTCACGTCCGCAGGACTGCGCGGGAAATTCGGGCCCCGAATTGCAGTATATTATGCAGCACACAGCCTGTTCAAGGCAACAGAGAGATACGTGGGTGGGCTCATTCTTTTTGGTTTGGAACGCTTCATCACCTATTAGCATTACAATACTTATAATGAATGTTCATTTTTTCACAAATCCTGCCCTAAGTCCCTTTAAATTTTTCAGAGTAATTTTGGTATGCAAACATTTACTGGATCTACCTGAAAGCTGCTCATGTTTTTATTCAACGAAACCCATAAAAACACAAAATATACTACTGTATGAAGACATGATGAATTCAAAATGTTTTTGATGCTCATTAATGTACTGTACAGTACAGTATTTAGGAAATGTGTTTGTCACCTCAATACATTTAAGATAATTTCTATTTAATTTGTGTACATTTTAGTAATTAACATTAAAAACAGTGGTAATATAATAAGAGTAAAAGGTAAAAAAAACGGATTAAATTAAAATTGTAAAAACACATATTAGTGTATGTGTGTGTGTATGTATGTATATATGTATATATGTGTATATATTATATATATATATATATATATATATATATATATATATATATATATAATTGAGGAAATCTGTCGCCTTCCTCAATTATAGAAGGGTGCATCTAGAAGAAAAGTATATATATATATATATATACTTTTCTTCTAGATGCACCCTTCTATAATTGAGGAAGGCGACAGATTGAAGTGCACGACCATGTCATGAGCTGTGTCTACTTGTCCTGTCTGCCCCAAATTCATAACCAAAAGTGTCATCCAGAGGCACTTGCTGAATCATGCGGCAAATGCAGTGCATTTCAAGGGTATGTTCATCAAGTATCTTTTTGAGATCATATGCCTTTACATGTTATTTTAAATGATACTTGTGTTTTTGCATATCTAAGTGCATATTGTAACCAGTGTTATACTGGGTTGCACTCCTTCGAGGTCTGTGGATAAGTTTTAGCACAGAAAGCAAGTTACTTTCAAGAGATCCTTACTTGTAGCAGTCAGTGGAGTTGTTTCATTTTTTGAAGTATACATAACTGTTTAAAGTAAGGGAAAAATGCATTTGTGTATACTGTATGGGATGTTAAGTAAATATTTGTCTCTCAGGTACTGTATGATTTTTAAGACAAATTACTCTCCCTTTTTAGAAAAGATCATCTGCAGATGCAATCTGCCCTGCAGAGATGGAGGCCATTTTCACTGTCCACTTTGGAACTACAATTATCTGGAAAGACACCATTATGCCCCATCTCATACAGTGCAGAAATAAATGTGATATGGCCCAACTCACCTCGGCTCCATCCTCTCAACCGCCCTCACCAGAGACCTACCCTACTGTTTTATCATCAATGTGTGGAACATTCATACACACTCCCACCTTCTGTGTCAGTCGTCAAAATTGACCATTCCTACACACAAACAGCATCCCCAAAGACCCCAGATCTATCTCAGTCAACCCCAGCTCCAACCTCAGAGGATCCCATTGCTCCAAATGAGGAAGTAACTCGGGATGTGCCACCAACTCATTTGAGGTGCCAGCACTGCCCAGTGGTTTTTTACAAGAGGAATTTATTTTTGCATATCCAAAGAAAGCATGGATGTCAGAAGTTGTAGTAAAGGGTGTTAAAATCTGGCAACAACTAAAATGGGGAGCCCACCTACAAATTTACACAGATGGGTCAAAGGATCATGAAAGTGGAAGAGTGGCAGTTGGTATTAGCATACCTGAAATTGGTTATAAAAAAGGATATAGAATTTCAGATCATATGTCAGTCTTCACAGCAGAAATGGTGGCAGTTCTGTTGGCATTAAGATGGGTTGAGGATAATAAACAGGGAAATTCAATCATATGCAGTGATTCAGCAGCAACCTTAACTACAATAAAAGAAACTAAATCCAAATCCAGACCTGATGTAGTAGTAGACATTTTACAGTCTCTGTTCAGAATACACAAAGCAGGATATGAGGTGGGATTTCTTTGGGTTCCAGCACATATGGGTGTGAAAGGGAATGAGGAGGCGGATGAGATAGCAAAGAAGGCGGTGAAGGAGGAAAGAGTACAAATTCACTTACAATATGGAGCACCAGAGTACACAGAAAGAACAAATAGATTTCTAAAAGAGAAGTGGCAAAAATCTTGGGAGAAGGAAAGGAAGGGAAGGGCGTACTTTATTGTGCAGGAGAGTGTAAGTAAAAACAAGTACACCTTTAGATGTAATAGAAAAGACTCTGTAGTACTCTCAAGACCGAGGCTGGGACACTGTGGACTGAGGAGTGGGCTGGCTCTGATTAGTAAGCATCCTGATGGCAAATGTGAATGTAGAGATAGCAAGACAGTAAAACATGTGCTACTCCAGTGCAAAATATACTCCAATCAAAGAAGGACTTCTCTTCAGGAAACTTGGAACAGATGGGGAAACTGTATTGGATTGGAGTTGTATTTATGCCCCCAACAACATGATGTGCTGCTGAGCAAATCTGACCATTTTATAGGAAATGAAAGCATGGATTTTAGTTTATTTTAATTATTTTTTTTGTTATTATTATTTATTTTTTTATGTTTTTGACACATATAGTAGGTCATGTTTGTATATAACTCAACACTATGCCTGGAGAAACTGGTAAACAACATGGAAGTGTTATTTTAGTTGTATTTGGATCTTGAGCTCTTGAGTTGCTAGGATCTTTCTGCAAAGAGCTGTGAGATAGAATTTAAGTCAAACTGGTGTTTCTACTGAGAGAAGGCCACACAGCCTTTGAGGATGATGAATGAATTGCATATTAAGTCTGAATAGAAGTGGTTAACGTTTATATCACTTCACAATATCACAACCATAGGCGTAACATCCACTAGGGACAGGGGGGACATGTCCCCCCCCACTTTCCGAAATCCCGTTTTTGTCCTCCCCACTTTTATTTAATCCAGTGGAACGCAGTAGCTCTCAGGTGTCCGATACTCAAACATGTCCACTTAATTAATCTACCCCTGCGTATACACCGATGTGCTTATTTTACATTAATTTGATGGTAAACTCCGCCCAGCTGACGCCACACCAGCTATGCCAGGTTAGTAATCAAGTGAACCCACTCTCGCTGTGAGTCGTGCACAGTTTGTGTAATGATGCTGCGTTCAAAGGCTGCAACAGGCCACTGTCCTCGGCTGGGTCGGGCTCTTATCAAGCATTCGCGTTTAGTTTTTTAAATAACTCAAATAATGACTGTATTTCCAGCTAGGAAGCACGCACCTCTCTCCTCCCTCCATTGTTTGTGGTTGTGTTGCTGCGTGGTGTTACATGTGACTTGTAAGAGTTATCCTCGTGCTGGAAACGTGACCCGAGACGCAAGAAGAAAGCAAAAAAGTATATTTTTACTGAGGAAAATGACAAAAATAATAGTAACGCACAGTGATCACTGGTTTGGAAATATTAACGCGTTAGATTACTCGTTACTGAAAACAGTGGTCAGAGAGTAACGCGTGGGCAGTGACAGCCTGTGTCAGCTTTACAGTTACTTTCGGGCCGGGCTCGGACACAACGTGCACTGGCGCTGGTCGGTCTGGATTCTCAGCTCTACTCGGGTCCAGCCGCGTCTTTACTGAGGTTCTACCGGTGTCAACAGCAGGAGGACGGTCAGCTCACCTCCCAGAGCCTCGCACTGAATCACTGGCGACTGATTTAGGGACTGTCATTAAATTACTTAGCATAAATATATTAATACAAAATAATTGCAGTTTGTTTTTGCTATATCTTCCATGTCATGTGACCCAGTGACTCCAAACCAGCAGCAGATTGTGTTGGTAAATTGGACACATGAGACACAGCTCTTTTTATTGTACTTATTATATTTTATATGAATATTCATATGCAGGAATTATGATTTTTTCCTCAGTAACTTCCATGTCAGGTGGCCCACTGACTTCTGAAACAGATTCTGTTTCCATAAAAATCTATAATAATGAAGAAAATAATGGTAAAGTTCTCTAATGTCTCATGTCTTAGATTCTTATTCTGAAATTCTGATTTTTTTTTAATTATTATTATTTATTTTTTTTAAATCTCATCAGCAGTCACTATTTAAAGGGTTATTTTTAAAAATTTTCTTCCGGGGGGGCATGCCCTGGGACCCCCCTAGTGTTGCTAAGTTACCAGAACAATGTTGGGGAAACACTGTATGTTTAGAATTTTGGACATGTGAGGCAAACCATCTCTTTCTTAGCTGAAGCCGACAACGGAACAAAATAAGTGTAAAGAGAGACGTAGTGGAGCTGTATATTTTCCTGCTTTTTTGTCCTTTGGCAATTACACCTATGACTAAGCACGATAGCCATGTTCATCATAATGTGTTGCTTTTAAGTAGCTGGGAATATGATTGCATGTGGAAATATATAAAATGGCATTCAAATCAGACCCCACTTTTTTGTGTCCCCCCCACTTTTCAAACCGATGTTACGCCCTTGATCACAACATTTGAAAATAACCACAAGTGTATTAAGCAACGTGGAACTTGGGAAGAAAAATACCACCACAGCAGAATTTGTTGAAAATTAGTTTTAGTAGGCTTATGTAGTCAGAGATGCCAACAACACGCACACTTCACGTGAACAACAGTGAATGAACCAATAAAAAAACGCTCGTGCAGAAATCGCTCATGCATTAATTAATGCACTCTAGGCTTATTAAACATTTGAAAAAGCAACGGTCATTGCCTGAGGACTGAGATGCTGACATGAACCAAGGAAAAAAAGAAGGGAAAAAAAGCCTATTTTAAAGAAGGGAACTATACAGGACTGCACACGCTTTATTTTTTGAAAGCAACCTAGTGAGAGCTAGTGAGATCCATAATTTATGTAATTTGCATTGTACTGCCGGCACTTCTTCTTGTTTTCCGCCATGTTTGATTGTAATGTAAGTGGATTGTGATTAAATGTGATTACGTAATCGTGCTTGTGTACGTTTTAATTGGCTATTGAAGTGTTAGCCCGCGAACTATTAGATGGGCTGGAGGTGACGGCTGTCAAAAGTAGCCAAGTGTTGGAAAGAGGTTTCCCTGCTGCTGTGGATTGTTTACGGGCGTTACTATGGAGACCGTTCCTGCTCGGTTCGTCCAATCATGGTCAGGGAGCAGAGAGGATATCTCTCCCCTCAGCTCTCTCGACCACACGACACGCGCGCACACACACACACACACACCGCTCTCGCTCTTAAAAGGACACACACCTATCTCATAACATGTAGCTCAGTATAATTTATTGAAACACCCATAAAGTAGACTATTTAGGTCGGTTATTTGCACTAAAAAAGTTGGGAAACCATGAAAGTTTAAAATGTAGAGTTCAAATGAACTTTGTACAAGCCAAATTGTGGCGCCCCCCATTTGTGCCTGAGCGCCCCCCTCTCAGCCCTCACGCTCCCAGCGCCCCCCACAATGTCTAGAACGCCCCCTGGGGGGCGGTACCGCCCCCGTTGAGAAACCCTAATCTATACAAAATAGGAGTGTACAAAAGGATTTGACGTGGGTCTCGATAGCAAACAGTAGGGGCAGCAATACACCATAGCTGTGTCTAGTCTGCCTAACTAAAGAAGAAGAAGAAGACAATTTTCGGCACAGACGAACGCCATGTTCACAGCCTGTAAATTGTCGTTAACTGCCAAAAATTAGGGAGATTTCCGGTGTGACAGTTTAACTGGCGTTCATTTCAACTGGCGAGGCTCCCAGATGTGCTGGAGGTGTGGCTTGAGAATCCCGTCTGGAGAGGGGTCCTCGGCCATGTCCACTAACCGGGAAAAACATTCCGGTCACCCTGCTCATCGATCCAAGTCATGTATATGTATATTCATTTTGACGTGGCTTGAACGCTACTACTCCACATGGAGATGCCAGGGGCTGCAGACCGCTATTATTTTTTTTTGTTATTTTCTTTATTTAAATTCAACACCAATGGAAAACAAACAATACTGAACATGGGGTACATACATTCGACTCAATTAGAGGACCCAAAGGCTTTGTGGAAAAATAAATAAATAAAAAAATATAAGTGGATAAATAAAAAATCAGAATGAGGATCTCAAGGCTCTGTAGAGCAGTGTTTTTCAACCCTGTTCCTCGAGGAAAACTGTCCTGCATGATTTAGATGTTTCCTGCTCCAAAACACCTGATTGAAGCTGCTTCCCCAACAAACTACAGCAAAGAAAAGTACACTGGCCAACACAGACTAATAAAAGATCTTTTACATCTTGCTGCACACGTTGAAGGATCTCAGCTTCCTCAGGAAGTAAAGTCTGCTCATCCCCTTCTTGTAGACAGCTTCAGTGTTAGATCTCCAGTCCAGTCTATGGTTGATGGTAACACCCAGGTACTTGTAGTTCCACCGCCTCCACATCCCTTCCCAGAATGCGCAGTGGTTGGTAAGCTGTCTTCCTTTTCTTCCTGAAATCTATCACCATCTCTCTGGTCTTGCTGATGTTCAGCTGCAGGTGATTATGTCCAGTCCACTCCACAAAGTTGTCCACCAGTGCCCTCTACTCCTCCTCTTGTCCCTCACTTATACACCCAACAACAGCTGAGTCGTCAGAAAACTTCTGCAGGTGACACGACCCGGTGTTGTACTGAAAGTCAGTTGTGTATAAGGTGAACAGGAAATGAGACAGTACAGTCCCCTGTGGAGCTCCTGTATCACTGACCACCGCATCAGACAGAACACTGCCCATACGGACAAACTGTGGCCTGCCTGTCAGGTAGTCAGTAATCCAGGAGATCATTGTGTCGTCTACACCCATCACCCGCAGCTTCTCCCCCAGTAGCAGTGGCTGAATGGTGTTAAAAGCACTGGAGAAATCAAAGAATGTGATTCTCACAGTGCTTCCTCCACCATCCAGGTGCGAATGGGCTCGTTGCAGCAGGTAGATGACAGCGTCATCGACTCCCAAGTGGGGCTGGTAAGCAAATTGCAGAGGGTCTAGGAGGGCTCTCACCTGCGGCCTCAGGTTGGCCAAGACCAGTCTTTCCAGCACCTTCATGACGTAAGATGTGAGGGCCACTGGTCGGTAGTCATTGAGGTCTGATGGTGTTGACTTCTTTGGAACAGGAACCAGGCAGGACGTCTTCCAAAGCACTGGTATTCTCTCCTGACCCAGGCTCAGGTTGTAGAGGTGTTGTAGGACAGGAGACAGCTGGATGGCACATGTCTTCAGGATCCTGGGGCTGATACCGTCAGGGCCTGCAGCCTTCTGCTGGTAGAGTCTCTCCAGCTGTCTCCTAACCTGGCCTGCAGTCACAGTCATGCGGGGGAGGCTGCTGATGTCTTCAGTGGAGGACGAGGAGGTGGAGGAGGAGGTGAAGGTGGAAGAGGAGGAGGAGGTGGGAGGTGAAGGTGGAAGAGGAGGAGGTGGAGGAGGAAGAAGAGAGGAGGAGAGGTGTTGCACAGGAGAGCTCACATCAGGGGAGTGAGGGGGGAGGGGAGGAAGCATTCGGGGCAGTGAGGGTGTGTGGGGGTCTGGAGGTGTCAGGGAGACGACAGAAGGCTGTGAGCTGAACCTATTGAAGAATCTGTTCAGCTCATTTGCCCTCTCCAGGCTGCCTGATGACTGTCTGCCGCTCACCTTACACCCAGTGATCTGCTTCATACCAGTCCACACATCCCTCACATTGTTCTGCTGAAGTTTGGCCTCCAGCTCCCTCCTGTAGGTGTCTTTACAGGCCCTCAGCATATCCCTGAGTTCATGCTGCACTCTCCTCAGTTCTTCCCTGTCTCCAGACCTGAATGCCTTCTTCTTCTGGTTAAGAAGGGCTTTCAGGTCATTGGTGATCCACGGCTTATTATTAGGAAAGCAGCGTACAGTCCGGGTTGGCATGGTGGTGTGTTCACAGAACCTGATGTATTCTGTGATGCAGTCGGTTATGCTGTTGAGAACCTCCCCATGTGGCTCAACAAGTGCATCCCAGTCAGTCGACTCAAAGCAGTCCTGTAGTGCGTCAGCAGCCTCCTGAGTCCACCTCATCACTCCTAGTGTGGACAGGCTGCCGCTGAACAAGAGGGACATACTTAGGGGTCAGCAGGACCAGGTTGGAGGGCTGTGGGACTGTATGCATCCTTAGCATTTGCATATAAAAGATCCAGTGTGTTACAGTCTCTGGTGGGGCAGTCAACATACTGGTGAAATGTTGGGAGGGTTTTGTCCATTGAGACATGATTAAAATCCCGAGTGATGACAGTAAATGCGTTAGGATGCTGCGTCTGTATCTGGGCAACAACAGAGTGGATGACGTCACAGGCCACCGCTGCATCAGCTGAAGGAGGAACGTACACACTGATGATGATGGCGGACGTGAATTCATGGGGCAAATAATAAGGCCGCATCCCCACAGTCAGCAGTTCAATGTCTGTGGTACAGAGATGTTCCTTCACGTGAACATGTCCGGGATTACACAATCTCTCACTCACATACAGTGCAATCCCTCCTCCTTTCTTCTTTCCACTGCTTGTCACGTCCCTGTCCGCCCGAACAGTGCTGAAGCCGGGTACCGCCACGCTGTGGTCCGAGATGTGTGAGTGGAGCCATGTCTCCGTGAAACACAATACACTACACTCACGATATTCCCTCTGAGACTTTATCAACGTGGAGAGCTCGTCAGTCTTGTTCCCCAGAGACCTCACGTTCCCCATGACGATCGCCGGTACAGCCGGTCTGTGTCTCCTCTTCTTCACCCTCTGTTTCGCTCCGGCTCTGCATCCCCGGCGTCTCCTCTGCAGCTCCTTCGGGACCTCAGGCCTGGTTCCGGGTAGCAGTGCAGGTTCACACAGCAGTGCAGGTTTACACAGCGCAATTAGCTGGTGGCGTGTGTAAACAATGCGCTCAATGATGCGCTCCTGACCCTCTGTTGCTAGGGTTAGCATAAACATCATACAAAGTGCCACAAAAGTTTAAAAAAGGAAAGTGTCCATCTTCTTACGGTCTCTGGACAAGAGTTGCCAAAAATCACATCGAAAATCAAAACAGAAATACAAAAAAACTACGAAAAACTTGGAAGCCCACGGGAGCTGCTGCAACAGGCTTCCACCTAGTACGGCGCGATAGCAACCAACAAATCAAAGTATATCCTCATTTCATTTTTAAATTGGTGTATATTGGGTTTTCTTTCAGTCCATTTGCATTTATGTACATAAAATCGTCCAAATAATATAAAAAGGTTTAACAAAAATACATGACTTTGGTCCATAACTTTTTCCTCAAAGTAAAAAATAACATCCCTTTTTTTGCAGGTTGATCTTAATCCCACATAGCTATTCAAACATATTTTCAACATCAATCCAGAAGAACTTTACATAGATGCAATCATAAAATAAATGTACTATCGTTTCTGTCTGAACTTTACAAAATACACAGGAATCAGAGAGATCAGGTCTGTATTTTTTGAGAAAATGGTTCGTTGGGTAAATTAGGTGTATCGTTTTATAATAAACATCATTCACTTTATTGTTGATCAAATATTTTTTATAGTAAATCCATACCAATTTCCAGTTAATTCCATCAAAAAGACCTTTCCAATAACTTTTAGCACAAGAATAGATAATATAGAATAATAGAGCAATTCAACATATGTCTAAACAATTTATTATTGCATTTTTTATCTTTACTATTGATGCCATTCAGCAGGATATCAACATTGGTTGTTCATTAAACACATTGCTGCCTTGTTATGTGTTGTAACACTATACAATATTCTCGTGCCAGTATTGGAATACCGAAGGTCTTTAAAAATTCTGCGTATGAAAGTAATTGACCATTCCCGTTGAGCAATTGTGATATGAACAGAATCTTGTTTCTTACCCAATTATCAAAAAAGATTGATTTATTTTTATATCTGATGTTTTTATTGTTCCAAATTAGGTGTTTGTTGGGAGAGAAATTATGTTTGTATATAAGAAGCCAACATAAAAGTGCCTGCCTGTGAAAATTAGATAACCAAATCGGGAGTTTATTTATGTCAAAATCACATTTGAGAAGAAATTCTATACCACCAATTTTTTCAAAAATAAGATTGGGAATAAGTACCATAATTTATCTTTATTTTGGATGTAATGTTTAATCCAGTTCAATTTAAAGACTATGTTAGATGAATGAAAGTCCAGCATATTTAATCTTCCTTGACAGTATGAATTACATAACACACTCCTGTTTAGGTAGTGAGACTTGTTTTTCCATAGAAAGTTGAGTAAGGTAGAATCTATTTTTTTTTCAATTGAGTTGGGTACATCTAATACTTTCGCTGGATAAACAAGACGTGATAAACCTTCAGTTTTGGACAACAGTACCCGACCTTTGACTGATAAATCCCTCATGAGCCTGGTGTTAAATTTGTTTTTAATTTTTGGAATAAGGGGTTGGAAGTTTGAGTCTATTCTGTTTGTTTGTTTGATTTTTACAAATATTTATTCCTAAATATATTACTTCTTCTTTAACAGGAATACCTTCAATTTCCGCTGAATGAATATTGCCATCTTTAAGAGGAAAAAGGGTGCACTTTTTAATATTTAGAGTTAGACCTGTCACTTAAGAAAACAGATTAAGACAATTTATGATTTTCTTAATCTGCATTTCGTCCTTTAAAAAGATAGCAGTATCATCAGCCAGCTGGCGACATTTAATTTCTTTACCTACAATTTGAATACTTTGAAAGGAATCATTATATATATGTAAGGCCATTGTTTGCATGACCAAAAGAAACAAAAAAGGGGCTGCTGGATCTCCTTGTTTTAGACCCCGAGAGATGTTGAACCTGTGAGTGGTCCCCCATGGAAGTTTAACTGAGCTGTTGCACTCACTATATAATGTTTGTATTCCCCTTTTAAAGTACTGACCAAACCCTACAGTGTCAAAAGCTTTATATATGTCTATGAATAATATGTATCTGTTGTCTGCGATGTATTCTTTGTAGTCAATCAAATCTAAGATCAAGCGAATATTGTTGCTTATGTGTCTGCCTTGCATAAAACCAGACTGACCATCGTCTATAAGTGTGTCTAAACAATATTTTAATCTTTCTGCAAAGATGTAAGACAATAACTTTGCGTCATTGTTAATTAAAGTTATTGGTCTCCAGTTCTCAATCTGTAGTCGATCTTTATTGGGTTTAGGTATCAAGGTGATTAGGCCTTGGCACATTGTTGCAGGGAGCTTACCGACTTCTATGGCCTCCTTAAAGACATATAATAATAATTCAGAAATGTGGTCTTGGAATGCCTTTTAAACTCGCTGGTAAGTCCATCGTTCCCTGGGGATTTATTATCTTTTAAGCATCTAATATTATTTTCAGTTTCTCTCAGGGATAAATCTTGATCACAAACATTTTTTTGCATTTGGTCAATGCATTGTGCCTTGTTATATATAGAAGAAAAAAAGAGATGGGCTATAAATGTCATTTGGTTCAGAATATAAGTTTTTATAAAACTCTTCCACAGCTTTAGAAATTTTTGAGGGTTTTCAGAGATCTGCTGATCAACTTTGAGTTTATACATGTTATTCACAGAAGCATTTCTTTTTTCTAGATTATGAAAATGTTGGGTATTTTTTCTCACCATGTTCCATCCATTTCCTTCTGGAACGGATAAATGCACCACGTGCCATAATTTGATATATATTGTCCAATTCAGATTGTAGCTCAACTAACCTGTTTATTTCAATCTGAGAGAGTGTGTTATTTTCATAAATAGAAATGATATCCTTTAGAATTTTCTCTTGTTTAATTCTTTTTTCCTTAGCCAATTCCTTTCCCCTTTTAATTGCCATGTTACGAATCAAGAATTTTGTATATTCCCAGTGTTTGCCATATATTTTCTCTTCTTGAGCTTTCTTCCAATTATCATGTATGATTTCTATGACTTTTTCTTTGAAAGACTTATCACACAAAAGCATATTGTTTAATTTCCAGTTGTCAGAGTTACCTTTAACTGGAAGGTTCCTTATATACAATGTCAGAGAAACAATTTTGTGATCTGTGAGTATTTAAGGTTCTATTTTGGTTTCCTTTACTTTATCTATTAAATCATGTGAAATAAGCCAAAAGTCAATCCTGGACCTCTTTGATAAATCTTTGTTATTCCAAGTGAACTGGATTGGAGACGGGTTCCTTAATCTCCATATATCACAACAGTTTAATTGTAAACATAGGTGGTTAAACTCTCCATATGGGCTTCTTAAAGGTCTTTGTGAGTGACAGTCAATTATGGGATCATTAATGCAATTCCAGTCACCTCCAAATATCAATTTAACAAGACAGTGATTTCTTCTTCAAATTCTTCAAAGAGGATTGTGTTTCTATGACTGCTATTGTACCCATATATATTTTCCAGAATGAAAACATCATTCATAAATTCAATAACTAAAATTAACCATCTTCCAGAGTTATGAGCAATGTTTTTGAGGATTTTTCCTTGAAAGGATCCTTTCAATATAGCTACACCAGCAGAATTACTGTTACCATAAGCCATCCAAATATTATCACCCCATTGATTTTTCCAAAAATTGAAGTCTGCAGCTAATGCATGTGTTTCTTGTAGAAAATAAAAATCTGCTTTCAAGCTTTTACAAAATGACAAAGACATATGAAACAAATAACACTAGGTTATCTAGATGGAGTTCTGAGTTTTATAAAAAAAAAAAACAATATGTAAATGACTTTCTTCACCTTTTATTAGTAAGCTGAACATTCAAGTATGAGCTAAATTAAACTGTGTATCTTTCACCTTAACATTGCCCATATCTTCGAAATCTCTGATTTAAGAGTAATGCTATGCTTTCAATGAACATATAGAATAACAAATGAACAGTAGTGAGTAATGTAACCTGTAATGCAAGGTATCATCATTTTAACTTTTTCTTTGTTTTAGATGTTAAACATGTATTACTGTTTCACACTCTAATTTCTATGCCATCAATGATGGCTTTGGCCCCAACAAGGAATGCTTTTTTCCCCTGCTAACGTGACTCTTCGATTTGTGGCCACAGCTTGTTGCGTATTTCTTTGTCTTTTGTAGTTAGATCTTCTCCGACTTTCAGTTTCTTAGCCTTGAGAAAGCCAGAGTCCTTTGCAGCTTTCCACAACATTTCTTTCGTCGATCTGCATGTGAATCTTGTTATCACCGGTCGAGTTTTGCAGCTCTCTTTTTTCTTCCAATCCTACGGCTCACATCGATGTGGAAGCATAGGTCTCTTTCTCCGGCGTCCGGGATGGCTGCTCTGCAGACGTCTACCATGCGCTGTTTAACGTCTTCACCTTCCTGCTCTGGCAGACCGTACAGCCTCAGGTTCCATCTCCTGTGATAGCGCTCCATGTCGTTTATCTTGTCTTCCGCGGCCGTTATTCTTTTCTGATGAACGTCGCTGGCTTGCTTGACTGTTGCAACATCCGCTTTCACGTCTTGGACTTCTTTAAACAGGAACTCTGACGTAGTGTTGCTTTCGTCAACGAAAATTATGAGTAATTATCGTCGTCAACGAACGTTTATCACGTGACGGAAACGAGACGAGACGCAACGTAAATGGTGGTCATGTGACGAAAACTATAGTCAAATATATAATGCAGTATTGTTGACGAATAAAAACGGGACTAAATGTGGTTTGCAAAATAAAAACTCTGCTAAAGTATCTCTTCATTTTCATTGACCAAAACGAGACGAAACGAAATGTAGTAACGTTATTTCGTGTCACTATTATTATTATTTTTGTTTTTGTTTTTGTTTCCTATATCTATCTATATCTATATCTATCTATCTATCTATCTATATATATTATATATATATATATATATATATATATATATATATATAAATGTATATGTATGTATATATGTATGTGTATATATGTATATGTGTATATATATGTGTGTATGTATGTATATATCGTGTGTGTATGTATATATCTCGCGTGTGTGTGTATGTAAACATCTCGTGTGTGTGTGTATATATCTTGTGTTTGTATGTATATATCTCGCGTGTGTGTGTATGTATACATCTTGTGTGTGTGTGTGTTTATATCTCGTGTGTCTGTATGTATATATCTCGTGTGTGTATGCATATATCTCGT
>OZ023166.1:32399120-32618288 GCA_963678695.2 Diplodus puntazzo | reverse complement strand
TGTCTTTGTCTTTTGTGTAATTTATATAAAACTATTCTAAATTAAAATACAAAGTTGTTGCACACATTTGAAAACAGCCAAAATGACCATCTTGGCCATTCTACTGCTAGCAAGCCTTGACTTGAACTCTTCACTGCTGCTAATTATTACTCCGCGCTCCGGTCAGCTGAGCTGGCTTCTCTTGTCGGGTTTACAAGAACAGAAGTAAATTAAGATGTGGCGTTACATCGTAACGGTTGAACATAGGGAATAATTAAGTACAGTAAATTCTATAGTTGCAAGTAGATATTGCTATATATTACTAACCTCCTAATCACCTAATGATGCAATTTCCACTTCCTTTGTGTGGGTCCAATGCAGTTGAACATATGAAATAAGTTGAAATTTGTAAATTCCTGTAAGTTGCAGGGACATATCGATATAGATTTCTAACCATCTAACCTTCATTTTGAACCACTTTGTGTATTCATTTCCTGTTTACTTATTGTATCACATAATTACTGAATAATCAACTCTGGTAGCAAGTACTGATTGGGAAATACTATTTGCATGCCATGAAAAATATGTTTCTAGGCATTGTACTGTACACATCAACGTTTAAACATAAAAGTGGCTGGTAAAAATGTTGAGTGGCTGGTAGATTTTAGAATTGACCAGCCACAGTGGCAGGTGGACAAAAAGTTAATTTCCATCCCTGGTAGGAACCCTGTGTGTGTGTGTGTGTGTGTGTGTGTGTGTGTGTGTGTGTGTGTGTGTGTGTGTGAGTGAGAGAGAGTGTGTGTGAGAGAGAGAGACATTAATTTACCCATAATTGTGTTGTGACATGTGCATATGTTTATGTTGTATCTCAGAAAATGACGTGGATGGAGAGACTGTGGACTGACTGACAGCATGGTTGGATACCTGTTTGACGGATCATTCAAAAAGCAGATCAAGTTTCAACAGTTTGTACGGCAATATAAGGAGGGTGAGACCATTATTACATTACAACAAGTTCCACTTGAAGTTAATGAAGAGTCTACAACACAGCTCCAACCTCAGCCTTTCACTTCTCCAAGGTATGTACATCTCCAACATGTCACCATGTTTTTATATACCTCATTCCCAGGCTTTTCTTTTTCTCTAACAATAACAGCTAAGTGATTTGTTTTCAGGGGCTGAACTTCATCTTTTTTAAATTTGGTTTGGTTTATAATTTGTCACAATTTGTAAACAATGATGTAATCTTGTTGCATTGCAGTCATGAACCAGCTCACAAGAGACTGTCTGCTGTGGTCATCATCCCAGCCTTTCCCAAAGATGTCCAGATGACCCTTAATGCCCAAGAAACATGTCACATTGTGCCCAAACTCTGCAACAAAATAATTAGAGTGCTGTATGAAATGATGGCAGAATACACCCTGTAAGTATTACTGCTATTACTACAGCTTCATATATTGTGAAAATTACCTTTAGACAAAACCTAGCCTAAAGGCTGATTTTGACTTTCTTGCTGTAGGTATCCAACCAATGCAGAGTATGTTCAAGTCAGCAAAGCGCTGATCGTGAAATACCCTTTCCTGAGAGATGTGGCGGGGAATGGCTATATAAGTTTTTTTGTGTATATTTACATAAGGTATTTGGGGTATATTTACATTAGGTATTTGTGTATGTATATTTACATATGGTATTGTACCTAACAGTGACAAGTCTTTTATTTTTTACCAGCACACCTGGCACATATCTCTAAAGCGAAAATTTAAAGCAGAGCGAGCACCACTTGTCAGTGACAACGAGGTCAAAAGGGTGAAAGACAAGTTTGGCCACACAAAGCAGTCCAAAGCCACCAGTGTACTTGCAAGTTTGGGTCGAAAGCCAGCCAATCAAACATTTGTAAATCCATTGCCATGTGTATAACCTATTATGTTTTAATCACTTAATCATCATCTTTTCAGTTATTGTAAAGCAAGTGAATGCAGATACTATAGACATAAATCTTTTAAATACAAAATATCGACAGAACACTACACTTAGTGTAACAATGGGAGCGGAGTATATAAGTGTACACTAGGTTTTAAAATGTTAATACAGTTCAGTGGATATTTGTATTCAGAGTACATAGAACAAGTGTGCAGACTTTTAGCATGTATCTGTCTCTGTCCTTGTGCCAAAGGAACTTTGTGTTGGGGAGGATTCAACATCTGTTGAGGCCCATGTGAACGTGCTGCAAAGTGAGTGTTGGAAGACACATCCAGACATCTTGACTGTCAAAGACCGCATGGTGCGGACGTTCTCCTGGAGACGTTGTGAAATTATGGAAGGAGTGCCCGTGGAGGATGTACTCAACAAATACCCATTTTACCCATACCCCTGCCGGGGTAAGTATTGTGTAAATACTAGGGATGCACCGATTGTGAAATTCTGGGCCGATACCGATACCAATGTTTAACATAACAACTTGGCCGATGGCCGATGCTGATGCTCTTTCTTTTTGTTATTTATTCCTTTTTTTTGTGCCACAGAAACATACAAGTCTTTCAGCTCTTCATAACACTATCCTTGAATGAGCACAAATCCAATGAGACCAATTTATGAAACAAAAACAACCTTTAATGTCACTTTCTGGTTGACATTTAAGATAACCTTAGTTCACATGATAAGATTTCGGGGAGACAGACCTTGGCAAAGTGACGTCGACTCGGCAGCGTGTAGCGTGGCTCCATAAACTTTATTAGACTGTGAAACCCCACGTCCTCCACTACAGAGAAAGGCTGGTCATCTAAAGCAATGGACTCCATCACCTTGTTTGTTATTTGTTTTGCTTTGGCGCTGTCTGGAGGCAGCTGTTTGGCTTTCCTTAAATGCTGTGTCAATTGAAGTCTGAGGGGCCGTCTAGACGGGCGAAAACAATCTTTTTTATCTCCGTCTTCCTCGTCATTGTTTTAAGAATATTTGCGTCCACACAGACCCACTGAAGATGAACGAAAACGCTGTAGTTCATATTCCAGGCCTCTAGGTGGCGCTTGACATTCACAAAACACGGAGAAGAAGACACGGAGCATGCACAGTAAACTTGCGCGCTGTAAACAGACAGTAGACGGAGAAACCGAACACAACAAGAAGAAGAAGATGAAAATGGCGAGTGCAAGGAAACAGGAATCGTTTGTGTGGACCGTTAATGAGGTCGAACTGCTGCTGAGACTTACACTACAAGGCGGGTAAGTTGCGAGAAAGGCTTGATATCTTCTGCGGCACGAACACGAGCATGCGGTCCGCCATTGTTGTTGTTATGGGACGTTGCGAGATGCTGCGATGGCGTCATTGTTTTGGAAAGTATGCGGATTCGCTGTCCACATGAAAATGGGAGGGCTACGTTTCCAGATTTCACTCAAAAAAAAGAGGGAAAAAAGAGTTTCTCCATTAGCACAGCGTTCATGCCGCAAATCAGGATATAATCATCGGCCACGGCCATCGGCGAATGTCATTTTTATTTGCCGATGGCCGATGGCAGTTAACTAGGCAAACATCGGCCGATACCGATGTTCAGCCGATGCATCGGTGCATCCCTAGTAAATACAGTGAATGTTATTGAGTTATTGAGTATTATCAATCTGTAATGATTTTGGATATAGTGAAATTGAAAGTGAAATTGAAAGCTTATTAATTTTTACCACTGAAAAAAGTAAAACAAAAAAAAAATTCTATGAGTTGATATCGTTTAGTGACATACAGAATGCTAATAGTAATGTCTTCACATATGTATGCTATAGGTTTTTGACGAGGTTGACAGAATCCATCCTACAACACATAGCTTCTGTCATCACTTCAGGGAGGGCTTCGCCACTGTTTTGCCAAATGTGCTGAAACTTGCTGAGGGAAAATCTCTCCTTGCAAAACAGTACACTGATGCAAGGCAGGATGCCCTAGCTGAAGATCTACCAGGTAGCTAAAGTCACCTTATTAAGTAAGTGAATGTGAAAATTGTAGGTGATTGTGAAAGTAGCATATTTTTCTGCATTGCAGGAATCGACTTTATGGCTGGGCTTATCCTCTTACCATCCATCTTCAGAGAAAAGATCGAACACTGCATCACTGTGAGAGAGGTAGGCATCTGAGTTGCCTTATACCGACCTCATGTTTGAGTATTTAAAGATATCTTGGGTTCAGGAATTAACTGACTCTTCTGATAACTGATGGGCCTGATTTAATCCTAATTAAATTCCTCCTTCTTTTTTTTGATGTCTTCTGCTGGTATTAGTATTTTGTTTGTTTGCTCTTTAAATTGGCTTTATGCACAGCTCCACTACTTCCTGAACTTAAGCCATCTCCTTTATTTCCTGTATTACATTATTGGACAAATTGACAAATTATTGGACAAATTGATTGCCAGGTGTGTCTGACCTCAGTACTAGTCACAACAATGGTCAGACACACCTGGATCAGTTTGTCCAATAATGTAAGACAGGAAATAAAGGAGCTGGCTTAAGTTCAGGAAGTAGTGGAGCTGTGCATAAAGCCTATTAGTGAGATAGAAAGAATAAAGGGTAACTGTACCTATAAAATCCTCCTACTTACAGGGAGTTTCCAATGTAAATTTGACAGATTTATCCAGAAAAAAATATGGCTAACTGTAAGAATAACTAATTTATGGAATTTGTAATATGTAAATTAAACTGTTCAAAGTGTGGCACAGATTTAAATGGACTTTTCACCTTTCATTTTTTACACACTATTTTACTATAGTTTTTTTTTTGTCCCAGAAACTTTTTCTCATATGTAAAAATCAAAAAATGATTCTTCTAGTTTTACAGAATGGATATGTACTCACCAAATAAATTATTGTAAATACATTTTTTTTAAAGGACTAGTTAAGTTGTAATTGCTTCTCTTACATGTTTTTCTTCTATGTAGGGGGACCCTGCTACACTCCATCCAACCATACAACTGACTGACAATGACTGGAAAATGGCAATCACAGCAAGAGGACTCAGTGTGGTCAAACTAGATGGAGTAGATGTGTGTCAGTGTGCAGGCCTTGATGAAGCCTTCATAACAGCCTTCAGTATGTATTTTGTTTTCAACATTGCATACCCACCACACCTGAGAAGCACACTATTGTGGAAGAGGGAGACAAGCCCCTGCCAGTGACAGTACTTAAAGTGATTAACCGTCTGTGCTAGATCATCATGCCTCAACTGTACCAGTGCCCAAAGTGCACTCGAATGATGCGTACTCTGATGAAGTTCATCCAACATGTTGGACTTGTTCATGCACATGAGCCAAATTTCAGTATCACCTGTGGTGTGGGTGATTGTCAGTCAACTTTTTCTAGATTCCATTCTTTCAGAAAACATGTGTATAGGAAGCACAGATGCTTTGTATTTAGGCCTTACGATAAAAATGACAGAACCGGTGAAGACTCCACAGTATACCAACACAGCATGAACCCGGATCAGCAAAATTCAGAGACTGATCTAAGTGCTTCTGATCTGCAAACAGTTAATCCAAATTTAGATAAACTATTACAGGATTTCAGAGATAACCTGTTTGCCTAACCCTGTTCTTAAATGCAGAGAGAAAAAACTTCTACATTTGTCAGTCTAACAAGACATTACTGATGATGTCAAATTTCTTTTTTGCTTTTTCAAAGAAAACTATGATTCGTTTATTTCTTATCATCTTGGCAAAAGTGGTTTTGACATTTCAAAGTGCCCTGAACTGCAGCAAGTTTTGCACTCGTCTGATTTCTTTGATAAAGCTTATGAGGTGGTTCGCTCTCCACACATGATTAAAGAGCACTGCAAGGCCAAGATGGACTATACAGAACCTGTACACTACACACTTAAGGGTTCTTCAGGGTACCAAAAAGGAACATATTCCTACGTTCCCATCTCTGAAGTTTTGAAGAAATACTGTTCTCATGAAGATGTATAGGATCAAATACTGTCTGAAAACAACAAGGTCAAAGATGAAGAGCTTCTTACTGACTATGGAGATGGTCTTTATTTTAAGGAACATTTGTTTTTCAGAGAACATCCAGAAGCTTTAAGATTTCATTTATATGAAGATGAATTTGAAATCGTTAACCCTTTAGGCTCCAAGAGAACTAAGCATAAGTTGTGTGCATTTTACTACACGGTTGGAAATTTGAGTGGAAAGTATCGATCTCAGCTTAAGCACATTCACTTAGCTCTGCTGGTTCGTTACTCACATGTGAAACAATTTGGCATAGACATGATATTAAAACCAATGATAGAGGACCTACAACAGCTTTCGACTGAAGGCGTCATTATAAATGTCTGTGGAACAGAGCACAAAGTTTATGCTGCTTTAGCCACTTTTTCAGGTGACAATTTGTCAGCTCATATGATTGGTGGTTTCCGCATGTGTTTTCAATCTGGACGAATCTGTCGTTACTGTATGGCAACACACTCAGAAATTAAACACAATTTCCAGGAAGATGGTTTTGTTCTGAGAACAGCTGAAGTTCATGACTATCATCTCCAGTGTGTCCAGCAAAACAAGGAAAATTCTGCTTTGTATGGTGTACGGTGCACTAGTCCTTTTAATGCACTAGGTTATTTTGATGTGACCAAGTCTTTGCCCCCAGACGCATGATATGCTGGAGGGAGTTCTTCCACTGACAATGAAGCATGTCATTTGCCAAGCACATAGACAAAAGCGTATAACCATAGCTGAGCTAAATGAGGAGCTTCAAAAATTCTGTATAGGTCAGAATGACAAAGCCAATAAGCCTGTGCTGTTGTCTGAAAGACTTCTCAAAACTTCAGGAATCGTAGGAACAGCTACTAAAAAATGGTGTCTTTTCAGATTGTTACCTTTTGTAATGGGGCACCGTATTCCTCCTGGCAGCAAATATTGGCATGTGTTCTTATTGTGTAAAGAGATTGCAGATATTGTCATGGCACCCAAAGTGAGGAAAGATGAACTAGCATGTCTGGAAATACTTGTACACACATTCCTTTCTGAGATGACAGAGGTCTTTGGAAATGTTTTAACACCTAAATGTCATTATCTTGTACATTATCCAAGACTAATGTGTATGTATGGTCCTCTTCGTTCTCTTTGGTGTATGTGATTTGAGGGCAAACATCAATATTTTAAGAATCTGGCTAATAACTGTCGAAATTTTAGAAATGTAACAGTGACACTGAGCAATCATCAACAGCTCAAACAAAGTTGGGAATTTTTACCTATCAATATCTTGGGTGATTTTGAAAAGGTGCCTGGTAGAAGTGTCAGCACACCATTATTGTCTCTACCCATTGACCTTCAGACTGCCATGAAAGCAAGTGGCAATTTCAAAGGTGTAGAATTAGAGGGCAAAGTAATTCAACGTGTCTCTGAGGTGACTGAAGATAACATCAAGTAAGCTGTTAGAGATGTGTTGACAATAGATCTTTTACATGTTGAAAAAATTCCGGTGTTTGGGCAGATCAAATACATTCTTAACATTGATGCCTGGTGGGTGCTCTGCAGTAAAATTTTGCTTCCATTGTCCTTTGACATGCATTTTCATGCATATCGTGTAAAAGTAGACAGTGCTTTTGATTTTGCTCAAACCCAGAGATGAGTTGGACCAGATGTCACTTGACACATATACAGTTGATGATAATTTGTATGTCGGATTGAGGCATTTAGTATGAATGCTTGCAAGCTTTTGACAAGGGTATGTAAATGGAAGGCTTAGTGTTGTACAAGTATTAGGAGTGAGAATTTTTATCCCCCTTTACACTTTAATGGATTCTAGTATCCTGTCCAGATTATTGATTTGTGGTTTAATTTATATTCAAAATACAAATTTGCACACTGATCATCAAGTAAGGCTATAATCATTGTTGCAAAGAGGGACGAAAATAAATGTGAAAACAAGTCTGCATGAAGCGTCAGGATACATGGATGTGTTGAACTGCTTGAGTGTTTTGCATTTAGGACTGATTTATGAGCGGCTCATTCGGCCTGATGCCTTCAGTTTTTGTGCTTAAGCTCTTAAACAATTTAAACACATCCCATGTTGTTTCTTACTGAATTTATATTACAGTTCCAAAGAAGAGTTTGGTTAATGTTGTGTGCTTTATACCTGGAATGTCACATTTTGTGGTTATCAGTGTTAATTTCGTTGACGAAGACTATGACGAAAAATATTCGTCAACGAACCTTTTTCACGGACGAAAACTAAATGAAAACTAAATAAAAAGTCAGATATGATGACGAAGACTGTGACGAAATATAACTGACACTTTAGTCAACGAATAAAAACGAGACGAAAATGTGAGGGTGGGACGAATGGAGAAGAGATCCAATCAGAGCTAATCTTTTGAGGGTAGGTTGACCGATGCAGATTACAGCAGAGCCACTTTAAAAAGCCGCGGCAAGCTAAACAGAGTCAGCAGCATTTACACAGAAGGAGAACAAAGACGAGCTTGCAGAACTTCGCACAGTTTTGCACGTTTTCACAAGAGTTAGGTTGTTTACATGATATTTAGTTGAACAGCTTTGGCGGATTTGAGTCAATCACGATGTGTGAGATGTAGCCAATACTGTCAATCATAGTTACAGTATTACCAACAGTATAGATGATAAATAATTTGTTGTAAATATAGTTTTCCTTTATTGTTATTATTTTTTATTTCCAAACCCTTGCTTTGACAATATGTACAGTGTTGCCTCATGCCAATAAAGCCATTTGAATTGAAATGAATTGAGAGAGAGAGAGATTTACCACTCACTAAGACTAGACTAAGACTAAAAGACTTAAGACTAGACTAAGACTAAAACTCTTAAGATATTTAGTCGACTAAAACTAGACTAAGACTAGAAGATTTCAGATGAATAAAATATGACTAAAACTAAATGATGTGTTATTCAAAAGACTAAGACTAAGACTAAATCAGAATTTGCTGTCAAAATTAACACTGGTGGTTATGTGATTAAAGAAATTCAAAAGTGGTTAATGAAATTTAAAAGTGGTTTATGGAAATGAACTGAAAATAGTTTACATGTAAAATATTGGTTTTGTTACAAGATGTAAACAAATTGTTTGAATAAACTGATCTCAATCTGAATGATTGTCAAGTATTTTATTTCAATTTAAAGGTATGTATTTGTCTCATAAAGGTACAAAATGGCATGTCGCTCCAGTGGTACCCTATCACGGTACAAGCACTGTACCTTTCTAATCAGTACATTTTTGTACCAGGATATAAAGGTACATTTTTGTCACTAGGGGTGCAGAAATGTTTCTTTAGAGGTACAAACAAGCAGGTACAAAAATGTACCTCTGAGCCCTCATTTATCAATCTTGCGTGAAAACGGGTGCAGATCTGAACGCAGAATTGGTCTTACGACAGGACACACGTGTGATTTATGAAACGTTCGTATCTGACCAATTCCAGCGTACGAATGATCAGGTCTTGATAAATGCGGCTGCTGAATTCGATCGTCATTAACATGTTATGCCCTTAAATATTCCTGGATCGGAGGCCTCGCCCACTGAGGTCAAACATTGAGAGAAGAAACACTGGCAAGAAGATAAACTTTTCCGAGATGGAGATCGGCATCCTGGCAGCGCCGGCACATCAAAGACACTCCATTCACTAATGCAATGTTGTGCAAAACTGAACAGGCCAAAATAATATCGCACACTTTCTCTGGGGTATACAGCAGCGTTCCCCCTGCTGGTCCGAGACGGAGCCACCTGCCCTTCAGCAACCTGAAGCAGCGCTCCACTGTGACCCGTGTGCGTACTATTGAATCTGCGTTCCTGCTCTGTAGCAGGTTTGCCAGCAGGGTTATTAGGTATTCCGTTAATTAGTTGTCATGTTATCATATTTTATTTCACAAAAAAGTGGTATCAGTAAAAACGTGGGCTTTTTTTTTTTTATTAGAATTTTTGTATTTTGTTTTATTCGTTTGAAGAATCCGTTTTGATCTGTTCTAAAAATGTGACTGCTTAGGCTTAATGACAGCTGAGGTTCGTTTAATAATTATTTCAGACTCAGACAGATTTTGCTGTGCTGCACCGCAAATCCACAGACTCAGATTTGCGTACACAAGCTCAGACCTGACGTGAGATCTGATCGTAGCTTCCGCTCACGTCCAAATTGATAAATGCCGAAGCTTGCATGGAAATGGTCATACGCACGGTTTTCTGCCGTATGTTCGTTTGATGAATGAGGGCCACTGAGTCTATGGGTGTGTCCATTGTGTACTGCTGTATATCTGTGTTGTTGTTGCTGTTGTTGTTGGAATGTAATAAAGACATGTCTGATAAAATAACAAAAACATTGTGTAGTTGTACACCTTCTTTTACGTATGCAGGTAAATCCACCGCCAATCCACCAATCATGAATATATGAATGAATGACTGAATGAAGCATGCTTTAGATGTAACAGTTCAACTGTAACTATCATCTGCCTGGAACGCCACTGATGTGAACTCTGTGGGTTTGACGACTCAGACTCAGCCCGAGGGTTGACTTTGAGTGTAGCACATGTGCACCGAGTCATTGATTGTTGTGTCCATTGTGTACACACCCCGAGTCTATGGCTACATCTCACACATCGTAAACCGATAACTGCTCTGTTCCACGGCCCTCAGTTTTAGTCACAAAAACAAAGATTAAAGAGACTCAAGATTCAAAGGTTTCATTTATTGTTTTTTTTTTTTTTCATCACGTGAAATTGTACAAGTAAAACAGCAGCAGTAGCAGTGACATGGTGGTGAATGTCCATCATCCAATCCTGCTCGCTCTGACAGTGCACGGTTTATGGTGTACAAAAAGGAAAAATAAAAATACATAAAATCCCAGCCTTCACTGCAGTCTCACACACACACACTCTGAGTCTACAGCTTCGTCTCACACAACGTAAACCGAGAACGGCTCTGATCCAGGCCTCGGTTCCGTCACTCACAACCTAACACACTCTGTGCCAGCTGCTCCGTCCCAGCTGCTCTGTCCCCAGCCCTCGGTTCAGTCACACACACACACGCTCTGAGTCTACTGCTCCGTCTCACACAACATAAACCGAGAACAGCTCTGTCCCCAGCCTTCGGTTCAGTCACACACACACACGCTCTGAGTCTTCTGCTCTGTATCACACAATGTGAACCCCAGAACGGCTCTGTCCAAGCCCTCGGTTCACTCACTCACAACCTAACACACTCTGTGCCAGCTGCTCCATCCCCAGTCCTCAGTTCAGTCACACACATACGTTATGAATCTACTGCTCTGTCTCACACAACATGAACCGAGAACGTCTGTGTTCCAGGCCTCGGTTCAGTCACACACACATGCTCTGAATCTACTGCTCCATGTCACGCAACGTAAACCGAGAACGACTCTCTTCCCAGCCCTCGGTTCAGTCACACACAACCCCACACACTCTGGGTCTACTGCTCCGTCCCCAACCCTAGGTTCAGTCACACTCACACACTCTGATTCTACTGCTCCGTCCCCACACAACGTAAACCGAGAACGGCTCTGTTCCCAGCCCTCAGTTCGGTCACACACAACCTAACACGCTCTGAGTCTACGGCTCCGTCTCATGCGACGTAAATCGAGAATGGCTCTGTCCCCAGCCCTCCGTTCAGTCCCCCAAAACCACACACACACTCTGAGTCTAATGCTCTGTCCCCAACCCTTGATTCGGTCACTCACACACTCTGAGTCGACTGCTCCGTCCCCAGCCCCCCTCAGTTCGGTTTCACAAAACCACACGCACACTCTGAGTCTACAGCTCCGCCCCACTCAACGTAAACCGAGAGCGGCTCTGTCCCAGCCCTTGGTTCAGTCAAACTCACGCTCTGAGTCCAAGGCTCCCTTCCCAGCCCTCGGTTCACTCACTCACTCACTCACACGCTATGAGTCTACTGCTCTGTCTCACGCAACGTAAACCGAGAACGGCTCTATCCCAGCCCTCAGTTCACTCACACTCACGCTCTGAGTCTACGGCTCCCTTCCCAGCCCTCGGTTCGCTCACTCACACACTCTGAGTCTACTGCTCCGTCCCACGCAACGTAAGCCGAGAACAGCTTCAGTCTCACTCACACGCTGTGAGTCTAATGCTCTGTGCCCAGCCCTCGGTTCAGTCACACACAACCACACACACTCTGAGTCTACTGCTCCGTCTCATCCAACGTAAACCGAGAACGGCTCTGTCCCCAGCCCTCGGTTCAGTCACTTACACACTCTCTGAGTCTAATGCCCCGTCCCACACAACATAGAACGAGAACAGCTCCTTTTCCCACAGGACTTAAATCTCATCTCCATTGCCCCCCCCCCCCCCCCGACCCCCTGTCCCAGCCCTCAGTCCCACCTACCAGCAACCACCCAGAGCCTGTTCAGTGGTAATGATTAAAAAAAAAAACATTCAAGAGACTCAAGGTTCAAGATTCAAAGGTTTTTTTTTTTAATTATTTGATCACATGAAATTGTACAAGTGCAGCAGCAGCAGCGAAATGGTAGTGAATATCCATCAATATCCTGGTCATTCGTTCTAGACCTACACGGTTTATGGTGTCAAAAAATAGAATGAAAACAAACAAAATACATAAAAGTAAAACAAATGTAAAAAGCGTCCTGAAGAAGATTAAAACGGCAATGTTGTTCTCAATTTAGAGTCCAAGTCTCTGTTCCCAGCCTTCGGTTTAGTCACTCGCACACACACACATTGAGTCTACGGCACCGTTTCCAGCCTTCGGTTCAGTCACACACACACACTCTGAGTCTCCAGCTCCGTTTCCAGCCTTCAGTTCAGTCACACACACACACTGAGTATACGGCTTTTGTCCCAGCCCTGGCCCTCAGTCACACACACACTCTGAGTCTACGGCTCTGTCCCACACAACGTAGACCAAGAATTATTATTATTATTATTATTATTATTATTATTATTATTATTATTATTGTTTGATGCTTGATCTTGTAATGGGGTGAATCATAGAGTTGGGCACAACAGGTCTGGGGCAGAGGTGGGTAGAGTAGCCAAAAATTGTACTCAAGTAAGAGTATTCTTACTTTAGAGTAATATGACTCAAGTAAAAGTAAAAAGTAGTCATCCAAATAATTACTTGAGTAAGAATAAGAAAGTATTTAGTGAAAAAACTACTTAAGTACTGAGTAACTTCTGATTTATTGTTTCAATAATCAGCGCATGAATGTTATCAAATGGACAAAAACATACAATAGCAATGTGCAAATTCTTTAACTAAAACAATAATAAATTATACTTTAATCAGCAGGCAGAGATTATATAGAGGAACACAAACAAGGCAGCCTGTGCATACAGAGGTCTCTGTGTCCATAATCTGTGTGCATGTGTGTGTTTTGCTGAAATTTTGAGTTCAGTCCCAAAGAATCACTCAGTGAAGTGACTGTTAAGCTTCAACAGTAGTTGGCTCTCAAGGTTCTTGCAGTGAAGCTGTGATCTTTTAGCAGTGAACAGGAGTCCTGCATGACTAAAGAGTCTCTCACAGGCTGCAGATGCTGGAAGACTTGTGTTGACTTTAAGTGACAGTGCCTTGAGGAAAGGTATGCAAGACATCCATACCTCCGTTGGACGGACATGAAAGGTACCTCTCCAGCTCTCCTGTTTCTGATTTTCCTGCCTTGATGGATGCAAAGAAGTCATCTTCATCAGACTGGCTGCTGTTTGTGCAGGCATCATCATCCAACTCCAAGTCAGTGTCCAAGTGACTTTTGATGTAGTCAAAGCCTGTGGCAAGATAAATTGTTTTCAAAAGAATTAGGTGCACACCCTTCTACTGTATAGGCTGCCAGGCTGCTGTTTTGGTATTAAAAGCCCTTGGTCCTTGTAGCTCTTGCAAGCCTATAGTTTGTCACTGACACAATATAAACCTAAATGACAATAACATTACATAGATTCATATACACTCACTGGCCACTTCATTAGGGATACCTGTACAGTATAATGCAATCTGCTACAAAAGGTCTGTCATGAATTCTACTTTAAAAGTGTGACTTAGATATTTGAAAAAACATGCTCAGTGCCTGACAGAAAAAAAGTTTTGTTTATTATAAATTGTTATATTCACTGAAATTAACTGTACTTTGGTGCTTTGCTGTTCACTCAGTCTGTGTGTGTGTCTGTCGATCTGTCTGAGGCTGCAGTGTGACAATAAATGTACATTTGACAGTTATTTATGACGTTATAACAGGGCTAACGCTAGCCTATCAACAGCCAATACACATAAACAACTTACCGCAACGTGTTTTCTCATGTTCGAAGTGGAGTTCTTGTAGGCTGAAATGTCGACATGTATAGACAGACACGTTTAACAGCGCATAACATAGCTGTTCTTTTTTCATACTCTGTAAGGTAAACATAGATTAAATGTGAGGCCAGGGGTGTTCTGCCTCTTCTGATTCCGAATCACACGCCGTTGCCTCCGCCAGTGTTTTCTGCTTTCAGTCACTTTGCCTCTGTGCAGGACCGCGGAGAGTTTGTGTGCAGTCATGTGACTGCCTGGCTCTGTTTGATTGGTGAAACGGAGTCAAACGTTGTTAGTGGCTACGTTTGATTGGCGAAGAAGAGTCATGTGACAGAGCCTTTGGTGGAAGTCTCTGACAAAACAAAACAAACCAGATGAATAAAAATAAAAGTAGCGAGCGGAATATATCTCACTGTAATGGAGTAAAAGTAGCATTTCTTCTTCACAAATATACTCAAGTAAAGTAAAAAGTATGTTGCATTAAAACTACTCTTACAAGTACAGTTTATCCAAAAAGTTACTTAAGTAAATGTAACGGAGTAAATGTAGCGCGTTACTACCCACCTCTGGTCTGGGGGGTTTATTTCGACCCCAGGGCGACAGGCCCTCAAGATAATGTCTCTGATCAAAATGACCCGAGTACAATGGGAGGGTTAATTTGCCCCAAAAACACTTCTGACTGAAACGAATGACAGAACGACTGAGACCATGTTTAGATACTGTAATCATGTAAAGTTCAGGCCCTTTGAGTACAATTTCACTTGAGGGAGCATTTTTGACTGAAATACAGCTTAGTCCACTGTAACTTGCAAAAACAAGCTTCTAGCGCTCTGAAAAGCATAATTTGGCCAGAAAACACCTTTGACTGAAACGAATTATACAACAACTGAAACCATGTTTAGATACTGTAATCATGTTAAGTTGAGACACTTTGAGTACAATTTCACCTGAGGGAGCATTTTTGACTGAAATACAGCTTAGTCTACTGTAACTTGCAAAAACAAGCTTCTAGCGCTCCGAAAAGCTTAATTTGGCCAGAAAACACTTCTGACTGAAACAAATGACAGAACAACTGAAACCATGTTTAGATACTGTAATCATGTAAAGTTCAGGCCCTTTGAGTACAATTTTGCTTGAGAAAGCATTTTTGACTGAAATACAGCTTAGTCCACTGTAACTTCCAAAAACAATACATTTTGAAGGGAATCTTACTTGAAAAAGCAGTTCTCATTCAAATACAGCTTACTGCATTATAAACGGCATAAACAAGCTTCTTTTGCTCTCAAAAGCTCAAATTGGCAAAAAAAGAGTTCTGACTGAAACCATTGATAGAACAACTGTAAACATGTTAGCAATACTATAATTAGGTAAAGTGCAGACATTTCGAGTAGAATCCAACTTGAGAAAGCATTTGTCATTGAAATACAGCTTAGTTTATTATCAGGGACAGAAACAGGTTTCTATCGCTCTGAAACCCTCAAAATAGCAAGAAATCACTTCTGACTGAAACCAGTGATCGGACAACTGAAAGCATGTTTGGAATACTACAAATAGGTAAAATTCAGACATTTTGAATGGAATCTCCCTTGAAAAAGCAATT
This sequence comes from Diplodus puntazzo, assembly GCA_963678695.2. NCBI lineage: Eukaryota > Metazoa > Chordata > Actinopteri > Spariformes > Sparidae > Diplodus > Diplodus puntazzo. The sequence continues at coordinate 32,602,455 of OZ023166.1, read as the reverse complement.
TTGAGTGAAATTTTACTTAGTCTATTATAATGGCCAAAAACAGGCTTCTCTCACTCTGAAAACCTCAAATTGCCAAGAAAAGAGTTCTGACTGAAACCAATGATAGAACAACTGAAAACATGTTTGCAATACTATAATTAGGCAAAGTTGAGACATTTTGAGTGGAATCTCAATTGAAAAAGCATTTCTCATTGAAATACAGCTCACTGTATTGTAAACGGCATAAACAAGCTTCTCTCCCTCTCAAAAGCTCAAATTGGCAAGAAAAGAGTTCTGCCTGAAACCAATGATAGAACAACTGAAAACATATTTGCAATACTATAATTAGGTAAAGTTCAGACATTTCGAGTACAATTACACTTTAGAAAGCATTTCTCATTTCTCAATTACAAATACAGCTCAGTTTATTATAAGGGATAGAAACAGGCTTCTATCGCTCTGAAACCTTCAAAATGGCGAGAAAACACTTCTGACTGAAACCAGTGATAGAACAACCGAAATGTTTGCAAAACTGTAATTCGGCAAAGTGCAGACATCCTGAATTGAAATTCCCTTGACAAGTATTTCTCATTGAAATACAGCTTAGTCTATTACAAAGCGCAAAAAACACGCCTCTGTTGCCCAAGAAAAGCTCCAAATGGCGAGAGATTAGATCTGACTGAAATGAATGATAGAACAACTAAAACCATGTTTGCCACCATAATAAATCAATTATATTTCATTCACAGGTGTGAAACTTAGTTGAAAAACATTTTTCAGTGAGATACAGCATGATCTAGTTCTTACTCCCAAAAGACACTTCTTTCACTGTTAAAATAAATACCATAAAATGATGGCCCAAAACCATTTGATAACACTTTTATAGCAAGGGAACATTACTTTTCATGAATAATGCCATTTTGCTTCCTTTCATGCATGAAAAAGCATGAATTCATGATGATGATAATATCTCGTGCATGACTTAATGCAGGAACAATACAGCAATTAATGCAACAATAAAGGTATTTCAATCATATTTACTCCTGAGCTATTAATTATGTTGATGTGTTCTTCATAAGTGAGCCTGCAGTTAAAGTAACAGGACAAAAAACTCACAATAAAGTCACAGCTGTGCATGTGTAATCTGTTCAATTCCAAGAATTACGATTAACTAAGCATTACTTCTTCGTCACTTCATCATGTTTGTGGCCCTTCAAATAAAGTGATGACCTGGTCCGTTTTTAGCATTGATAAATAAGATATGACAAGACCTTTTGTGTATCATACAGTATTATCTTAACACTCAAACCATTAAAGACAACTAATTCATAATATCTACAAAATTGAATTCATATCAAAGCCAAAAGATACATTTTCACATACCATGTCACATATTTAACATCTTTCAACAAAGACACAAGATACATGGAAAGTGCATACAGTTGTTCAATAGTTAATCATGCCATGTTTATATTGTTAAATCATTTGTCACTTCAACTTGACCACAAAACATACTAAGCACTGATATTACTCAGTGCTTACTATATCATAGTACGTCATGCTAAACAATGTGACTTCTCCCTTCTGAGACAAAATTTCCTCTAAAGTAGGGCCCTATGATTTCCTCGATCACGGAATCGCAGATGGAAACGCGGAATTGGCTGATTAAAACGGAATCTACTTTTTAACGCGGAATATTGCGGAATTTGACAACATTTCACTGAAATGCTGTTTTCATGTGGAAGAAGAACGTACGTCTGGGGAAAACTGCACGGAGGGAAGCAAATCTGGGTGGCACAACAAGTCGCGTCTGCCCCCCTCCCCACAGATTGAGCTCCCCCGTCAAACATTGTAAGCATGGCGAAGCGGCTGCCCACGGCTCCGTCTTAGTCGGCGAAAAAACTGAGAAACTTGACATTAACCCCTCAGTACAGAGCTGAGCAGTTCCCGAACGACTTTTATGTGTCAGGTGAACTGTTGTTTTGCAAAGAAGCAGACCGGAGAAATCATAATTAAAGGTGTAATGCGTGAGAGTTAGCCACCTGTCCGATTCATATTATCGGCATTTAATACCAGAGTGACTGCTAACCGCTGCTAACAGTACCCGCTGCTAACAGTAGCCGCTGCTAACAGTAGCTACTGTTGTTCGCCCCGTTAGCTACAGCCCCCTTAGCTGACTCTGCCTGGGCTGGGAGCCCAGAGGACAGCGGGAGGGTTGGTGTTTTCACTGCGGGCTGGTTAGTATGCTAAGTTGACATAACGTTACGAGTATACCTTCTCATTTTGTTGATCATCTTTGCTAATTTTTTAAATATTTACAAGTTAATTTTGTCCTGCAATGAGCTGGCGACTCATTCAGGGTGAACCCTGGCCTACGCCCATGAGTAGAACTGGATTTGGCCCCAGTAAGCCCCGCAACCCCTCAGGGGGATAAAAAGCGGCAACATCCCGCAACCCTCACGGAAAAAGCGGAACAGAAAACGAACGAACGAACGAAGTTAATTTTTCAGAACAATTTGGGTATGCAAACAAGTCCTGGATCTGCCTGAGAGCTCACCATGTTTTTATTCAATGAAACCCATAAAAACACAAAATATACTACTGTATGAAGACATGATGAAGTCAAAATGTTTTTGATGCACTTTACTGTACTGTATGGAACAGTACAGTAAATATGTTTGTCACCGCAATTAATTTAAGGTAATTTCTATTTATTTTGTGTACATTTTAGTCATTTACATTAAAAACACACTGTTTTTGGTAGTATAATAAGAGTAAAAGGTAAAAACATTGGGATTCCCAAAAATTATAACGGAAAAAACGGAATTCCCAAAAATTAAAACTGAAAAAACGGAATTTGGGAAAAAATCAAACGCAATTTGGGAAAAAATAAAACGGATTTTATAGGGCCCTACTAAAGTGAATATTGCTCCTAAGTAATCATAATATCTGAGAAGCATGAACAGAGGCTATCTTAAAACATCCATGTTCATATCTGAAGCCAAGTGAGCTCTCGGGGGTTTTAAGAGGGAAACCTGACTCGAATGTCCGTCAGACCAAGGGGTCCTTTCTTGTGCCTGTTTCCAAGCCAGTAAGTCCATCGTATAACTGCAAGATGTTCTTTTAAAAGTTTATCAGTTCGGTATTCCCTAAGCTGCCAAATTATTGATTCGTATATTAACCATGCCCTCTCTTGCTGCTGAGTGTGAGCTCTGGTAACAGGATCAACAAACCACCCTGAATGATTCACAGTGAAGTGTGAATTGGTGAGAGCACTCATTCACTCATCACCAATGATGACTGTCCCACGGCTCACATGCTTCACCTCCAGTGGAAGTAGATGGTTGCAGGACCTCCTCTTCACCAGCTTCAGTGTAGGTCTTCGATGTTTTTTCCTTTCACTCCAAACATTCCAAAAAGCCAGTTCTTGCGCCTCCAAGTGTTAGATATTCTCCCACGACCATACCACAAGCTTACTATTTTTATTTACAACTTTCAGTGTATCTTACAGATGAAAAATATACTTATGACAATGATTAAAGGGTTTCAGTCCAATCAGTGCCGGTGTTGTGCCATGGCATATCAAAATGCATACTAAGAACTCTTCACAAGTTCGCATATAAGAAGATGGGGCCGAGACTGTCACATTTGTCAGAAGCAGTCTGCAGCACAGGAAAATCCAGATATCGTAGCCTAAACTTTGAGCCTAAAAAATTTACCTGTAAATGAAAATGTACCTATTTAGTGAATGTCTCCTGAAATCACAACACAGCCATTATACGGTAGTGTTTCCAACATATTAAATAATTTGTGTCGTACCGACACAATATCAACATTGGCTGCCACACATTTTGTATTTTAGGAGCTGCGAGTCCTGTTCGAGCAAATCGTTTTACTGTCAGAATTTGGGCAATTTGGTCCAATAACATTTGGAGAGTATAGAGGAGCCAGCCGATTACATTTAACGCCCCCCCCCCAGCCCTAACATTTTAATACTACAACTTTACAAGACAATAAATACATTTTAAAAAACATAATTTTTTTTAGGTGTTCAAATTCACCAAGAAAGTAAGTAGGGGTGATACATACATCATATAGACATCTGATAAGTTGCGTTTCTTCTTCAGCTTCATCTCGTTTTGACATCTGATTTTCTTTTTCAAAAGCTTTTTTTTCTGTAGCCATTTAACTCGCTTGGACGTCCTCCTTGTAGTTGGCTTTCCTTCAGACAATGTTTTACTTTCCAGACTCATACTAAATGTGGGTTTGCTAATCTATTTCTGAAGCTGTGCAGAGTCATGTATAAACCTAACTAATCTGAGGCACTCAAGCCTAAACCTACCCAACCAGAGACAGAGTAGGGGTGGGTCTTGACGCAATGAGAAAAGAAAATAAGGCATGCAGATGGCGTGACCTTTTGGGAGCGTTCCTTTTTGTTTCCAGCGCCTCCTCCTACATAGGTGGATGGCATCACGTTTCCTAAAAAAACATCATAAAAGACACCTTGGCAATCCAGGTTCCACCAGAGCTCCACTTGGAAATGTGCCTTGGAATGAGAAAAAATTCCATCGTTTTGATGTTTGCACCAGATAACATTACTGATAGTCGGGGAGCCAAAGTCTCAAAAATGGGTTGAACCAGACATGGTGTGCCATACTTTTTATTTGTGTTTTTTCTGTTAAAGGTGCAGTTGGTAACTTGAAGGAGAGAGAGGACTTGGCATTAAATTTGAACAAGTACAACTTTCAGATCCCTCCCCCTCTCTCTGCGCTGCTCTCCTGCCCTGCCTCCAAAGTCCCTCCCCGAGAGGAGGCAGCCGTGCACGCGACACAGGCGACCTGTGCACGCGACTGAAGAGGCCAGGTAAACAACATGAGCTACACTCCACACAGCGAGATATAAAAACGCTTTACCTTACCTAGAAACTTGTTCCTCAATAATTTACATGTTTATTTAGCAATAAAGTTTAATTTTGTGATAAAAAAATAACGTTCGGAAAGTGTAGTAGTTAGCTTAGCACATCAGTCACACCGGTAAATTAGCAGCTCATTTATTTGTCGCTTTGCAAAATGTGACATTTTTATTTGATATTGTTAGTTTTGAGACTGAGATACTGGGCTCAGATGAAGACTGCACCCCAGCAGCTGCTTCTACGAGCACGGGTAGACGAGGGAGCCGTGGCCGAGTTGGATCAGGCCGAGGCCGGGACCGTGGACGCCGGGGCAGAGGGGGTCGCGTGGGACAAACACCCGATGACCTCCGTGCAGATGACACTGCTCGAGTCGGACATTTGAGATTGCAGAGGATTGCATTTGAACGTGTAAGTAGTAATAGTCTGTTTCTAAACACAAACAACTGTCATTGTATCTCAGGTAATAGTTGTTTTACTAATATATAATTTATCTTCTGGATGTACATCAGGAACGCCACATATCGAGCAAACTTTGACACAGCACCCCAGCCTCATCTGTGATGTCCTCAGCCACTCAGCCCCTGCTGCTGCTCCAACAAGTCCTCCTGTCCAGCTTCAGCCCAGAGATGCAGGGAAAGGCCCACTGTTGTAGAGCAAATGCTGCAACCAACAGCCTGAGATGTGCATTTGCATTTTTGAGTGTTGTGCAATACTGTACATAGATTTCTTTTTGTTATATTGGTCAAAATTTACAAATCAAAATATTTGTGATTTCATTATTTATCTAATAAAGTTTCTTTCTAAAAGGATTTGTTTCTAACTGCATAAATGTAAAAACACACATAGCACTTTACCTTATTTTATTGAAATACCCTTCGGACTTGTTTAAAAAACTAACCTTCATATAAGAAATTGGAATCACTGTGTCTGGGTCTAGGCATGCATGTCTCAAAAGCAAATATGCTTATCAAAAACACGTAATAATTCTATAAATATTGTCAGCCTTTATTTTTCAAGGTAATATAACAATGTAGGTTGTATGCAGAGTAACAATGCAGTTGTCAGTCAAGGTGAACATAAACTTTTATTTTTGCTGGAAGAGTCTTTATTCTTCAAAGTGCAACAGCATGCCTCGATGTCTGTGGCAATCTCTGACCTGTGGAAAAAGAATAAAGAACTGCATGTAATATACACACACATTTAGGAAGAGTCAGAAGAGAGAACAGTCTATAGTTACATGGGTTTTATTTCAACAAAGTTATTACATTGAAAATTTGAAACAGTCAAAATGATGCCTTGGTTGTTCTAGTGTGAAATTTTGAGTTTGGTCTTGCCAGATGAGGCCCCTTGTTTTTAAATACATTATTGTGCCTTTTACATTTTTCAGTAACCGTCAGGGAGGCAGTATCTAGCTGTGACAGCTTGAACACAACTGGCCACAGTCTGAATAATAACAGCTAACTAGCATCCTGATTATAATCGTGTTTTTGGAGTATCCTGGTTATGTTTTGCACATGTAAACATGTTATCCCAGTTTTGAGAAACCAGAATACTGTTGCATGTAAAAACCTGATCCAGGTTTCTGAACATTCTTTGTTGGTACAGAACATAGTGGCTGAGATGGTGAGAAATTAAGATAAACTTAATAACATTTATTATGCTTATAACATACTCTATGGAGCCGTCAGGACTTCTCTTGGCAGGCCTGTGGACATGGTGGTTGAAGTCCAGATTCAGGCTTCATAGACTGGAGGGCTGAAACTGAACCCTTGCTGGCATACATCAGGAAGTAGTTGACCTACAAATTCAGTGGGGAATATCTGATTATAATTTCTTTCTGAACTGTACTCTAAGTGTACATGTACAAATAAAAACACTGAATAATCTTTGAGAAGCGACACACAAAGGAAATTAAACTGTATAATCACACCTGGAATGCAAGAACTTGTGAACCTCCTTCAGCCATCCAGTGACATGGTGCAGAAGGCCAATCCACATAAAGCAGAACAACAACAGGAACAAAGAGTTTGAACTTAGAAATGCAGGCTAGTTTATTTCTCTGAGTTGGCTTTACTTGTACACCTAGTTCAGCTGTGAGCGCTCAGAAACGTTACACATAATCACGAGGACAAAACAAAACCGGTAAGCCTGCCAGGTCACTTCATACAGGTATTTTCTGTTACTATCTAATAAAACAACGCCAACCAGTAACGATAGCATTAGCAACAGAAACAAGCTAACGTTAGCATTAGCTTCGGAAACAAGCTAACGTTAGCCCGACTGCAACATCACAGTAACATCACATGCACTACGGTAACACTTAGAATTAGCTTTTTAGCCCGGCCTAAAATCAAATCAAACATTGTGTAAGTCAAGCAGGGATAATTACCTGTCAGGCAGAAAAGTCGCCAACTCTGCGTCGGTTTTGAATCCTTCCAGATCACTGAGCTCCCTCCACCTCTGAAAAGCCACTCCGATGTTTACTCTGGTTTTATCCCGGGCTCTGTCTAATTCTTTCTTTTGTGCTTTTTTCTTCTGGCTTCTCCTTTTTACTCGTGTATGCTGTTGTTAGTAACGGAGGTATCGGTAGTTGTGTCCTCGCTGATGGTTGTTGCTCCGCCATTACTTTCTCTGGACTCCAGAAGCCGCTCTCCTAGATATGAGCTTGACCGAGTGGAGCTAAGGAGGAAGGGGGCGGCAGCTGTCCGCAGCGTGTGCGTGCGCAGTGATCGACAGCTGTCAGACAGTCCATCAAACACCATCCTGGCTCTGATTGGTTCTTGTTGCCCGGTCGCGGTGGATTCTGACAATTTGCAGTAGGAGCAGTAGGCGGGACTTAATAAGCCTGTTTTTTTTGCAGATTACTAATTTCATGTAATGCTGTCTTTACGTAGTGACAGTTTTGACAAATGTAATAAAAAGTCACTTTTACAAGAGTTACCAACTGCACCTTTAAGGAAAGTCAAACAGCTGCCTCCAGACAGCGCCAAAGCAAAACAAATAACAAACAAGGTAATGGAGTTCATTGCTTTAGATGACCAGCCTTTCTCTGTAGTGGAGGACGAGGGGTTTCAGAGTCTAGTAAAGTTTATGGAGCCACGCTACACGCCGCCGAGTCGACGTCACTTTGCCAAGGTCTGTCTCCCCGAAATCTTGTCATGTGAACTAAGGTTATCTTAAATGTCAACCAGAAAGTGACAGTAAAGGTTGTTTTTGTTTCATAAATTGGTCTCATTGGATTTGTGCTCATTCAAGGATAGTGTTATGAAGAGCTGAAAGACTTGTATGTTTCTGTGGCACAAAAAAAAGGAATAAATAAAAAAAAGAAAGAACATCGGCATCGGCCATCGGCCAAGTTGTTATGTTAAACATCGGTATCGGCCCAGAATTTCACAATCGGTGCATCCCTAAACCTTATATTTAAAAAGTATAATGCAGAAAAATATGCTTGGGGTAATTAAAAATTGGTGTAATGACACAGTTTGCCCAGCAGAGTGTGTTTCAATGGGGGATAAAACAGCTGGTGTCAGGAAATGTAACAGTACCTCACTAATGGTTAAACAATAAACCAGCACAAAAATGACAATTGGCAACATAACAAAAGCCACCATGTTCTGAACAGACACACTTGGAAATGCTAACAAAAAGTAACATTTTGTTTTTAGAACATAAAAAGCAAACTTTTGTTGATCTGGTCATTTTTTCGTTTTTATACAATCGGGAGTCTGCACAGGGTGTTTTATTTTTAAAATTGACCGGATGCTCTATGCCTTTCCTGTGTCTCTTCTTGTTGGCAATCTGCTCTGTGCAGCTTGTTGCAGCTTTTGTCAAGCATAAATCGGGCAGCCGGATCGCAAAGCAGCCGTGCTCGGCTTGACTTCACTGTGCGCCGGAGCTGATAGCAACCCCTTGTGATTTGTAACACACAATCTGCTGCTAGCGGATGGAGAGTGATGGCAGGTCAACAAGGGGGGTGCTTTTTGGTCATTTTGCTAACAAGGCGGACGGCATCCCCCTCATATCACCTACTGAGTATATCATATGCTTAAAACACAGTGATTTTCAAGTTACTACATAAGATAAAGTGTTCAAATGAATCCCAAAGTTAACATTTTATAGTTTTATTTATGTGTATGAACTTTTACATAACTAAAGCTTCAATACATGACAGGTATTGAAAAAGTATAATATTTATTGTCCCTGTAATTGATAATTATGAGTCGTTACAGGTGCATTTGCAAAGAGGTGAGCAGTCTACAGTCTATTTGCCAGCCCATAGAGCCCCATTGTGAACCCGGAAAAGTTGAGTACACCAAAGTTTTATGTTAGAAATGTACAGTATGGGTCCCCAGCACTAAGAAACTGCCGGATGCTAACTTGCATATGTTGGGCAATTTGCATAATTGGCATCATGAGCATTAATTAGCATTGATCGCCTATATGGGCAATATTTCAGCAACTGCTTGGTCGATTTGGACAATATTGGAGTGCTTTTGGGGGTTACTAAGGATGCTGAATCCGTTTCTGAAAATCCGTTTTCAAAATTCAAAATGGCAGTTTAAACCAAAAGTGGCCATATTTCAACTCCCGGTGGACCGATTATTTTTATTAATTTTGAGTCGATTTTGAGGTTATTTGTATGCTTTATACATTGGACCTGCATTTCAGAATCAAGAGAGCACAATGTCATTCGTGTGAATGTTGAGACGTAATATTTCTTCAAATTTCTTCAGTTCTGCTTGCGTTTTTTGGCTGCGCAACTTTGTGTCATTGCCGATGTGGTTACTGCATCGGGCAGAATACTGGCTGGATGACAAGATGGACAAAACAGAGCTTTCAATATTTGGATCATATCATCTCAGTGCAAGTAAGTTGATCAAATAGAAGCAGATAACAGTGATTACAGTGTGTATGTAGTGCATATTTCTTTATATATATATATATATATATATATATATATATATATATATATATATATATCTATAGCCTACTTCTATACCGTCTCTTGGGGTGGTTTAAATTGTTAAAATATTGTAGGAGTTCTTTTGAGTAAAATCCAGAGACTTAATCCAGAGTAATTAATACATCAACAGTTAATGTTACCACAACTACCAAAAAAGTTAGACTACTTTGTTTCATCATCCCAACCCTAATAGCTCGCAAGTTCTGGCGAGCAGAAAGAGAGGGTGATTGGCTGTTGCAACAACAGTGCCTTGAAGAGATGCTGCCCTATTTCTTTGCCGCTGGTCATCACAACTACTAAAGGTGGATCACATGGCATCTGCGCGACATGCAGCACCTTCCTGCTACTGCCAAGGATGACTTCCTCGCCGGAAGCCATGTGTGCTGCCACTCAGATGGTGCAGCTGCAGTGAGTGGAGACATGCATCAAGCAAGGGAAGGGAGTGAAAGGCATGAAGGGCATCTCCACCAACCCTGAACAGTATCAGCCCCAGGATCCTGAAGACATGTGCCAGCCAGCTGTCTCCTGTCCTACAACACCTCTACAACCTGAGCCTGGGTCGGGAGAGAATACCGGTGCTTTGGAAGACGTCCTGCCTGGTTCTGACCAGTGGCCCTCACATCTTACATGATGAAGGTGCTGGAGAGACTGGTCTTGGCCAACCTGAGGCCGCAGGTGAGAGCCCTGCAAGACCCTCTGCAATTTGCCTACCAGCCCCACTTGGGAGTTAATGACGCTGTCATCTATCTGCAGCAACGAGCCCATTTGCACCTGGATGCTCCACAGGGGACTGTACTGTCTCCTTTCCTGTTCACCTTATACACCACTGACTTTCAGTACAGCACCAGGTCGTGTCACCTGCAGAAGTTTTCTGACGACTCGGTTGTTGTTGGGTGTATAAGTGAGGGACAGGAGGAGGAGTACAGGGCACTGGTAGACAACTTTGTGGAGTGGACTGGACAGAATCACCTGCGGGTGAACATCAGCAAGACCAGAGAGATGGTGATAGATTTCAGGAAGAAAAGGAAGGCGGCTTTCCAACCACTGCGCATTCTGGGAAAGGATGTGAAGGCGGTGGAGGATTATAAGTACCTTGGTGTTACCATCAACCACAGACTGGACTGGAGATCACTGAACACTGAAACTGTTTACAAGAAGGGGATGAGAAGACTTTACTTCCTGAGGAAGCTGAGATCCTTCAACGTGTGCAGCAAGATGTTGGAAATCAGTCTGTGGTGGCCAGTGTACTTTTCTTTGCTGTGGTTTGTTGGGGAAGCAGCATCGGAGCCGGCGACACCAACAGACTCAACAAACTGATCAAGAAGGCTGGCTCTGTGATTGGCTGCAAACAGGACACTCTGGAGGCTGTGGTGGAGAGGAGGACACTGAAAAAACTGTTATCCATCATGGATAATCCTCTCCACCCTCTCCAACTCATACTGGTCAGACAGTGGAGCACCTTCTCCGGAAGGCTGCTTCAGCTTCGCTGTCGTAGCAATAGATACAGAAAATCTTTCCTGCCACAAGCCATCACTTGATACAACAACTCTCTCACCTCTGCCTGACAGAAATCCCTGGTCTCTCTACTGCTTGTATATATTATTATTGTTTAAAATATATTTTGCATATTTTGTTTTGTTGTATATATTGTTATTGTTCATTATTTATAGCACACTGTGCATTGTATATATGCACTATGTATATATTGCCTTCTATTTATGTTATGTATAAAGTGTTTTATTTGCGGACCCACTACTGCTGTAACAAAATAATTTCCCTGCCTGGTATCATTAAAGTAATTCTATCTATCTATCTATTAGGGGTGGAACGGTTCATCAAATAAATCCGTCCCGTTCGGTCCGCTTGTCACGGTTCGGGGCGCGTGTGTACCGTTCGGTTCAAAGGCACGCGCAACTTCTTTTTCTCATTTACCAACAAGGTGAAGCGTGTACACTCCAGAGCAGCAGGTGGCAGTACAGAGCTGGATGCCAACCGCCAGTAAACAAGAAGAAGCGAAGCGGTGTAGCAGATAGTAATAGAGTATCTTTCGGTCAGCTGTGGAGATGTTTGTTGGCAGGGCGAGTGGAAAAGAGTTGGAGCTAGAAGATGCGCCAGCAGCACTTTATAGGGCTGCTGTATGGGACCACTTTGCATTTAGAGAGACCTACGATGACGGCGGTATGAAAGTTGTTGAAAAAAATTGCGACAGTGTGCAAGCATTGTGCAACACGTGTTGTTTATGCTAACAGTAACACGACTAACATGTTAGCTCATCTGCAAAGACATCATCCCAGTGAGACAACTGGCAGCGCAAGGAGGAAAGGGAGAGAGTCGACAGGACAACTTCTACTCCCCGCAGCTTTTAAACAGCCTGACAGTGACGAGTCAGACAGGGCAACATGCATAACGAAAGGAGCGGTGTTTCATAGCCTAAGATATGCGGCCTTTTGCCGTGGTGGAGGGTGCAGGATTTTGTTGTATGATTAAAACACTCGAGCCACGATATAAAATAAAATCCTCTCCCGCAAACACTTCAGCAACACGGTAATTCCCGCACTTTATGAAGAGACTCGACGAGGAATTGTTAGAGTTGTCTGACAGCCTATGTAGCACTTACTAGTGATGGATGGACCTCCAGGGCTACTGAAAGTTTCCTGACTGTGACTGCCCATTACATTACATTAGTGACAGTGAATAACTATTTGTTCTTAGCATTTGTTAAAGATAACTTTCTTTGCCAAATAAATGAAAAGCATGTTGGAACTAGCCATGTCTCCTCTCTTGCAGTACCAGAATCTTACCTACTTTTAACCTAAGACTGTCACAATGATGTATCAAATGTCAGACTGCCTCATTCTTTCAGTTTTAACCTGACTATACAAGACATAATTGATTTTCCTAATGATAAGCGTTGACCTATCTATCCAGGTCGCAGTGTGGATCCAATCTTTCGGCATCTGCTCCCACCTCTCCAAGTCATTGGTGAGATGTATGACAATGCTGAAGCTTTGGAAAAGACAATGAAGCCCAACAGACACAAAGAGAGTAAAGGACGGCGGGAGTTGGACGCAGAGGACAGAGCTAAAATCCTGAGAGTGCTATGGGAAAACTCCCACCCACTCACCACAGAGACTACTACCCTCTGCACATGGAAAGGTGAATGTGCAAGATGCATTGAAGATCGGGCAGGACATGAGCACATTGTTCTCTTCATCACTTACTGGGGGATTTCATGCACCCATCTCAAATAAGGTGGTGACAATGAAATTCAAGACAAAAGGAGTGAAAGTCAATGGGAAGATCATATGTGACCTTAAGGGGTTGTTTGCTTCGGCTGCTGGTGGTGGGGAGCAAGAGAAGAATGGAGCTCTCTACCCTCTTTACCTACGAGCTCGGCCTGGCACTTGCATCCATCATCGATGAGTATGGATGCCTCAGAAAGGGTAACAAGTCTGTGATTGTTCAGCGTCTTGAAATCCTTGTTCCCAATCCTCACCCACCAGGCATTGTACTCGTAGATGCATCGCAGCTCATCTATCACGTGGTGTGGCCATCGTCAGGCACTGTGGCTGACCTCGCAGCCAGCTTGGGGCGCAGGCTTGATAGCTACATCACCCAATCATTTGTTATCTTTGACCGGTATGAGCAAGTCTCTGCCAAAGACCACGAGAGGCAGAGAAGAGCTGGGGAGAGCTCAACAGAGTACCAACTCTCACTGACAACCCCCCTACCTAGCCGCGATAAAGTGATGAAGGACAAGACAAACAAGCAGAGGCTAGGCGAGCTCCTGTGCACATACAACATAGGAGATCACATCGAGATGGTCAGCAGAGCAGACAGTATTCTCAATCAGGACGACGCTGATGTCTCCCTCATCTAACATATGTTGGATGCAGCCAGGTGTGGTGCTAAAACTGTCCATATTCTCAGTGATAACATTGATGTGTTTGTTCTCATGGCCTATTGGTGCTGGAAGGTGGATATCACATGTCACCTGCAGATGGAGAGATGGGATGGCACTGTTCTCAACATCAATTCAACAGTAGAGAATCTTGGTGAGCACTGTCGGTCCATCCTGGTTATGCATGCTCTCTCTGGGTTTGACACCACCTCCTATCCCGTTGGTAAAGGGAAGGTGTCCATGCTCAAGGCCATGAGAGTAGTACCTGGTGACTCGCTTCACTTCATCCGAAAGGAGGGAGTTACTGATTTGCAAATCAGAGGCAGTGAGGGGTTTTTTTCCTGGCTCTGTACAACCACAGGAAGTCTGCATCTCTGAACGTCGCCAGGTATTACGTATACTGAAAGTGCAAAACCCCCCCAGCACTGAAGACACTGCCTCCTACAGAGCGCAACACGCACCTCCATGGACGGCGTGCCCATCTACAGGTCCTGCATTGAAAAGCAGCAGACCGCCCTGATGCACCAGCTGTGGACATCACCAAGTTTGGATGGGACAAGAAGGAAGGGGAGAAGGAAGGAGAGGAAGCTATCATGCCTGTCCCGGATTCAAGCCCCGTTGCTCCTCCTGTCCTGTTGGACATTATCAGCTGTAGTTGCAAAGCTGCAGGCCTGTACCAGCTACTGCTTCTGCAAAGGTGATGACAGTAAATGTTGCAACCCGCTCACACACTCACAGCAAGAAGAGCAAGATGACAAGAATGTATAGTCTGAAGAAGAAGATGAAGACACAGCAGATGATGATGTTGATGATGAAGATATGGTTATATAGTGCAGAGTAGCAGAAGTGCAAGGCGCTCTTGCTTGATGAAAGTTTTCTAGCTGTAACACGTTGTGTAACTAGTGCACATAGTTTTCTGCTTTGATATTTTTGGCTATACTTGTGTTTTAAAACCTGTTCCAGGACTCTTGTGTTCTACCTGTAACTTGTATTATACTCCTTTTTCTATATTATTTAGCCATAGTCATAGTATTCTAGTTTGATATGGTACTTGCCTTTGTTATCTCCAATGTCATCTCAGAGTGTAACATTATGTGAATTAAAATGTACATATTCTGCGTCATTTGGATAATTATGTTCATGTTGTGTTCATATCCTACAATTAATTTTTATAGATTCAGCTAAAACTTCTAAATTGACTCAAAATTCATCAAAAATCTGCCCACTGGGAGTTGAAATATGGCCACTTTTGGTTTAAACTGCCATTTCAAATTTTGAAAATGTCAAATGAATTCAGCATCCTCAATAACACCCAAAACCACGCCAGTACTGTCCAAATCGGCCAAGCAGTTGCTGAAATATTGCCCATATAGGCAATTAATGCTGATAATGTTAATTATGCGAATTGCCCAACATATGCAAGTTAGCATCCGGCAGTTTCTTAATGCTGGGGACCCAAACTGTACTTTTCTAACATAAAACTTGTACTCGACATTTCCGGTTTCACAATGGGGCTCTATGGGCTGGCAAATAGACTAATATGTCTTTTGGAATTTTGAGAGTTGCCTAAAATTGTATTGAGGTTCTGAGCATGTTGATCGCCAATTACGAGTGAGATCTCCACAGATCCATTGATTTTGGTTGGATTTTTTTTGTTGGATTTTTTTTTTCTCACACCAGGGGAGTGAGGGGGGAGGGGAGGAAGCATATGGGGCAGTGAGGGTGTGTGGGGGTTTTGAGGTGTCGGGGAGAAGACAGAAGACTGTGAGCTGAACCTATTGAAGTAATTGTTCCGCTCGTTTGCCCTCTCTAAGCAGCCTGATGACTGTCTGCCGCTCACCTTACACCCGGTGATCTGTTTCATTCCAGTCCACACATCCCTCACATTGTTCTGCTGGAGTTTGGCCTCCAGCTTCCTCCTGTGGGTGTCTTTACAGGCCCTCAGCATATCCCTGAGTTCATGCTGCACTCTCCTCAGTTCTTCCCTGTCTCCAGACCTGAACGCCGTCTTCTTCTTGTTAAGAAGAG
The DNA here is from genome assembly GCA_963678695.2 of Diplodus puntazzo. Classification (NCBI taxonomy): domain Eukaryota; kingdom Metazoa; phylum Chordata; class Actinopteri; order Spariformes; family Sparidae; genus Diplodus; species Diplodus puntazzo. The sequence continues at coordinate 32,586,672 of OZ023166.1, read as the reverse complement.
CTTTCAGGTCATTGGTGATCCAAGGCTTATTGTTAGGGAAGCAGCGTACAGTCCGGGGTGACATGGTGGTGTGTTCAAGGAACCTGATGTATTCTGTGGTGCAGTCGGTCATGCTATCAAGATCCCCTCCATGTGGCTCAACAAGTACATTCCGGTCTGTCAACTCAAAGCAATCCTGTAGTGCATCAGCAGCCTCCTGAGTCCACCTCGTCACACTCCTAGTGTGGACAGGCTGCCGCTGAACAAGAGGGACATACTTAGGGGTCAGCAGGACCAGGTTGTGGCCAGATCTTCAAAGGGGGGGAAGGCTGTGGGACTGTATGCATCCTTAGCATTTGCATACAACAGATCCAGTGTGTTACAGTCTCTGGTGGGGCAGTCAACATACTGGTGAAATGTTGGGAGGGTTTTGTCCAGTGAGACGTGATTAAAATCCCCAGTGATGACAATAAATGCATTAGGATGCTGCGTCTGTATCTGGGCAACAGCAGAGTGGATGAAGTCACAGGCCACCACTGCATCAGCTGAAGTATGGCGGGTGGATAACGCCACGGCAACCCTACCGCAGGAGACTCTCATGTGACATCAACGTCTGAACTGGCTTACATTATGCCGTCACCAGTGCAAGTCATCGTTGATAAGTACGTCGCCACACCTACGCCCTCGTGTCCCCCCCCAACTTTCTCATTCACATCAGTTCTGGTCTCCATAAATCAATCAATAAATCCTAACCGCTCGGGACAGGAAGTGCACGCAAGAAACTTCAAAATAAAATCATGTAGACATTTTTTGGATATTTAATTAAACAACAACAGTCTGTCAGCTACTTTATTGCATTACATTAACTGTCACAATGGGGTATAGGCCTAAGCTCTGTCCATATTTAGCGACAGTTGGACCCTTCCAGTCTTTGTAAAACAAAGAAAACAAAAAAAAAAACACCTCTCATATTTACCATTGAATAGTTTACCAGTAGGCCTAATTTACCTATATAAGATATTTTGAAACAATTGAACACAAGAAAGCTGATGCACCTGCTCTAAAGCTTATACATAGCCTATGTAAACTTTACAGTAGGCTAATCTCAGCACACGTAGAGGGCAAGAGTAGTTTTTTGAAACCATCAACCAACATATTAACATAATTAATCTAAGAATGTTTTTAATGACTCAGCATCTCATGTAGCCTATAACATTTATCAAATAGGTCTACATTATTTTGTCTATTGCATGTTTCCACCTGATTCTTTTATGTGACATACTTATTAATGGTACACAAATAAAATGAAATAAACTGAAAAAAAAGAAAAACAGCAGGACTCGAACCCTTGCCGCTCCAGTAAAAATTGCAATAGGTATTTGTTGCAGAACTCATACCAAGTGAGCTATTGAGGTAACTTGCAATTCTGCAGTTTGTGAAAAGTACCTTACAGTAGTAAGCTGCACAAAGCACCTTCAGCGCATGGACAAGTATTTATGTGCTTAACGGTATCGTGAAAAAACGATGAGAAATGGACATAATCACGAATTCATAACCGTATGGCGTCATATTTATGTCATATGTCGTGCGAGCGGTAAAACATACATACTCGCAAATTATTTTATATCACACGCGCAGAGTTAACTGCCGCGCGCACTTTTATAGTCCTCGCCCGCACAAACTCAACAACCGAGAGCATACAGGGAGATGCGAGCGAGTAAAAATACACAGCAAGAGCTAAAAGTGCATCGTGATGGGTATATTAAACTCTACAGCACGCGCACAGGGAGGTGCTTTGCGCGCGCTGGGTTGATGCAGCTCTCTCCCTCTCTCCCTCTGTGCGCTCTGCTCGCTCGAGTCACAGACTTTTGACAGTTTGGGGGCGGAACCAAGGGTCCAGCCTGGCCCTCTTATGATTGGTCACAACGGCAAACAGAAACACTGTTTTTTGCTGATGACAGCTTCCGCCACAGACAGGAAGTTGTGTGTTAGCGGCAAGTTGGAAGCAGAAGAAGACGACGAAGATAAATGAAAATTTTAATTAAAACAATTTAAAAAAAGAAGAAGAAGAAGAAGAAGAGGAAGAGGAGGAAGACACAAGACAGTAGCTACAATGGCGGTGACTCCTGAAGATTTGCATGTAAGTAATAACGTTATTAATGGCATTGTTTAAAAACCGAGCAATTTACTTAACATTGATCTCCGATAACATAACAACAGCAAGGGATTAAGGGATACTGTAATATCTGTAAAATAGACTGTTGCTATGAATAAGAGACCTTTTTTTTTTTAATCGTCACCTATTTAAAACGCCAGCATATTTATGTATAAAGTATTTTATAAGTAATCATAAAAAGAGTTATCGTAGTTCAGATATTTTTTTTTAATCCAATGTTTATGTAATGTAATTTATGTATGCTAAATGTTTACAGTAATCAAATCAATAAAAGTGTATTTTTTTACTCAAACAATCTGTCATTATCTAAAATTCATATGTCCACTAGTTTTAATTTTCTAAGAAACACATTTTGACTACATGTAGGCTAGTATTAATGTTTGTCTATCAAATCTAGAGGGTGTTTGTTCCTGCATGAAAAACGTATTACTAAATACAGCTTCAGAGCTTAAAAAAACAACACTTTTTAAAAAACATGTTTTAATCACGCTGTAGCGTTATAAATACAGTATAAGATTTACTGTTACATTAATAGAATCCAGGTACCCAGCGGATTCTCTTATTGAAACGTTTAACTGTAGATGATGGGTAAACATGCGTGATTAAAATGGTATAATGAAAAATACGCCATGATGATAATGATAACATTGGTGCATGACACCCGGGGGTCAAAGCCAGGGGGCGCTTTCAAAAAGGATATTGAACGGGAGACAGACGATCAGCCACCATGAATGGTCAAAGTCCTCAAGTAAGTTTATTGTTGAATGTTGCTACAACTCAAAACACATCTCTTATATCATAGTATTACCATACTATATTGTAGCAACATTATACAATAAACTTACTTGAGGACTTTGAGCAGCAAGGGTGCCCGGGCCAGGATACGAACCGGCGTCCAATGATGTAAAACTAAATGACAGACGGATTGCTTAACCACTGGACCATCATCACTATAACACCTTTAGTGCGGTATTTATACTATATAAAACATAGCCTGCTAACATTGGATTAAAAAAAAAAATATCTGAACTACGATAACTCTTTTTATGATTACTTATAAAATACTTTATACATAAATATGCTGGCGTTTTAAATAGGTGACGATTAAAAAAAAAAAAGGTCTCTTATTCATAGCAACAGTCTATTTTACAGATATTACAGTATCCCTTAATCCCTTGCTGTTGTTATGTTATCGGAGATCAATGTTAAGTAAATTGCTCGGTTTTTAAACAATGCCATTAATAACGTTATTACTTACATGCAAATCTTCAGGAGTCACCGCCATTGTAGCTACTGTCTTGTGTCTTCCTCCTCTTCCTCTTCTTCTTCTTCTTCTTTTTTTAAATTGTTTTAATTAAAATTTTCATTTATCTTCGTCGTCTTCTTCTGCTTCCAACTTGCCGCTAACACACAACTTCCTGTCTGTGGCGGAAGCTGTCATCAGCAAAAAACAGTGTTTCTGTTTGCCGTTGTGACCAATCATAAGAGGGCCAGGCTGGACCCTTGGTTCCGCCCCCAAACTGTCAAAAGTCTGTGACTCGAGCGAGCAGAGCGCACAGAGGGAGAGAGGGAGAGAGCTGCATCAACCCAGCGCGCGCAAAGCACCTCCCTGTGCGCGTGCTGTAGAGTTTAATATACCCATCACGATGCACTTTTAGCTCTTGCTGTGTATTTTTACTCGCTCGCATCTCCCTGTATGCTCTCGGTTGTTTAGTTTGTGCGGGCGAGGACTATAAAAGTGCGCGCGGCAGTTAACTCTGCGCGTGTGATATAAGATAATTTGCGAGTATGTATGTTTTACCGCTCGCACGACATATGACATAAATATGACGCCATATTAACCGGACCCAGACATGACGTGAAAAGTGAACATGTCCGGCCAAAAGCAAACTTTTGGTCACCCTAAGTTAAAACTGGATTTTAAAATGCACTAACCTACTTCTGTTCTTCATGGTATAGTGAAAATAAATGATTAGGTGGGTATCAGGTGTTGATTAAATAGGTAATGAAAACACAAAATAACAAAATTTAATTCTGTTGCCTTTTATTCAACAATTGTCCTCCAATTCCCATTCACATACCCTGGTCAGTCAGGCTACATGTCTTCGATAATAGAGAACTTAAACGGCTCCAGGATGACTTCTCTCTCCACATCATTAAGCTCAGAACTTGCAGCCTCCACCAGTTACTCCTCCCTGACTGGACTGAAAAATAGCGAAACATTAAATCCTTATTTCATCTTCATTTAGACACAAATAACCTGAGCGTCAACTGCTAACCACCGTCAGCGTAACTAATTTAAAAAATGCAACAACTCACACACATATATGCTCGGTAATATAATAAATAATAAAACAAATAAATGTACTCTACTGATAAAGGCGGGTACTAAAACGGTAATGCAATCTCTGCATTCATTACTGTTGTCATGGTGGAATTCAAAATACAATGCAAAAATACTAATATATATATATATATATATATATATATATATATATATATATATATATATATATATATATTAGTATTTTTGCATTGTGGTATTGATACTTTTGATCTAAGTAGCCTACTTCTTCCAACACTCAGTGTTTGTAACTACAACAACCATTGAACAATGGCACCATCTAGTGGATAAAATCCGCAATAGAAGTTCCCAGGAAAACATTGTTAAATTTGGACATGGACTTTTAAATTTTGCAATTTTGAAATTAGGGCACTGTCGAAGACTGACCGTCGAAACCAATTTGTGTGAGTAGCCTGTACCAGTGAGGGATTAAAGGTATCAGAAAGAGTGTTGCTGGCTTCTTGTTCCTTTTACACAGCTTAGTCTATTCAGTGCAATCTCAGTGCTGCAATTGCTCAAAAGAAAAACAAGTGAATCCAAAGGATGTGCATAGTACAGGCTATGCACTGTACTCTGTAGTTCCCATTATACACGAAAATAAAGACATGTTAACATATAAAACATGTAAGCTACTGAAAGACTTGAATTCACTCAAAGTTGGGGACATACTTTTTTTTCTTATAACTTCATTGAAAGTTGCAACAACAACAAACAATTCAGTAATTCCCGCTCACGTTTATGACAGCATAACAAGAGCTAAACAAAACAGAACAATCGAATTAACAATTACAAAAAATTAATTTCTTGGTGACAGACCTCCTTATCCCATGAGAATTGCAATTATAACTGTTGTCACAGATTATTGGTTGAACATTTCTGAGTATATAGGCCTATTCATTATTAATATAGCCTACATTTTTAATTTTGTAATTAACTTAAGACAAGGGGACGTACTTTATGGACGACGCACTTAGGTGACGACGTACTTTGGCGACGACGTACTTTGGCGACGACATACTTTGGTGACGATGTACTTGTGTGACGACGTACTTAGGTGACGACGTGTTTCAGACGTATATTTTGTTAGTAATACTAATGTACACCGTCGTCACGTCGCCATCGATAAACATTCTTTCAATGCACTCACCGTGAAGTCGCCGCCGGTCTCTTATCTGCTATCTAATTCCCACCCATTCAAAAATCCACATGGTTTGGCGGTGACGGATAGGGAAGGCTGCTCCTTCTCCTTCTCCTGGTAATCCTAGCATTGGCACTATCCACCCCCCATTGCTGAGGGAGGAACGTACACTCTGATAATGATGGCGGACGTGAATTCCAGGGGTAATTAATAGGGTCCCTTCCCCACAGTCAGCAGTTCAATGTCCAGGGTACAGAGACATTCCTTCAGGTGAACATGTCCGAGATTACACCACCTCTCACTCACATACACTGCAATCCCTCCTCCTTTCTTCTTTCCGCTGCTTATCACGTCCCTGTCTGCCCGAACAGTGCTGAAGCCTGGAATTGCCATGCTGTGGTCTGGGATGTGTGAGTGAAGCCATGTCTCCGTGAAACACAGCACACTGCACTCACGATATTACCTCTGAGTCTTTATCAGCACGGCGAGCTCGTCCATCTTATTCCCCAGAGACCTCACGTTTCCCATGACGATCGCTGGTACAGCTGGTCTATGTCTCCTCCTCTTCGCCCTCCGTTTCACTCCGGCTCTGCAGCCCGACGTCTCCTTCGCAGCTCCTTCGGGACCTCAGGCCTCGCTCCGGGCAGCAGTGCAGGTTCACACAGCAGTGCAGGTTTACACAGCGCAATCAGCCGTTCGTGTGTGAAACAATGCGCTTAATGATGCGTTCCTGACCCTCCGTTGCAGAAACATCATATTAAGTGCCGCAAAAGTGCTGCAAAAGTTAAAAAAAGGTAAGTGTCTGTCCTCTCATGGTCACCGGAGAAGAGTTGTCATAACGAAAATCAAAACAGATATACAAAAAAAACTAGAAAAATTTCTATTTCCTACGAAAATACAGTGTGAATGCTGAAGTCTGAAGCGAAATCTGCTGAATGTACTTCTGAAAAGCTGAAAAAGTCGAAAAGCTGAAAAGTTGAAAAGGTCAAGGCCGAAAGAGTTTAAAAAGTTGAACATATTGATAGCTGAACAGTTTCTGTAGCTGAACACGAATTTATACTGAATGTATAAAGAAGCTGAAAAGGCAGAAAGATGAATATTTTAAAAAGATAAAGAGACAGAAAAGTTTACAAGGGCTGAAAGAGTTTAAAAAGTTGAACATTTTAATAGCTGAACATGAAGCGGAATGTTTGAAGGAGTTGAAAAGGCAGAAAGATGAATATCTGAAAAGGCTAAAAAGCTGTCAAGTAAGACATTTGAAATAGCTAAAAAAAAAGTGAAAAAAGACTGAAAAGGCAGAAAAGTTGTAGAGTAACAGGGTTAAAAGAGCTTAAAAAGGTGAAAAAAGACTGACAAGGCAGAAAACTTGTAGAGTAAGAGGACAGAAAGAGCTTAAAAATGTGAAAAAAGACTGAAGAGGTGGAAAGTTAAAGGCAGAAAAAGCTTAAAAAGGTGAAAAAAGACTGAAAAGGTGGAAAGGGAAAGGCAGAAAGAGCTTTAAAGGTCCCATATTATGGTCATTTCTGCTTCTTGATATGGTTCCTTGATGTCTAAATGGAATGTTAGTAACATGCTTTGGTCGAAAAAAGCTGAAGCATTGAGCACAGCAGGGTTCTTGAAACACCAGTTTCACAGCCCTGCTCCAGGTGGCCTGTTTCAGTGCCTTTCCCTTTAAATGCTAATGAGCTACTGCGCGCCGCCCACGGTACCGCCCACCTCCTCCTGCCTGCGGAAGACGTGAGGACGGCATCATGTGACCATGGCAACGGCGGAGTTTCTGGGAGTAATGGCTGCTGGACAACAGACTGCGGTCCGTCCGACCCAGAACAAGAGGCTCCAGAAGAAAGTAAGCAGCCAAGAATGAACATTGATGTTTCTCAGTGGTTAGTAGTTCAGTTTGTTACCTCGACATTACTTTTATGTTACTGCAGATAACGAAAGTTTTACGGGCTTACTGGCCGTCTGCCCGCGTTGTTACAGCTAACAGCCCTCTTCTCCTCGAGTGTTTACATCATAAAGCTTAGCCAAACCTCGACTGGTGTTTACTGCTGTTAAGTTGTAGTAACGCGGATGCAATTTAGCAAAAGCAGTTACAAGACAAAAGTGTAACCCCATATTATTATTTACCTTTATGTAGCCAGGTAAGTTGATTGAGAACCTGCTCTTATTTGCAGTGACGACCTGTAATTAGCTACTGCCAGCAATTTTCAACTGTAGTTTTCAGTATGCCACAGTTGCCTCCAATCACCTTTCTACCAGCAGAATTGTTTTTTAACCAGTTACAACGGTTTATAAACTTTAAATATATTATCAAAGAAACAATGTGACATGATTAGTGATCAAAGTTTCCAATGAATAATAAAAAATCGGCATAAAAACAGGTGTTCCTGTGGCTATTGTAAACAAATGCCTACAGAACCTGAGAATATCTGCTGTATGGAAATACCACAATTAAGTGTGAACACTGGGCTAACAAGGTTGTCATTTTGCTCTCTTTTCTCTAATCTATTGTCACTCACTTACCTTTCATTATTTCTAGGTTATACGAAGACTACAGCAGCTTCCTGAGCCACCATCATGCATGGTGGACCACCCTGGCCTGTAACCTGTCTGCCTGAAAGTATCTGCACTGCAGAATGCACTAAACATTTATCGGGCAGACTATGAATCTTTACGTCTGAGGGGAATAGTGCAATAAGCTTTTAGTCACATAAATACTATTCATTTATCGTAAAAGTGTTATGATTAAAAGTACATAACTGCTTCTTCTATCTTACATTGTTTATAGTTTATTATCTTTTACTTATGACTGTGAAAATTACATATCAAACAATGAAAACACAGAACAGTTAGGAAAGATGTTTTAATTGTAAGAAACATTTGTAAACATGTGTTGACATGAATGAAATAAGAAGAAAATACATATCTGAAGTGAAACAGTTTGACTTTATATATTAACTTCAATATCAATATGAAAATAATAACAAAGAAAGTATGTAGTTGCCATGGGTGTAAACATTCAGTGCTGACTTTATATTGAATTGTGTTTAGCCAATATAGTCTACAGAAGCTTTGTAAGCTGGTGCTGGGGCTCTCTGGGGAGGAGAGTGAGAGTTGTGCTGCCCGTCTGTGTGGTCCGAGAGGTCTTCAGGGATTATGAGTTTCAGCGCCTCGTTCACATATGGGGCAGGGTCCTGGAAAACCTTCTGGAAGATCAGGTCCAACAGTGCATCAGCGCAGTCTGCAGTGCAATAAACAAATGCATGTTTACAGGAAAACTGCAGTAGAACCAAAACACCTTGTGCTGCAGTGTTGTAAAGTGTCTCTTATTTCTCCTAATTACTTCTCATTTATACATTCTCATTGTTTATTTTGAAAACCATCTTAAAAGAATTCAGATTTTAAGTGTTTGTTTTCAACCTTTTGAGTGATATCTGTGTGTTCATGTTTATTTTAATTTGAGAGGTTCAAATAAAAGATTGTAAAACTTACAGAATGTCGTGTCTGTCTTCACTGGTTTGGCTCTGCACTCTCCCTTCCAGGACTTTGGAAAGCCCAGTTTGAAAAGAGGATCTCCTGATGATGTGGTGGCTTGTCCTCTATCAGCATTCTTATTGTGATGCAGTGCAGCCAGGCAGAGTCTTGAACAGTAAAAAGACAAACATGAAAACAATTGCAAGAAATGGGCAAATGTTCTCAACAAGTAATCACAGTTTAATTTACCTGCACAGCATTCCCAGATATGGATAGGAGTAACACACGACAGCACCGTTACAGTATAATTCAAGCACTAAAGGCTGCAACGCCTTACATTACTCTAATCCGACCACTTTATTTCAGTAACGAGTAATCTAGCGTTAATATTTCCAAACCAGTAATCACATTAAAGTTATTTATTCAAGTCACTGTGCGTTACAATTCTTGTTATTTTCATTCGTAAAGATATATATTTTTGCTTTCTTGTCTCTGGGAGTGATGTCACGTACGTCTCAAGTCACGTTTTAGCCATGAGGATAACTCACGTGTACACCATGCAGCAACACAAAAATGGAGGGAGGAGAGAGATGCGGGTTTCCTAGCTGGAAATATACTCATTATGCTGAGTTATTTAAAACAAAAAAGCACAAATGCTTGGTCAAGAGCCTAGCCCGGCTCGGGCAGAGAATCTAAGCTCTATATAGCAGTCAACAGTACACTCGTATTGCCCCGGCCTATGCCAACATATTCCAGCTTAGAAAACATTTTCAAATGCATTACTTCACAAAATCCTGAAAGCTTAGACCCGGCGGAGGGTGTGTGTATGTACTGCTTGACTGACCGGGTCTCTGGGTTTGCATGTGGAGACCGTGTTGATCGCGAACTAGGGGCTCGCGGTTAGCATTAGCTTGAAAGCTCACGGTTAGCGTTAGCTGGTACTATGTGACACTGCTTGGTTAGTTCGTGTAAAATTGCTAAATAAACACAGCTAAATACTTGTACATGCAGACATTTCCCTGTGACACGCATTACATAGTGTGCAAGATCAGAAACGTACTACACACAATGATTCTGCTTTAGCACTAACGTTAACTTGTGTGGTCAGGGAAGCTAACGTTAGCAGTTAGCCGCTAACCTTAGCTTGTTCTCAATGGCAAAACACACAGTACATCAGGCATGAGTTCAGCCTAATCTACAGAAACACACAGCACATTATTTGTATACTTACATGTCCTTGGTCTGCATGTATTCCTTTGAGTAAAAGTCTGCCGACCACTCATGCCTTGTACTGGCCCAAGTTGGTGAAACAGTCAGTGTCAAAGTGGTTCGCACACACCAACAGTTTTTTGCCAACTTCAAAAATAAATCATAAAAATAAATTCAATCCATGCCGCTCTTTTGTCCTCTGCAGCTGTGAGACGATGGAGTGTGTTGTGCTGGTCCTTGCAGCCAACAACAGAGCATTTTTCCTTGAGTTTGGCCATGGTGATTTCAGTAGCATAATGGCGGATCTCCGAGACGGTAGCTGTACCTGGTGGGTGGAGACACCGTGCGGTGAAGGGAGGGGCAGTGGGGTAGCCATATGCAAATGTGCGGCCGTCAACGTCGACAGCCGCAGCAAATTTGACTCGTGTATCTGGAAACTGCAGGCAAGACCCCTTTAGAAACCTGTATCTCACTCAAAAAAGCATGGATAGTCTTTTTTCAAAGTTTCTCGGCGTGTGGCAGCACCATAGACCCACAATAACACCCCAAATCCCAGAAAAAGTCAGTTTTTCATAATATGGGACCTTTAAAAGGTGAAAAACGACTGAAAAAGGCCGAAAAGTTGCTGAGTAAGGGGGCAGAAAGAGATTAAAAAGGTGAAAAAAGACTGAAAAGGTGGTAAATTGAAAGGCATAAAGAGCTTTAAAAGGTGAAAAACGACTGAAAACGGCCGAAAAGTTGGACAGTAAGGGGGCAGAAAGAGATTAAAAAGGTGAAAAAGGATGAAAAGGTGAAAAGTTAAAGGCAGAAAGAGCTTAAAGAGGTGAAAAAAGGCTTAAAGGTGAAAAGTTAAAGGCAGGAACAGCTTGAAATGGCTGCAGACATGCTGTATCAGGACCAGAGACAGAGACGAAAAGGAATGAATGGGAAAACGCCTCCCAAACTCCTGCGATTTCTGAAAAAACTGTGATGGTTACCCTCAAACTATTTGTATGGTGAGTTACAGGAGGAGTTGCTGAACGCGGTCATGTTGTTTTTATTTCTGGAGAGTGCAAAATGAGGGCGGGAGAGCGAGAGACAAATCAGGTACCATCTGCTTATTTCAGGAAAATTCGGCTCAAAATTAACATTGCGGCTTATGGGACAGCAGTGAGAGTTGCTGTCGCTCTCGGGCTTCTAGATCCAAAACCGTAAATCCCACATCTGAAATGAGACCATCAGCTGAAAGCCCACAAGATTTCCTACATTTCTATGTGTATATTGTCCATGTTGAGTAAAAGGTTTGGAGTCGAAATCAAGCCGAAGAGAGTTTTTTCCCCGTTTTCGGGGCTGCTCTGCCTCTGGGGTGCGGCAGTTGGTGATGTCACTCACTCTAGCAGATGCAATACACACCCATTATAAACACAGAAGACGGGCTAAAAATCGCTCAAACTAAAACTGCGATTATTTCAAGACCGTACAAGATTTTTTAAAACTGAATACAGGTCCAATAGTTCAAGATCTGCTGAGTGGTTTAAAGTTTGAATGGTGTCTCTCGCTCAATGTATGAGGAGCAAAAAGAGGTTGAAAGGCGATGAGTTTCGAGGAGGATTTTAAGCTTTTCCCATTTGCGACAATGTTAATTTTTTTTGGAAAAAGCTGAATTTCTGAAAAAGTTGAAAAGCTGAAAAGCTCAAGGCTGAAAAGGCTGAATATTTTAACATTTGAATGGTTTGAATAGCTGAACGTATGCTGAAGTTATAGCAGAATGAAATTTGAAAAAATCCCCATAAGGATGAATGGGAAAAATTTTGCATTAAAAGCTTAATATTTCCAAAAGTATGAAAGATAGAAAAGCCAAAAGTAATAGCCAGCATGTCCTTAAAAAGCTGCACATTTTGATAGTTGAATGGTTTCTAGAAACCAAAGTTTGAGGGAGAAGAAGAGGTTGAAAGTCAAGGAGTTTTTCCCATTTGAATCAATGTAAATTTTCTCCCTATTACAATGAATGGCAAAATGCCTGCCAAACCCCTGCGATTTTTGAAAAAACTGTAAGGGTCATCACCAACATATTTATATATTATAAAGTTGTAATGGTGTCTGTCGCTCAAAAAAAAGATGAATATTTTAAAAAGCTGAAAAGGCAGAAAAGCCAAAGGGGGCTGAAAGAGTTGAAAAGGTTGAACATTTTAATTGCTGAACATGAAGCTGAATGTTTGAAGGAGTTGAAAATGCAGAAAGATGGAGATTTTAAAAAGCTGAAAGGGCAGAAACGCTGACGGGGGCTGAAAGACTTGAAAAATTTGAACATTTTAATTGTTTAACGTGAGGTTAAAAGTTTGAAGGAGTTGAAAAGGCAGAAAGGTGAATATGTGAAAAGGCTCAAAAGGCTGTGGAGTAAGAGGGCTGAAAGAGCTTAAGGGTAAAAAAGGCTGAAAGGTGAAAAGTTAAAGGCAGAAAGAGCTTAAAGGCAGAAACACACCGGCCCAACCGTTGGACATCTGAAGCGTTTGGAGAGACTCGGACGAGGTCGGGAACATGTCTGTTCGGTGTGTGCAGCTGCGTTGGAAGCTTTCGGAGCCGTTTGGACATTGCCTGCTCCGATTGAGCATGCGAAGTCTGAGGAGGAGGGCTGAATACAGGTCCAATAGTTCAAGATCTGCTGAGTGCTTTAAAGTTTGAATGGTGTCTCTCGCTCAATGCATGAGGAGCAAAAAGAGGTTGAAAGGCGATGAGTTTTGAAGAGGATTTGAAGCTTTTCCCATTTGCGACAATGTTAATGTTTTTTGGGAAAAAGCTGAATTTCTGAAAAAGTTGAAAAGTTGAAAAGCTGAAAATCCCCATAAGGATGAATGGGAAAAAATTTGCATTAAAAGCTTAATATTTCCAAAACTATGAAAGATAGAAAAGCCAAACATAATAGCCGACATGTCCTTAAAAAGCTGCACATTTTGGTAGTTGAATGGTTTCTATAGCCCAAAGTTTGAGGGAGAAGAAGAGGTTGAAAGTCGAGGAGTTTTAAAGATTTTCCCATTTGCGGCAATGTTAAATTGTTTTTTTTTTGGTTGAAGATGGACAAAAAGTGTACGAAAGAATAATAATAATAATAATAATAATAATAATAATAATAATAATAATAATAAACCCCAGAAGAACAATAGTTCAGCAGTTTTCGCTTCAGCATTCACACTGTATTTTCGCAGGAAATGCAATTTTTCTAGTTAGTGTGAATGCTGCAAGCATTCACACTAATAATAATAATAATAATAAACCCCAGAAGAACAATAGTGTGAATGCTGCAAGCATTCACACTAACTAGAAAAATTGCATTTCCTGCGAAAATACAGTGTGAATGCTGAAGCGAAAACTGCTGAATGTACTGCCGAAAAGCTCAAAAAGCTGAAATGCCAGAAAAGTTGAAAGGGCTGAAAAGCTGAAAAGCTGAAAGGGCTGAACAGCTGAAAAAGTTGCAAAGTTAAAGGCTGAAAGACCTTAAAAAGATGAACATGTTGCTAGCTGAACAGTTTCTGGAGCTGAACATGAAGCTGAATGTATCAAAAAGCTGAAAAGGCTGGAAAAACTGAAAAGCTGAAAAGGCTGAAAAGCTGAAATGGCTGAAAAGGTGAAAAGCTGTAGAATAAGAGGCCTGGAAGGGGTAAAATGGTGAAAAAAGGCTAAAAACTTGAAAAGGTGAAGGCTGAAAGAAATTAAAAGGGTGAAAAAAGGATGAAAAGGATGGAAAAGGATGGAAAGCTGTAGAGTGAGAGGGCCGAAAAAGCTAAAACAGGTGAAAAAGGGATGAACATGTAAAAAAGAGGGTTGAAAGAGCTCAATAAGGTGAAATAAAGCTGTAAAGTAAGAGGGCTGGAAGAGGTTAAAATGGTAAAAAAAGGGCTAAAAAGTTGAAAGGTTAAAGGCTGAAAGAGTTTAAAAGGGTGAAAAAAACATGAAAAGGATGGAAAAGGATGAAAACCTGTAGAGTGAGAGGGCTGAAGAAGCTAAAACAGGTGAAAAAAGGATGAAAATGTACACAAGTTAAGGGTGAAAGAGCTTAAAATGGCTGCACATATGCTGGAGCAGGAGGAACCCCAAGCAAGAGCACATCTGATCTAAATCATGTGTGTTCTTGCTTGGTTGAATAAAAACCTGCAGCCACAGTGGCCCTTTCCTCCATCAGTTTCACACCACTGGTCTACGTAAAGTAAAAGATGTGGGATCCAAATCCAGATAAAGAGAATTCTTTCTCCAGTGTTCCAGCTGCTCTCAATCAAGTGATTATGTCACACACTGTAGCTCAGGCAATACACACGCATTGTTGAGATACACACGCAGGAGAAGTAACACAGACAGAGATGAAGGGATGCCATTAGAATGAATGGAAAAACGCCTCCCAAACCCCTGCGATTCTTGAAAAGACTGTAATGGTTATGGCCAAAATATTTATCTGATGAGTGAGACATGGCTGAACCCGCTCACGTCGTTTTTATTTCTGTCGAGTCAGAAATGAGGGTACAGGAGCGAGAGACAAATCAGGTACCGTCTGCTCTCGGACAGAAATTTAGGCTCAAAATTAACATTGCGGCTTATGGGGCTATGTTTTGACCTCTTGTAGCTCTTGGGCTGCTAAATCCAAAACCGTAAGTCCTACATCTTAAATGAGACCATCAGCTGAAAGCCGACAAGATTTCCTATATTTCTATGCAAATATTGTCTATGTCAAGCAAAAGGTGTGGGATCAAAATCAAGCCGAAGACAGTTTTGGCTCCCATTCTTCGAACGGCTCCCCACTCAAGCGATGATGTCACGCACTCTAGCCGACGCAATACACACCCATTATAAAATCAGAAGAGGAGCTAAAAGTTCTTAAAATTAAAACTGGGACCATTTCAAAACCGTACAAGATTTTTAAAAACTGAATACATCGGCAATAGTTCAAGGTCTTGAGACTGGTTTAAAGTTTGAATGGTGTCTCTTGCTCAACATATGAGGAACAAGATGAGGTTGAAAGGCGATGAGTTTTGAAGAGGATTTGAAGCTTTTCCCATTTGAATCAATGTAAATTTTTTTGGGAAAAAGATGAATTATTGAAAAAGTTGAAAAGTTGAAAAGTTGAAAAGTGGAAGGTTGAAAGAGCTAAAAAAGCTGGACATTTTAATAGTTGAACGGTTTCAATAACTGAAGGTATGCTGAAGTTATAGCAGAATGAAATTTGAAAAATTCCCCATGATCCCAGACAGGGAAATTGTTTTTGTTACAGCAGTAGTGGGTCTGCAATAAAACACTTTGTACATAACACAAATAGAAGGCAATATATACATAGTGTATATATACAATGCACAGTGTGCTATAAACAATAAACAATAACAATATATACAACAAAACAAAATATGCTAAATATATTATAAACAATAATAATATATACAAACAGTAGAGAGACCAGAGTTCACTGTCAGGCAGAGGTGAGAGAGTTGTTGTATAAAGTGATGGCTTGTTGCAGAAAAGATTTCCTGTATTTATTGCTACAACAGCAAAGCTGAAGCAGCCTTCCGGAGAAGGTGCTTCGCTGTCTGACCAGTGTGAGTTGGAGAGGGTGGAGAGGATTATCCATGATAGATAACAGTTTTTTCAGTATCCTCCTCTCCACCACAGCCTCCAGAGTGTCCTGTTTGCAGCCAATCACAGAGCCAGCCTTCCTGATCAGTTTGTTGAGTCTGTTGGTGTCGCTGGCTCCGATGCTGCTTCCCCAACAAACTACAGCAAAGAAAAGTACACTGGCCACCACAGACTGATAAAAGATCTCCAACATCTTGCTGCACACAACCTGCACAGGACGATCAGTACTGCGCGATGCACTGCGTATGGACACGACACATCTATTAATGCACCCGAATAAAACTCACATTGACCAAAAACGGATCTAATCTAACAAGTCTTACCCTTTTTCTTTTCGATTGACTCCGAGCTGAACTCTTCACAGCTTCAGCCTGCGATGGAAGATCTGGTTGTTTGTACCTGAAGCTCCTGCGTAACGTTACTATCTTACAGGCAGCTGGAAAACAATTAAATGAGAGTGGTATGAATAAAGACAACTTAAGTCACAGTAAAGTTAAACAAAGGAGAAAACAGTACATGTTACTCACACACGATGGCGTCATTATCGGCATCATGTAAATCTGGACTTGCAGACATAGCTCTGAGCTAATCGGAGGTCACGGCCTCGTTATGAGGCAAGGTTAGTCTATGAAAACAAAATGCTCGCAGCGATAAACCTCCGTGTCCCTCTGCAGCAGCGAAGCGCCCTCCGTCGACGACACTCTCCGTGTCGACCCGACAAAGCTCCTCCCGTCAGCGCAGGCCTCCTCTCGACAATGGCCGGGCCGCTCATAGACATATATACATAGACGCCGCATTGACTGCTGCCGCCCGCTAGGGCGGCGTGCCTACAGGGCGGCCATCTTGGAACAGGGCCACTCGCTCCTACAGTGCATCCATAGACATATGAAGATATGGTGTTTCTACTAGGGCTGTCAAAAGATCAATTTTTTTTAATCGCGATTAATCGCATTTTGTCCATAGTTAACTCGCGATTAATCGCAAATTAATCGCAATTTTTTTGGCACATTTTTTTCTGTTCTAAATGTACCTTAATGTATTTTTTCATGTTCTTAATACTTTTAACAACATAAGAAAGGTCAAATATACTTGCATTATGAAAATGTTCATTCAACACTTCAAATCATGCAGGAAAATAAATCCAGGGTTGTCTGCTTTTGGCGAGGGGGGGCGACGGGCTCTCTGTATCTGCCGTCTGTTTGGCTTGCAAGTGGTGTCCACTGACACTGCACGTTTTTCTTCTTGTCAATCAGTATCACACTGATGATCGCCATAGCTCCGGTGCAGCAAAACAATAAAAAGTACGACTTGAAATTCAAACTTTCTGTCGTGATATATTCAGAGGAAAACTCGGGAAAAGCAGCCGCTAGACGTTTCTCTGTCGACCCCAAGAGAGTGAGAGAAACGGAGCTTCAGCGTCTGTCCAAGGAGGACAGCAGCAGCGCCAGGCTGCCTGCTGGAGGGAGGAAGAAGGCTAGCGAGGAGCCTGAGATAAACATGCGGGGATGAGTTATCAGCAAACGGGCACGCCACGAGAGAGTGTCCCGCAAAATGATCAGGGCGATGGCGAAACAAATGTCCGCCACCGTGATTGACAGCAGAGATGAGGAGTTTGCAGCGAGTGCTGCTTTTCAGTCCGCCGTGTTTTTAACGAACCGCCAGCCCTGCTTCTTCTTCTTCTGATTCCCTTTCTTCTTCTTCTGCCACCCTCTGAATCAAGACTGCGGGTGCCGCCGACGGCCGTAAATCATACAATGCGCGTTTTTTTTTTTTTTTTTTTTTTTTTAATATACTGAGCGTTAATCGCGCGTTAAAAAAATTGACGGCGTTAAGAGGACGTTGCGTTAACGCGTTATTAACGCGTTAACTTTGACAGCACTAGTTTCTACACAATAACAGTGATAATAAATCGCTCAGTTGTCAAGCTATTTTCACGAGGTTTGTTTGTCAAACGTCAGACATGACAGACAGAATGAGATGGAACGAAAAGAACACAGAAAACATTCAGGTGTGTTCAAGTCTTTATTTAAAGCATTGCTTGAAGGGTATACATTGAGTGAGACTATTATTATCATTATATTGTTATTATTGTTATTATTATAGTCGTATCACTATTATTATCATTATATTATTATTATTGTTATTATAGTCGTATCACTATTATTATTACTATATCACTATTATTATTATTATTATTATTATTATTATTATTATTATTATTATTATATCACTATTGTTGTTGTTGTAGACATAGGATCTGCTGTCTCTAGTCAATGCTACTTTGCTCTGAAAGGAAGAGGAAATAGTAAATTGATTTGGAGGAAAATAAATAAACTAACAAAGAAAAATCAAGGAAAGGGACATGAGCAGAAAATTCTGGAAATCTAACTAGTGAACTCAGTGAAATTGCCTCTGCATTTAATACTTATTTTACTGCGTCAGTGCAGAATCTCTCGCACACATTTGGTACAAGAATTAAAAGCAGCAGCACCAGATTTTAATAAGCCAATTTTCAAGACAACCAAAGTCCTTGAAAATAAAGTTTGTAAGATCCTAAGCACTTTAAAGTCCTCAAAGGCAAAAGATACATTTAAGTAGGATTCAACATTTCTAAAGAACAATATTAACTCCCTCAGCACCCCCATTACATTCTTCAGAAAAAACATCTGACCGAAATGGCTACCTGCTATTTTCTTGAAAAAATCAAGCCGTTTTTTTGGATCTGAAAAAAGATTTTGATACAGTAGATCATAATGTTCTTTCAAAGTTGTCAAATTTAAATTTTTCTGATGATGTAATGAAATGGATGGAATCCTATCTTACTATGAGAAGACAATGCACCAGAGTTGGGAATAAAATGTCATCATTCATTAACTGCTCTGTTGGTGTCCCGCAATGCTCAGTCTTAGGCCCTTTATTATTTAGTTTATATGTTAACGACCTACTACTTGCATGTCCTTAAAATGAAACTCAAATGTACCTGGATGACACGGTTATCCTGGCACATGGAAGAGACAGATGTGAAGTAGCAGCCAAATTAACAGCAGCGATGGCCAAAATTGCCACCTGGCTTTCAGAGTCCTGCCTGACACTAAACGTCAGTAAAACTGCATGCATGTACTTTTATATAAGAAAAAATGGAAATCAGCCAGATATCTTTGTAAATGGAGAAAAGATCCAGACTGTGTCACATTTTAAATACCTTGGAGTTACTGTTGATTCACAGTTGTCTTTTAAGAAACACATAAAGCAGATGTGTAACACTGTCAAATTCAACCAAAGACACTTCAGATACATTTGAAATCAGCTACCGTTAGATGCCGCCAAATCATATATGCAATCGATTTTTTCACATATTGCATACTGCATCACAAGTTGGTCACAAACCTGAAAAACAACACTTGCTCCACTACAAATGCTCTATAAACCAACTCTCAAGTTATTAGACAAAAAGCTATCAAGTCATCATCACTGCAACATCATTCAAAAGCACAAACTCTTGACTTTTGAAAATTTAGTGTGTCTTGCCAATGTTAGTTTAGTGTATAGGGTAATTCAGAATCTGGCCGCTCCTCCGTTAAAGGAGTTCATTTCACTGCGCCCAGACAACAAGAGAACAACGAGGACGACTAGTAGAGGTCCCTCTGCAGTACAGCACAGACGTACTGAATTTGGCAGAACAGCCTTTTCTGTCAGAGCCACTAATTATTGGAACTCTGTACCAAATGATATCAGAGACATTAGTACATTTACTGGTTTTAAATCTAAGATAAAATCATGGCTTAAATCTACTTAATTATGCACCCACCAACCATAAATTCAACAGCTTGCAGGAACTTACAGGATCCATCATATTCTTTCCATTTTTCTGAGTGGCTCCCCTGAGGACTCAGACGTTGTTGCACACTGCAGGACACAGAGGAGAACTTTGTTCCTCGTGGCTGCTCAGCTCCTAAACTCCCACCATTCCCCGATCAGTATCGCCATCTCTATGAATAAAGTGATTGGATTGATTCCAAATATTAAATCTAAACAGGTTCTTTGAAATAACAGAGGGTTAAGTTGCAGAACTTTGAAATATTCAAGAGAAAGAAGATTAACAATCCCCCAGAAAACTATTTACAAGAGTATTTACAAGCCTTTCATAAATTGGAGCTAAAACCCCTGAAAGAGAACTGTTTTGCACAGTTTCTTTCTTGTGCTGCCACTCTGGTATTTGAGTGAGGTTAGTTTTGCAATGTGGTGCAGCCTAATTTTGAGGAACACAGACACCACTAGTTTTAGTAGGTAAGAATGGTGGTTGTCAATGCCAAATTGTGTGTCTCCAGTATGTTCACCGAGCAAAAACACATCATCTGTGCCAATCTCCTCACGGACCACATGAATGACCACTGACAGTTTCGGAACTTGCCCTGAGTGGACCTGGCGAATCACCCGCTCTGCTGCTCTCACCACCTTGACTGTGCCTTCTGATGGAATCATCAGCCCACCATTATTTTTGAGCACAAGAAGGTGGTAGCTCTTATCCTGTGACGAGTGTATGGCATCTGTCACCAGGCTGGCACGGCACACATCGCAAGAGAGCCTTCTTAGAACCTGCCGAACCACAAAGCCTGCGATGTAGACCAGAGCATTGTCCACAAGACCACCAAAGCGCGTGGGAAGGTAGCTGTGGTCACACATAAGGGCTGCAAAGTTAACAAATGGGGAAGGGAGTTCGTCTGCAGTTTCGGCAGAGGACATCTCAACAGCAGACAGAGACGCTGTGTCATCCTGTGCTGACACGTTGCCTAGTCCACTTGGTGAGACACCACACCGGACCATCAGACGCCGGAAGATGCCCTGGAACTGGCCGGCAGAGGGATTGTTGTTCCAGCCCCCTTAAGGAAAAAACACAACACACACCCATATACTACAATTACACCAAAGATCTTCTCTTATTGTTTTAAAGGCTGTAAAATGTAAAAACCCTACCTGATGCTCTGATTGAATTAAAGAGAAGCTCCAAGTGATCTTGGCTGAACCGGTAGGTGCAGACATACCGCTGGACTTGGAGCAGCTCCGGAATCATCAGCATCAGGGTGTCAATGTTGATCACAAACCCGATGACAGACAGGTACCTTCAAAAGAAAAGGTTTTATTTCCCCGATTGTATCAAAACAAAGACAACTTGAGGAAGCTCCTAGGAATTTTGTTCATTTAAAGAGGATTTAAATTGATTTTGCCACAATATCTATCAGATGTGAAACAGCAATGGGTGACAGGGATAGCCACAGTCATAGAACTTTTGCTTAGGTGGCATCCATTGTGGGCAAACTGTACTGCCAATTTACTGGGAACAAAATTACTGTGTGCTTCTTAAAGGTTTGCAAACCTTATTTTCTTTTAGGATGCTGAACCATCTATAGGAACATTATTGAACCTGAACAGGGACAGCTTGAAACAAGAACATGCAATACACCTGAATGATGTTAACACATGACATACGTACCATTGACACCTGTAGGACCTGAAAAACACTAAACAATTCAAATAGAAAAAAATGCAGACAGTAAACAAACTGGAACAAGACACATCATATCACATACACATATACATCACACAAACTCCTTTTCCTCACACATAAAACCCTTCATGCCCTTGCTCCCCAGTACCTGTTCAACCTTCTCCATCTCCACTCATCATCCCTGACCCTGCATTCCTCTGATTCTGCTCTGCTTTCCTCCAGTCTGGTACAGACTACAGACCTTTGGTGACAGGGCCTTCAGTGTCGCAGCCCCCACTCTTTGGAACTCTGTCCCTTTTGAAATCTGCCACGCCCCAACCTCACCTCAAGACTCACCTTCTCTCCATGCCATTTCCAAATTAGCCATTTAGTTCTCTCCTTTATTCATCTATTTTGCTTTTCACTGTAAAGTGACCTTGGGTTTCTTGAAAGGCGCTATATAAATTGAAGTTATTATTATTATATTTTTTATTATTATACTTATTATTACACAACCTTTACAAAACTTTACTGGCAGGACAGTCATCAAGGAGTACACAGAGATGTTAGTCATGGTGGGTGCCATCTTACCTGCTGCATACGATACCATACCATACTGACACCTGTAAGACCTGAAAAAACACTGAACAAAAGTTATTTCCAACAGTAAAAAATACTGCATACAGGAAAAAAAATATATTGGAATAAAAGCAAAATTTAAATCTGAATCAGAACAAGAGAACAGGGCATCTTATGAACTCGATGCAGAATATGGGAACTGAGTAGTGAATGAACCTGAACCTTGAACTTCATGCAAACAGTATAGTCACTATTTTAAAGGACCTCTTTGATCGGTGAAGGGGTGTGCCATCTCTCAGTGACAAACTGATCAAATACTCCCTGGCTCTCAACAAGAACGTCACTCTCTCTGCCCAGTTCAAAGCCCCAAGGGGAGCTTTGAATCCTTTGGCACGGGGATTGCGGCTGTTTAAGGTGTCAAAGAGCCTGTCAATCATCTAAAACCAAATATCTGCATTAACTTTAAGCATCTAAAACCATCTCCATATCAGTGTTTCAACAGGTATTATATCAAATTAATACTAATGTATTCAAAATTTAAAAAAACATTCATTTCACTATGTTAAACATGCAAATATTTGGAACTTCCCTCTACTCCCTCTATGGCCCTATGCACATCCCTAATCATATTACCTCAATGAATTCAGCCGTTGCTTCACAGTCTTTAAACTGTGTATAGCCCAGGTCCCGCAGTGTGCGTAGAGCCACTGTTACTGAGCGACTCAATGTCTGCGCAGCCAGGGACACCTTCATCTTCTGGTCGTCGAAGTGGACATGCTTATGTGTGATCTTGTTTGCAGCATGCAGTCCGTCCTTCGTCTGAACATTGTTGAGAGAAACAATGTATTTCCAGTTGATGGGGCCAGTGGTATTCATTATTGGGCTGTATGCCTTCAAAATCAGAATCAGAATTAGAATACTTTTTAGTCACCACTCAAAGGGCTCTCAGTACAGACAGGAAAATGTAATGCATCACATGCAGTCATAACTATGTAAATAAAACACACAATAAAATAATAAAAAAACAAACAAACAAACAAATAAGCCTAGAACAACAATCAGCATTTACCTGTAACATGTTGCGTGCAAGCTTCAGCATGTGGCAGGCATCCATCATAACGAACACTCTCTCACCAGTCATTGGATGTGCAAAAGAGGTCTTCAGGGGTTCACAAGGGTTTGCCTTGAGGTCACAGCCGAGTTTGTTGCACATGCTGATGTTAGATGCATGTCCATCCATTGTCATGCACACCACTCTGAGACCACGAGCATGAAGTTCCTCCAATGCATGGACAACTAAGACCTTCAGTGTTTCTGGTGAGAGAGCACTGGTCAGATAGTAAGCAACTGGAGCTTTCCAGTGCCCTTGTATGCCTACCACCATAAACACGAGAGCCTCAGAGGCAACATCCGTCTCATTTAATCCATCCCCCATATCCACAAACCCTGACATTTTTTGAGTTTGGGGATTGTACTGCACTGTTTTTTTTATGGCCATGGCATCCAAAATCAATGTGACCAATCCATATTTTGTCTGGTCTTCCTTGCATCTTCTTCCCAGCATGTCTAGCATCAGCTTATTCAGGCCAGGTTTTGCATCCACTGAAGTCAGCCACCTTTGAAAAATAAAATGTAGTAATTTGACCACCCCAACCCCTTCAGAAAACAATAAACAGAAAATAGCATATCTGAAAGCTCAAAATGTATCAGAACGCAGTGTGTGATGTGGGCTTTTAAATTGGTAATTTTCATTGTCGCAAAACATAGTCTGTAGGACTAAAGTGATTAATGTATGTGATGGCCACACCTGCAGAACACAACCAACTTGAATGTCGGTAACCTTCTGCACCTACATGCTATCCTTATTTAATTTACTTTTACATTTTTTGAGCACATTATGAATAAATACCACACACTAGTCCAGCTCGGTCGCTCACAATGTATTTAACAATCAGACAAAATGGAGAATACCGTTGCAATGTATGGGGATGCGGGAGAGGAAGATGTTGAGACTCTCTCAGGAAACTATATGCCTTAGGACCATGAAGGTGTAGAGTAAGGGCAAACTCCCTCTGCTCACTGGTGTACTCATGGCCCGTCTTTGCCAAGAGGTCTAGCCGAAGATCTGAAATTCAGAAAGCATAAACTTATTAGTAAGATCCCTTTTAAATAAGGAGAGTTTAACACAGACTATAAGCTATATAAAATACTCAAATTAGTATTTCCATTTACCTGAGTAGCATTCAAGCTTGTCTTTCAGCTCTTCATTTATGAGGTTTTTCTCCCTCAGATCCTCAAGAAGAGCGTGCACATTTTTCTTCGCCCTTCGCTCCCGGAGCATGCCATTCCTCTTCTCGCGCTCCAGACTCTCCACTCTAGCCAGAGCTTCACTGAGTCTGGCCTTTAGAACAGTGGGAGAAGGCAAAGCATAATTGTGGTCCTAGTGGCAAGAAGGATGAAAATATATAGTGATGTTTATAACTCATCACTCACTGATGTAGCTGGCCCACATTCTTAATTTCATCCCTCAGTCCCACTGTTTGCACCCTGGATATGAGCATCTTGGTAACAGGGACATAACGCATTACATACTCACAACATTACAATGAGGTTCAGCTTCAGGGAAATGCTGAGGCAAGTCCACTGGAAGGCTTTCCTCTCCTTTCCGTGAAGCATTTGTTGTCCTTTTTGGTATTTGCTAAAATGTAAAAGAAACACAATACAACATTTAAAAAAAGTTTTGGGCATCTGAAAGTGTAGTACTTTATTCCTAAACATGCAGATACAAAAAAAGTTTTCAAAATTGAGGCATTAAGTAGCTATCAAATCCTTACATGGACATATGAATCATATAATTTAATGAATTCTTTAGACAAATGGCACAGATACCTTTTGTAGATGAGACGGAAAGTTAAAGACAGATGGCTTGACTCCATGTCTCAGCCTGACAATTTGCCCTGTTCGGTCAAAGTCATCTGGCTTGAAGTGCTCACTGCACAGCAAGGACCTCTCAGCTGCCACAAAACCTTCTCGTTTCAATGCCAGTTCCCACTGTCTCTTCAGGCTGTTGTCTTTGGGAAACCTTAAAAATGCAAATTAAAAAAACAAAAAAAACCCAAAGCAGCGAGAGATTAAGAATTGTCTACAACAAAAAAATTCCTTTAATAGAGATAATAATAATCAATGTATTAGCTCTTTTAGATGCTGCATTCTAACCGATCAATCACTGCAGTCGACAGAATGAGGCTTGCCTTAGAAATTAGTCACCTTATTGATGAAAAACATAGCAGAATGTTCTGTCCGTCCTTCCGTGGTTTATTTGACAATAAAACAACCTGCTCACACTACAGATTATCCCTCAATTACATCTTACCTGTGAAAAGTGATCCCACGAGATCGTGTTTGTATGCTCCGCTCAATAGAGCATCCATAGGCGGCACAGAAGTCCGGCATCTTTTCATTCGCTAATCTTCTGTCAGAAACTCGTCTGCTGATAACAAGAATTTGCATTTAGGTATTAAAACCAGCATTTTTAAAATATCCAAGCACCCTGTATCATAGCTACATGTGTGACGTTTTTAACAAATCGATACGTTTGGAAATCGGTCCAAAATTCAGCGAATAATTCTACTTTGAGATTGAGGAGTACCTCTGTAGTCCGTAGGTTGATGCACCTCTGCCTCTGCTTGCTAGCCCTGTTCCAGGATGGCGGCGCTTTAGGCACACCCCTCCCCAGTCGATGCGGCGTCTATGTATATATGTCTATGGGGCCGCTAGCCTAGCTCCTGCTAGCCTAGCTTAGCTCCGGCTAGCTAGCTTAGCCGAACTTGCTTCCTGTCCAATAAAACACAAACACTTCAACTGCGATGGAGAGTCCAGCTCACACACTCACAGCACGGCGTCCGACAACAGTTCACAGTCCGTTAGTGATAAAACACGACACTGACGGACACACAGCCCACTGTTAGCTGCTCGACGCCATTAACTCTCCGCTTCTTCTTCCTCGTCACTCACGCTCCGGTCAACCTGGAAGTGTATAAACTCTCTCAGGTCATGAACTCTCACACGTAATAAGAATTACTTTAACTTCTTTTAAACATTCCCAAGAACCCATGAATTATATTTAAATGTCACACATTTTAAACAGAAATTATTTATACATTTCAATATCTTATTTATCTCAAAATATGTAATACAAATTTTAACTTCTTAACAACTGGCATTTTATCTTTAACTTGGTCTCAGGAGAGAGAAAAAAAAGAATAAATAATCTTTTTACATAACATTGGTCATTGCTAATGACATACACAGTAATTAATCTAGCATACTTTACTTAAAGAAATCAATTCAAGCTAAAATGTACGAGTCTATAATTAGACTATACTGGGCCTCATCTATTTATACCAGAGATTTTATAAAATGAAGTTAACACCTTTTAGAAAAATGTCACCTGAGGTAAAACTCCCCCCTGCTACCCTGATTTGCATTTGTATAGCTCACAGCATTTTCATTTACATGTTAAAGCCTCCCCTAGAATCAGGGAGAGGGGGGTCATGGGGGAACAACTGCCAAGCAAGGCCCACGTCAATTTCCGACAGTTTACGTCAGTTTTCGGTGTTGCCTGCAAATTGCCGTGAATTGTCGCGAACCTGAAATTCCACGACAATTTACAGTGCTGCATACTGACGATTTTTGGGCATTTCGCCCCGTAAACGCCTGAAAATCTCCCTAATTTTCGGCAGTTAACGACAATTTACAGCCTGCAAACGCCGTGTTCACTGTGCCACAAATTGTCGGAAACGAGGAGGAGTTAAGATGGCGGAGTGAGCGGTAGTGTTTTTTGCAGGCTCCGTTATTAAAGTTTTGAAACCGTCCTAGACATTTATCCTTCGACAAAAAACAACAACAACTGCACAAAAGAACTGCTTAAACAACTCCTGAGCCCCACAGAGTTTTTTTTTTTTTTTTTTTTTTTGAGGCTGACCATTTTTTGCTCTGAGAACGAGATGGCTAACGTTAGCAAAGCGGCTAAAGCTCAAACACTAACAGACCACGACTACAACCTGACGGCCCTGCGAGAGGCATGTGGTGAAGAAGAACTTGAAGAAATAGAGGCGATGGAGGAAGAAAACCAGAAAATGCTTCATAACCACACACCACTGCCCAGCCCAAATCCCAAAAAAATGAAACGAAACGAATGAAGGAATCAAGACGAGAGAAACCAGCCGGGTCATATTACAAATGAAACCATCTTGAATGCAATTCAAACTTTGATAAAGAGATTTGATGAACAAGATGACAGACTGAAAACTTTTGAAAGTCGAATGGAAGCTAACACACAAGCAGTGAGAGTAAACAAGGAAGAAATAAGCAAAGTGAAGGAAGAAATGCTGTTGCTGAAAAAGGAAAATGCGTCACTGAAACAGATTTGTTTAGAACAAGCCAGGTATAAGAGAAGGTGGGATCTCAGACTAATGTGCCTTCCTGAAAAAGACAAAGAGGATACAAGAGAGACTGTGATCGGCATCCTTACAAGAGTAATCCCGCTGTCAGTGGAGAAACTCCGTGAGTCAGTAGACACAGTGCACCGCTTGGGAAAGAAGAACGACGCAGCTACCAACAAGATGCCCAGACCTGTAATCATACAGTTTGCCTTGCGAACTGTTCGTGATGAAGTATGGAGGAGATCAAGAGAGGCAAGAGTGTGCAGAGAGATGAACGTTCAGTTCAAGGAGGACTTCTCAAAAGAAGATCGTGAGGCTCGTGCTAAGCTGTGGCCCAAGGTGCAAGAAGCCAGAAGGAATGGAAAAAAGGCCTCCCTAAGAGAAGGATTTGCACTCATCGACGGACGCAGAGTTGACCCCTAATTGCTGCTTAGTAAGCAAACGCTCAGGCACCTTATGCTTATACAGAGAAATAATTCAGTAACATGGTAAGATGTATTTATGTTTACAGAAGCAAACTCTCAGGTATTTTGTTTAAACATATACTGCAAGTATGAATCTTACCAGGTGAAAGTTTAACCGATTTAACTGCTAAAAGGAGTTTTAGGACTTCAATTCAAAGTTGTTGTTTTTTCTATATTTTTGATATGATGTTATTAAGGACAACATGTTCATTCCTGCATAGAAAAAAACAAAGCTAAATGCATTTAGAACAACCATAATTTCTTTTATGTCATTGAATGTTAGGGGATTGAAAAACATTACAAAGCGTAAAGCCATTTTTTTGTTTTGTAAGGATCAAAAATCGCAATGTGTTTTTTTACAGGAGACTCATTCTGTTATGACTGATGAAAAATTCTGGAAAATTCAATGGGGGGATTACACCTTCTTTGCACATGGAACATCACACTCAGCAGGAGTCATGATATTATTCAATAGATTTCCAGGTAACATAATTGATCATAAAAAAGATACTGAAGGTCACTGGTTAATGGTGGTAATGGAGACAAACGACAAACGTTATATTTAATGTGTTTATGGCTTTAAAGGTGCAGTTGGTAACTCTTGTAAAAGTGACTTTTTATTACATTTGTCAAAACTGTCACTACGTAAAGACAGCATTACATGAAACTAGTAATCTGCAAAAAAAACAGGCTCATTAAGTCCCGCCTACTGCTCCTACTGCAAATTGTCAGAATCCACCGCGACCGGGCAACAAGAACCAATCAGAGCCAGGATGGTGTTTGATGGACTGTCTGACAGCTGTCGATCACTGCGCACGCACACGCTGCGGACAGCTCCCGCCCCCTTCCTCCTCAGCTCCACTCGGTCAAGCTCATATCTAGGAGAGCGGCTTCTGGAGTCCAGAGAAGTGTTTCTTTCTTTCTTCTGTTGTATAGTGCGTGTATATATCTGTGATTTGTGTCTCGGTCTTGGGTACCAAGTCTGGAAGAGTAGTTGCGGGGTGCCGGCCGACGGCCTGTTCAGGTCCGGTATACGGTGCTTTGCGCTACTTCTTCCTGGCTGGTGTGCCTGAGATTTCTTTCTTTCTTTCTTTCTTTTTTTTCTTTCTTTCCATTATCATATTATTATTATTACTATTATTAGGTTGTGTGGTGCTGGGAGTCTGTACAGGTGTATGGCTGTTGATTCGGAGGAGAACGGAGGAGGTAGGCAGGGTTGGGAGAAAGTGGAGAGAGGGAAACGTGGTCGCTCTCAGGAGAAGGAGGGAGATAGGGTGGTGAAAATGGTGAGGGCCGAAGAGGAATTTCGGGTCATTTTTAAGCTGAAGGATCAGGTGGGAGGAGGGTTTAGAGCTATGAATCCTCTTAAAGTTGCTGAGTCTCTAATGTGTGTAGGGGAACGGTTGGATGCTCGGATCTTGCCTAGTGGAGCAATGCTTCTGTTGTGCAGAAGTATGGATCAAATTGGGAGAGCAATGAAAGTTGGGAAAATATTAGGGAAAAAGGTGGAGGTGATCATTCCTGAAAAGAAAAATGAGTTAAAAGGAGTCATTTATGGAGTGTGTGCTGACATATCGGAGGTGGAAATTAAGGAAAATATAAGAGGGGGAAAAGCAACAGATGTGAAGCGGTTTAAGGCCAAGGAAGGTGGAACTAAAAATACCCCAGTGTTGATAACTTTTGATGAAAGTCTCCTTCCAGTTCGTGGTTTATAGGATGTTTGTCTTTCCAAGTCAGGCCCTATCAAAGACCTCCTTTGCGGTGTTTCAAGTGCCAGAGATTTGGCCATATGGCGGCTTCCTGTAGGGGGAACAGGTGTTGTGCTAAATGTGGAGAAGATCATGACATCCTGAAATGTGAGCAACTGGCTTCTAAATGTTGCAATTGTGGAGGAAATCATTTGGCTTCATATAAAGAGTGTGGACACTTTCTAAAAGCGAGACAAGTTCAGGAGATCAGAGACCAGCATAAAATCTCTTATGCAGAAGCATTAAAGAAAGTGGAAATGTCAAAGGCCTCAGGCCCAGTTGTGAGAATGCCTGTAAGCGGTCCGGCGGTGTCCAGGCAGCAACCTCCTCAGGTTCCCTCTAGGCAAGAAATTGTAATCAATAAGGAGGCCCTCCTGGCATTTATGGTTGATGTGATCTATGGTGCTCGGGAAAAGAAAACAAGGTCAGATGTTGTTAAGTTTGTGTCTGAAGCTGCAGTGAGATTTTTGGGAGTAAAGGATTACTCCCCTCAGTCACTGCATCAGTATATGAGGGTAAGTCAGGAGCAAGCAGACCAGAAGTTAAGCAGCCAGTCTGAGAGGGGGGATGAGGAAGGGGAAGACATGAATGATGGTGACCTGTTTGAAGATATAGATGATGTTTAATCTTTTCATGATGTTTTGCATCCTCCAGTGGAATGCAAGAAGTCTAATAGCTAACGGACAGGAATTTAAGAAATTAATCAGAGATTTTGAAGTTGAGCCTGATTTTTTGTGTGTTCAGGAGACGTGGTTAAAACCACATCTTGATTTTGTAGTTCCAGGATACATATGCCTGCGCAAAGATAGGCCTGATCAATCAGGGGGTGGATGTGCAACTTTTGTCAAATCAGGGATCCAATATAAAGTCTGCGAGTATGAACTATCTCTTGAATGTCTAATAGTTGAAGTGTGGAGTCACCAGGGCAAATTAAGTTTAGTTAATTTTTATAATCCCTGTAAACCTTTAGGCTTGGCTGAACTTGAGGAGCTACTAAATAAGATTTCTTCCCCTCTCATTTGGGTAGGTGATTTTAACGCCCATAACCCTTTGTGGGGAAGTCAGGTAAGGGATGGGAATGGTGCTGTAGTTGAAGAATTGTTAGATAACTGTAGGCTAGTAGTTATGAATGATAGCAGGCCAACTCGATTTGACATAAATACTCTTAAAATGTCCTGTCTTGATTTAACTATTGCATCTCCAACCCTAGCAGTAGGGTGAGTGGGATGTACTGGGGAAACATTGAATGGGTAGTGACCATTTTCCAGTCTTAAGCCAGTTTGGAAGATCCTTAATAGTGGTCCAGGGGGATTTAGGTAAAAGGTTTGATTTTTCTCGAGCAGAATGGGGTAAATTTGGAGTAGAAGTTGGAAAAAGTTTAGGAGAAATCAATAGCGAAGAATCTATTGATGAGTTTAATGAATCCTTAAGTAAAATGATTTTTGATGTGGCTTTAAGGACAATTCCTTGTAGAGGGGTCCCAAAGGCTCGAGTAATTGTTCCGTGGTGGAATAGTGACTGTGATAAGGCTTTGAAAGAGAGAAAACAAGCTTTTAAGCTTTTGCGCAGAAACCCTTCTCAGAATAATAGTATAAAATTCAAACGCTGTAGGGCAAAGGCAAGGAAAATAATAAAAGATGCTAAAAGAAAGTGTTGGAGGGATTTCTGTGGGACCCTGGGACCGGATACCCCTGTTGGGCAGGTCTGGTCAAGGATTCATAAAATGTCAGGGAAAATGGTGAGGTCACTAATGCCAGCCCTGTCTGATGGTAGTAGTGAAGCAGTCAATAATATGGAAAAAGCAAATATGTGTGTCAAAGTTTTTCAAGAGGTACATAATTCCAAGTCTTTAGGGGATTATGGTTTGCTGAGGAGGGAAGACATCTTGAGAACTGAAGGGTGGAAGTTAAATGTTGTATCTTCAGAAAATGAATTTTTTAATGTATTCTTTTCTATGAAAGAGCTTAAGCAAGCAATTCAAGCAGGAGCTAAAACCACTCCTGGCCAAGATAGCATCAGTTATGAAATGCTTCAACATTTAGATGATGTAGCTTTGGAGGAAGTTCTGGCTTTGTATAATTATGTGTGGGAGGCAGGTGTTTTACCTAAGGTGTGGAAACATGTTGTTGTGGTTCCTGTTCTGAAACCAGGGAAAGACCCCTCTTGCCTGTCGTCATATCGGCCTATAGCGTTAACAGCCGTTTTATGCAAAGTAATGGAAAGAATGGTAACAAATAGGTTGGTTTATTTCCTTGAAACTAAAGATTTTTTTGTGAATTACCAGAATGGGTTTAGAGTTGTAAGAAATACTATGGATTCCATTGCAGTGTTAGATCAAGATGTTAAAAAGGCCATTATTATCAAAGAAGGGGTAATTGCTGTGTTTTAGATATTGAAAAGGCGTATGATTCTATGTGGAAGGAGGGGTTACTAATTAAGCTTCATGATGCAGGTGTTAAAGGTAGGATGTTTTATTGGATTAAGGATTTCCTTAATAATAGATCTATTCAAGTTAAAATTGGGGGAGATCTCTCAGACACTGTAAACATTATAAATGGAACTCCACAAGGATCAGTCATTAGTCCTGTCCTCCTCAGTATAATGATTAATGATATATTTTCAAGAGTTCCTAATCATTTTGGGAAGTCTCTGTTTGCAGATGATGGGGCTGTCTGGAAGAGGGGGAGGAACTTGCATGTTCTTTTTCATCAGATGCAAAAGGCTCTGGATCAGGTTGTTCAGTGGGCTAATGATTGGGGCTTTAGAATTTCATCCTCCAAAAGTAAATTTATGATTTTTGGAAATAAGAGGAAAATTCCTGCTCTGAATATTTTGCTGTATGACTGTCCAGTGGAAAGAGTTAAAGAGTTTAAGTTTCTCGGTCTATGGATGGATGAAAGACTAACATGGAAAAGCCATATAGAGAAAGTTGTATGTAAGTGTGAAAAAGTGATTAATATCCTTCGATGTCTCGCTGGGAGTGACTGGGGTGCTGATCGAGATACTCTAACTATGATCTATCGCGCTATGATTAGATCTATTCTGGATTATGGATGTGTGGTTTTTGGTTCCGCTGCCAAATCTGTAATATGTAAACTGGACCAGGTTCAGGCTAAGGCCTTGAGAGTCTGTAATGGTGCCTTTAGGACGACTCCTATTCCTGCTCTACTTATTGAAATGAGAGAATTACCACTGGAAATCAGGAGGAAAAAGTTAGGGCTCCATTACTGGGCTAAGCTGAGTTGCTCAAGTTCTAGTTCTGCCTCAAGGTGTCTGCTAGAAAGTTCCTGGGACTTTTCGGGAAATGGAAAGAATCTAAATTTTTTACATTGTATAAAACAGTTGGCGGGGGATTTTGGAGTAGAATGTCAGAGAATGGCTGGGCATGTGTGGTCTCCTGTCCCACCTTGGTTTCTTCCTGAACCTGAGGTTTTGCTGTCTCTCCTCGAAGAAGGGAGAAATAGTCAGTGTAAAGATGTGAAAATGATCCTGAATCAGTTTGAAGGATTCATGAAAATTTTTACTGATGGATCAGAGGATCCTGTCTCGGGGAAAACTGGGGCTGGGATTTTTGTTGCAGATGAGAATCTTCAATTCAGCATTCGCTTATCAGACAATTTATCAGTATTTTCAGCTGAACTGTTGGCAATTTTAAAAGCTTTGGAGTGGATAGAACAAGATAAGCCTCTGAACAATGTTATTTGTTCAGATTCTTCTGCCGCTTTGGTGGCTCTAGAAGAAGGCTCCTCTAGTGCCCGTCCAGATCTGGTAATGGAGATTCTGTGTTGTCTCTTAAGAATTGAGAGTTCAGGGTGCCATGTGTGTTTTATGTGGGTGCACTTTGGGGTAGAGGGAAATGAAGTTGCCGACAGGTTGGCTAGAGAGTCATTGGCTAAAGAAAATATAGAATTGAATGTCATGATGGGTAAGAGTGAATGTGTGAGTATCTGTAATGAAAAACTTGAGCTGCAGTGGCAGAATGAGTGGAACCAGGAGCAGAGGGGAAGGCATTATTTTTGTTTGCAACCTTCAGTAAAGTGTAAAAAATGGAGAAGTATGTTTGGGCGGAAGGACGAAGTTGTTTTAACTAGGCTGAGGCTGGGGCATTGTTGTCTGGCCAGCTGCTTAAAAGTCATAGGTAAGTATGAGAATGGGTTGTGTGAGTGTGGAGAATTGGAGACGGTGGTGCATGTGCTTCTTTCTTGCAAGCTATATTCCAGTCAGAGACGACAGCTGTTTATAGACCTGTATGATCTGGGTCTGTCTGTGATTTCCTTTCGAGGTATCTTGGCATCAGGAGAAAAATCAGACTCCTTTGGGAGGGCAGTATTAAAATTTCTGCACTCTGCTGGATTATATGTGAAAATTTAGTTAAGTAGTTCTGGGTATGACCGGTGGAGGGCAGCATTACGCTGGATAGCGTACAGCCTGCCGGAAATCAAGAAGAAGAAGAAGAAGGAGTCCAGAGAAAGTAATGGCGGAGCAACAACCATCAGCGAGGACACAACTACCGATACCTCCGTTACTAACAACAGCGTACACGAGTAAAAAGAAGAAGCCAGAAGAAAAAAGCACAAAAGAAAGAATTAGACAGAGCCCGGGATAAAACCAGAGTAAACATCGGAGTGGATTTTCAGAGGTGGAGGGAGCTCAGTGATCTGGAAGGATTCAAAACCGACGCAGAGTTGGCGACTTTTCTGCCTGACAGATAATTATCCCTGCTTGACTTACACAATGTTTGATTTGATTTTAGGCCGGGCTAAAAAGCTAATTCTAAGTGTTACCGTAGTGCATGTGATGTTACTGTGATGTTGCAGTCGGGCTAACGTTAGCTTGTTTCCGAAGCTAATGCTAACGTTAGCTTGTTTCCGATGCTAATGCTATCGTTACTGGTTGGCGTTGTTTTATTAGATAGTAACAGAAAATACCTGTATGAAGTGACCTGGCAGGCTTACCGGTTTTGTTTTGTCCTCGTGATTATGTGTAACGTTTCTGAGCGCTCACAGCTGAACTAGGTGTACAAGTAAAGCCAACTCAGAGAAATAAACTAGCCTGCATTTCTAAGTTCAAACTCTTTGTTCCTGTTGTTGTTCTGCTTTATGTGGTTTGGCCTTCTGCACCATGTCACTGGATGGCTGAAGGAGGTTCACAAGTTCTTGCATTCCAGGTATGATTGTGCAATTTAATTTCCTTTGTGTGTCGCTTCTCAAAGATTATTCAGTGTTTTTATTTGTACATGTACACTTAGAGTACAGTTCAGAAAGAAATTATAATCAGATATTCCCCACTGAATTTGTAGGTCAACTACTTCCTGATGTATGCCAGCAAGGGTTCAGTTTCAGCCCTCCAGTCCATGAAGCCTGAATCTGGACTTCAACCACCATGTCCACAGGCCTGCCAAGAGAAGTCCTGACGGCTCCATAGAGTATGTTATAAGCATAATATATGTTATTAAGTTTATCTTAATTTCTCACCATCTCAGCCACTATGTTCTGTACCAACAAAGAATGTTCAGAAACCTGGATCAGGTTTTTACATGCAACAGTATTCTGGTTTCTCAAAACTGGGATAACATGTTTACATGTGCAAAACATAACCAGGATACTCCAAAAACACGATTATAATCAGGATGCTAGTTAGCTGTTATTATTCAGACTGTGGCCAGTTGTGTTCAAGCTGTCACAGCTAGATACTGCCTCCCTGACGGTTACTGAAAAATGTAAAAGGCACAATAATGTATTTAAAAACAAGGGGCCTCATCTGGCAAGACCAAACTCAAAATTTCACACTAGAACAACCAAGGCATCATTTTGACTGTTTCAAATTTTCAATGTAATAACTTTGTTGAAATAAAACCCATGTAACTATAGACTGTTCTCTCTTCTGACTCTTCCTAAATGTGTGTGTATATTACATCCAGTTCTTTATTCTTTTTCTACAGGTCAGAGATTGCCACAGACATCGAGGCATGCTGTTGCACTTTGAAGAATAAAGACTCTTCCAGCAAAAATAAAAGTTTATGTTCACCTTGACTGACAACTGCATTGTTACTCTGCATACAACCTACATTGTTATATTACTTTGAAAAATAAAGGCTGACAATATTTATAGAGTTATTACGTGTTTTTGATAAGCATATTTGCTTTTGAGACATGCATGCCTAGACCCAGACACAGTGATTCCAATTTCTTATATGAAGGTTAGTTTTTTAAACAAGTCCGAAGGGTATTTCAATAAAATAAGGTAAAGTGCTATGTGTGTTTTTACATTTATGCAGTTAGAAACAAATCCTTTTAGAAAGAAACTTTATTAGATAAATAATGAAATCACAAATATTTTGATTTGTAAATTTTGACCAATATAACAAAAAGAAATCTATGTACAGTATTGCACAACACTCAAAAATGCAAATGCACATCTCAGGCTGTTGGTTGCAGCATTTGCTCTACAACAGTGGGCCTTTCGCTGCATCTCTGGGCTGAAGCTGGACAGGAGGTGCTGTTGGAGCAGCAGCAGGGGCTGAGTGGCCGAGGACATCACAGATGAGGCTGGGGTGCTGTGTCAAAGTTTGCTCGATATGTGGCGTTCCTGATGTACATCCAGAAGATAAATTATATATTAGTAAAACAACTATTACCTGAGATACAATGACAGTTGTTTGTGTTTAGAAACAGACTATTACTACTTACACGTTCAAATGCAATCCTCTGCAATCTCAAATGTCCGACTCGAGCAGTGTCATCTGCACGGAGGTCATCGGGTGTTTGTCCCACGCGACCCCCTCTGCCCCGGCGTCCACGGGCCCGGCCTCGGCCTTATCCAACTCGGCCACGGCTCCATCGTCTACCCGTGCTCGTAGAAGCAGCTGCTGGGGTGTAGTCTTCATCTGAGCCCAGTGTCTCAGTCTCAAAACTAACAATATCAAATAAAAATGTCACATTTTGCAAAGCGACAAATAAATGAGCTGCTAATTGACCGCTGTGACTGATGTGCTAAGCTAACTACTACACTTTCCGAACGTTATTTTTTATCACAAAATTAAACTTTATTGCTAAATAAACATGTAAATAATTGAGGAACAAGTTTCTAGGTAAGGTAAAGCGTTTTTATATCTCGCTGTGTGGAGTGTAGCTCATGTTTTTTACCTGGCCTCTTCAGTCGCGTGCACAGGTCGCGTGCGTCGCGTGCACGGCTGCCTCCTCTCGGGGAGGGACTTTGGAGGCAGGGCAGGAGAGCAGCGCAGAGGGAGGGGGAGGGATCTGAAAGTTGTACTTGTTCAAATTTAATGCCAAGTCCTCTCTCTCCTTCAAGTTACCAACTGCACCTTTAACAACCAAGCAATCAATGTGAACTTTTATGCTAAATTAAGCCAACTTATAAATGAATGGAAAAAAACATATCATTCAGATAAAGTGATCTTGGGAGGAGACTATAATATAGCCCCAGATTCATGGCTAGACCGACTACCTCATAGGAATTCTCAACCTGTGTACAGCGACACTAAACTGTCTTTATGTACAACAACACATAATTGATTATTGGAGAACATCAATCAGTTCAGTATACATGGTATAACTGCAGGAAATGGTCAATGTTCAAGACTAGATTACTGGTTGATTTCATGTGAGTTATGTAATGATATTTCAGATTGTAAAATATCAGCCTCTCCGCTCACAGACCACTGCATGATTAGTCTTAACTTATTAACATCCAAGCAACAACTGAATTCTCCAAATATTTGGAAGTTTAACAATGATTTCTTACAAAATGTTGAATTTTGTGATCAGGTGAAGTCTCTTATCATGGAGGTTGAAAAGTTAGACATGAGTGATATCAGTAAATGGGAATGGTTTATGTTTAAGACTAAACAAATAGCAGTTGACACAGGTAAAAAAACTGTCACGTATAAGGAAACAAAAGCAAAAGGATCTAATTGACAAAATCAATTCATTAACAAGTAATACACAATTATCCTTAGACAACATTACTGAATTAAAGTCATTGCAATCCCAACTAGATGACATGTACACAACAAAGGCAAATGGAGCTTATATTCGATCAAGAGCTAGATGGATCGAAAAGGGTGAAAAAAGTTCAACTTATTTCTTTGGACTTAAAAAACAAAGATAAACTAAGAAAAAAATAAGTAAACTTATGACAAATGACATTATAATTGAAGATCAGAAATTAGTCCAAGATGAAATTTGTCTCTTTTATTCTAACTTATACAAATCAAAATTTAATAAATCAGATTGTGACTTTTTATTAGAAAAAATCGATAAAGACATAAAAAACTGGATGTAGAAGACAAACATATACTTGAAGAAGAATTTACTGTAATAGAAATTGAAAATGCATTAAAACAAATGAAAAACGGTAAATCACCAGGGATAGATGGTTTAACATCTGAATTCCTAAAACATTTTTGGGCGGATATCCAAAAGTTACTATATAATGCTTTTTTGGAATGTATTAAGAAAGGAAGTTTGTCCCCTACTATGAAAATAGGCTTGATAACCTTATTACCAAAACCCCACAAAGATTTGTTGATGCTAGACAACTGGAGACCAATAACCTTACTATGCAATGATTATAAACTTCTTGCTTTAGTTTATGCAAATCGCTTAAAGCATGTAATTGGAAAACTTATAGAAGAGTATCAATCAGCTTTTATAAAGGGAAGATATATTCACAACCATATTTGACTGATTCTAGATATGATTGATTACCAATCATTCATTCAATCAGATAGTCTTGTGTTATTCATAGATTTCTTCAAAGCATTCGACGCTGTGGAACATGATTTTATGTTTACGGTGCTCAAAAAACTCGGATTTGAAGAAGGGTTCTGCAAGATCATAAAAATGTTTTATAATGATATTTACAGTTACATCTCCCTCAACCCTGGAATGACACCAAAAATTAAGATTTCACGTGGTATAAGACAAGGTTGTCCTATTTCGCCAAAATTATTTATTTTATGTACACAAATGCTAGCATATTTAATTGTAAATCATCCTAAAATGAAAGGAATCACCATTTTCGATTATGAATATCGAATAAGTCAATTTGCAGATAACACAGTAATCTTTCTAAAAGATAAATCTTTAATTGAAAAAGCCTTAGATATAATATAAGTCTTTTCTAAAGCTTCAGGATTATGTCTAAACTTGAAAACATGTGAAATACTATCTCTTCATCCATGTGCTTAGACAAATAAAGGCTCCATTCCTGTCAAAACTGAATTAAAATACTTAGGTTTAATAATGTCTAAAGATAGAAATAAGAGAGAACAACTAAATATTGAAGGGAAAATAGATAGCATGAAAAACTCTCTCAACCATTGGCTCATGAGAGATTTCTCTATTCTTGGCAGAATCTTATTAACAAAAGCAGAAGGTTTATCAAAATTAGTATATCCTTGTCAATCTCTTTATGTCCCCAGAGGCGGGGCAAGGGTCCTTTGGGGCTCCAAGCAAGAAATTTGTGGGGCCCCCACCCCATCCCTGCACACTGAAAAAAATTGTTTTTTTCACACAATTTCTGGGACATTTGATATGTATACTGAAAATAATACTTTAGAAGAGATTAGGGGTTCTCAAAGTGAATTTCAGGGAGGAACAGAAATTCTTAAAACCCTATGCCTATCAATAATTGTTGTTGTAAATTAACTGACACCAACACAATATAAAATATGAACTTTTTTTATTACAAAAAATACAAATCTGAATGTTGTTAACAATAGAATAAATAGAAAAATAAAATTGCAACAATGTTGACACCAGTTGACGTGCAAGCGAATGATGAATAAGTTGGACTTGATCTCTGATCATCGGTTGGATGTTCCTGCGCAGGAGGTTGGGAAACCACTGTGCTGCTGGAGGTGGATGTTGATGGAACTAAACTCAAAAAACAACAACAGGGCATATGAGAATCTCTAAGGGCAGGCATATGATTATGTATGTGCACAGCATTTTCTACTACTACAACTTAATACTACTGCCATGAAGAATATTAAGGCATAACATTATCAATTAATGTGGAATAATGAACTTACAGTTGTCATCATCGGGGATGGGAGGGGGAACATCATCCTTCCCTGGATGTGTTGGTTTTAAAAAAGACAGTAATGATCCTGAGGAGAGATGAGAGGGAAACATATTGTTAAGCTCAACATGTATTATGCACTTGATGTACTCTTGTGGTGGGTGCACATATCATATGTACTGCCCAACACATATTTCTCCCTTTCTGGCACTATTAAGTTCATCTCATCATTATGCAAAGCTTATCATAGAAGGTGTACTTTAGTATTACATACTATTAGGCTGTTGTTGTTGTTGTTGTTGTTGTTGTAGTTAGACTGTCTGCCTCACTAAACTTTCTGTTGTTTTCTGCTGGTTGAGACTGGAGAGTGATGCACATCTCCTCCTGCTAGCTAGCTTCATGTAGCTGTGTCCTGTTACGCATTCGTCATAGCTTAGTTTTTAGCTTATTAGCCGCTATGGAGTCCGTGACAACACAACACAGTCAGTCAGAAAAACATAACAATGCACTTACCACTGTCTTTCTTTCTTTTTTCCTCCCTTTCCTTCCTCTGTTTTTTCTTTTCTGCCTTGCTGGGATAACTCCTCTTCATCTTTTCGCAAGTGCGGAGCTCGGTGGCCGCTAAACAAACAAACAAACCTTGCGGTTCGTGCTGATTGACACAGACAGCGCTGAAGGCAGAAGTGGTGTGGGGGCCCCCGAGGGGGTTTGCTACGTCGCTTTTTCATAGTAAATGCCCGTTGTTGTCGTTGCTGTGCAGTACATTTATTAGCACTTGGGGCACCCGGTCACTCGGGAGGATGCCCAAGTGGGGGCCCCCTGGAAGCCGGGGCCCCAGGCAATTGCCTGGTTTGCCTGTCGGCAAGCCCCGCCCCTGTATGTCCCCCCCCCAAATGATTAAAAAAGTAAATTCAATCATTTTTAATTTCATATGGAAAAATAAGACACACTACCTTAAAAAATCTGTGATGGTTAAAGACTATAAACATGGTGGGTTGAAAGCTGCTGATTTTGAATCCATGACAGGTGTATTAAAGTTGAACTGGATAAAAGCTTATTTGACACAACTGAATTCCGTATGGTTCCACATACCAAAATATCTTTTCCAAAATGTTGGAGGATTAGAATTTTTGTTAAGGTGTGACTTTGAAATAACTAAACTACCAATCAAACTGTCTGACTTCCATAAACAAATACTGCTCTACTGGAAAATGATGTTCACTCACAACTTCAAACCGCATAGCTCCACCTTGTGGAATAACAGAACCATATTAATTAACAGAAAGACTTTATTTAAACAAGAATGATATGACAAAAAGGTTCTATATGTTACTGACTTGATGGATGAAAATGGCAATTTGTTGCAATGTAATTCATTTGTAGAAAAGTTTAATTTAAAATGCTCTTATAGAGAATTTAATCAAATCAGTAGAGCTATTCCACTTCCCTTAAAATACATGATTAAAATATCCTCATAAATTGTAAAATGTGTCTGTTAAACTACCTGATTTAAAAATTGGTGAATTGAAATTTGGTGAAAGAAAATGTAACAACAAAGTACTTGGAAGTGTGCTTAAAGAAAAGCTATTCCATGATATCATAAAGTCAACGAAAATAAAGATAACAGATAATGAAGTTACATTAACAAAGACTTACTGTAGCTATCTTAAATGGCCAATTTCACACAAGGTAAAAGAAATTCAGTTCAAATTAATAAATAATATTTATCCTGCTGCTGAAACTCTAAGGAAAATGTTCAATTTTGAAGTTAATCTGTGTGTTTTTTGTATGACAGAACACGAAACAATTGAACACCTTTTTTTTCTCTTGTTCAGTCACAATGATGTTTTGGAAAGATGTTTATCGATGGTTAAATATTGGGATTAACAATTCTTTGTTTAACAAATTTCAAGTG
The DNA here is from genome assembly GCA_963678695.2 of Diplodus puntazzo. NCBI lineage: Eukaryota > Metazoa > Chordata > Actinopteri > Spariformes > Sparidae > Diplodus > Diplodus puntazzo. The sequence goes on along the minus strand of OZ023166.1, from coordinate 32,545,078 downwards.
ATGATCTATATGGAAGGTCTGTCAAAAAAGGTATCCAAAATGGTGAACATTATTTTCATTCTGGGAAAGTATCATATACACAAGAATAATGGGAATAACAGCAAGCCCACCTTAAACTGTTTTAAGAATGAAATTAAAAACCATATAACATCCCTAAAGGTGTTATTGGAGGAAAACCAGTCCATAAATGAGTTGTATGAAACAATGTCAGAGTCTATTGCTTTTTGAGTTTACAGTTCTGTGTTCTTAAACACGCTGAAGCATTTTGTTTAAATGTCAACCCTTGTAATTATTATTTTATTTTATTTTATTTTACCTTGTTGAATATGTTATAAGCTTGTACTGTTTCAAATGCAAGCAAATGTTTTTTCCTCAAATGAGTTCTTTGGAAATTGATGTGAATTTCATTTCAAATTGAAATGCATGACATATTGTGATTTGAAATAAAAGTAAAAAAAAAAAAAAAAAAATTGTCGTAAACGAACCATGACGTATGTGGAACTCCCGGAGGTGCGAACGGCTCTGATTTGCATATGAATAGCAGCGAAACCACGCGTGGCCAGCGAATGTGTGGCCTGGCTTGGATTTCCTCACTCAGTATTGGATGAAACCACTACTTTTAAACACGAAAGTTCACTCGTGATTGGTTGGCAGATCTGTCAGTTCTGTCACTATATATATATATACATATATATATATATATATATATATATAATATATATATATATATATATATATATATATATATATATATATATATATATATATATATATACATATATGTATGATGTCTATATATATATCATATATATCAAATATATATATCAAATATTTATATATATATATATATATATACATATATATATATATATATATATGTATGTATGTATTTGTTTATTTATTTATGATATCATCAAAGACATGAAAGAATATAGAGGAAAGGAAAATGCCAGGAAGGTACTGTTTATTCAAAGAAAGAGCTTTATTAAAACCATAGTCCTATATGGTGCATTTGCTATGATTGCGCTGTGTAAACCTGCACTGCTGTGTGAACCTGCACTGCTACCCGGAGCCAGACCTGAGGTCCTGAAGGAGCTGCGGAGGAGACGCCGTGGCTGCAGAGCCGGAGTGAAGAGGAGGGGGAAGAAGAGGAGACACAGACCGGCTGTACCGGCGATCGTCATGGGAAACGTGAGGTCTCTGGGGAACAAGACGGACGAGCTCGCCGCGCTGATAAAGTCTCAGAGGGAATATCGTGAGTGCAGTATGTTGTGTTTCACGGAGACATGGCTTCACTCAAACATCCTGGACCACAGCGTGGCGATTCCCGGCTTCAGCACTGTTCGGGCGGACAGGGATGTGATAAGCAGCGGAAAGAAGAAAGGAGGAGGGATTGTACTGTATGTGAGTGAGAGGTGGTGTAATCCCGGACATGTTCACGTGAAGGAACGTCTCTGTACCCCGGACATTGAACTGTTGACTGTGGGGATGAGGCCTTATTATTTGCCCCGGGAATTCACGTCCGCCGTCATTATCGGTGTGTACGTTCCTCCTTCAGCTGATGCAGCGCTGGCCTGTGACGTCATCCACCCCGCTGTTGCCCAGATACAGACGCTGCATTCTAACGCATTTATTGTCATCACTGGGGATTTTAATCACATCTCACTGGACAAAACCCTCCCAACATTTCACCAGTATGTTGACTGCCCCACCAGAGACTGTAACACACTGGATCTGTTGTATGCAAATATATGTGTGTATATATATATATATATATATGTGATTGGCTGCAAACAGGACACTCTGGAGGCTGTGGTGGAGAGGAGGACACTGAAAAAACTGTTATCCATCATGGATAATCCTCTCCACCCTCTCCAACTCACACTGGTCAGACAGCGGAGCACCTTCTCCGGAAGGCTGCTTCAGCTTCGCTGTCGTAGCAACAGATACAGGAAATCTTTCCTGCCACAAGCCATCACTTTATACAACAACTCTCTCACCTCTGCCTGATAGAGAACTCTGCTCTCTCTACTGTTTTTGTTGTATATATTATTATAGTTTATTGTTTATAGCACACTGTGCACTGTATATATACACTATGTATATATTGGATTCTATTTATGTTATGTACGAAGTGTTTTATTTGTGGACCCACAACTGCTGTAACAAAATAATTTCCCAGTCTGGGATCATTAAAGTATTTCTATCTATCTATCTATCTATCTATCTATCTATCTATCTATCTATCTATCTAACACAAACACACCACAACTATGTACAGAGCATAATCTGCCCACACAACGGGAAGCTCACTAGAAGCCCAAAATCCTGCAGCACCGTGAAGGTAGCTGCCGGTGTTGTGCCAGAAAATGACTGCTTGCCAAAAAACGACTGACCCCAACGGGAAGGCACATCGGGGGTGTTACTGGTCTCTCCACAGCAAATGACTGCTCCCGACGGCGTGTTACTGCAGTCCACAGCAGAACTGCGAGGATAAGCCTTGCCAAAAAGTGACTGCCCCCTGTAACTCAGAAGTGCAAAGGGTGACACTGACCAAATTCACCTGTTACCCTCTACTATGACTCCAGAAATTTCTGTGAATATTGCCCTTTGCACTTCTGAGTTACAGGGGGCAGTCATTTTTTGGCAAGGCCTTGCCAAAAAATGACTGCCCCCTGTAACTCAGGAGTGCAAAGGGTGACACTGACCAAATTCACTGTACATACACCTGCTACCCTCTATTATCACTCCAGAAAATTATGTGAATATTGCCCTTTGCACTCCTGAGTTACAGGGGCAGTCACTTTTTGGCAAGGCTTTGCCAAAAAGTGACTGCCCCCTGTAACCTTGTCAGGCAGCCTCATGCTTCTTATCACCAGTGTCTGGAGGAATATCTTCATGAGATGCAGCCTTCTTATCCCTAGATCACTTAACTCAGCTGGTCCACCCCCAAGGGTCCAAGTGTATAGGTTAATTTTTGTGCACAGTAAATGTAATTCATCTTCATCTTCAAAACTGTCTGTTTTTGTCGTTATTAATCTGTCCAAGTTGAAATAAAGTTATACTGTAACACTGACCAATTGTTTCCTTTTATCCATACTTGTTTATTTAATCACTCAAATAATAATAATAATAATAATAATAATAATAATAATAATAATAATAACAATAATAATAATAGCATAGTTTATTGATAGGAAGACACGCGGATAAGGAAATTAATACAGAAAGCTTTGGGTCATGTGGTCATCGCCCCGTGCAATCCTGAGTTACGGGGTGCAGTCAGACACTAACTCAGGGATGATATTGATGTGACCAATGTATAACTATACTTGTTGTGGATCCTTGATAATTAGCGTATTTATGTATCCTCCTAAAATCATTGAAACTAATTTAAGTCGGCTATAACTTCTTTTATAGGTTAAAACGGTGTAAATTCACATGTCACGTTACAAAATATTGTTTTTTTTTTTTTAAAAAAATTACTATTATCTTACAACAGCAGCAGCAGCAGCAGCATAAACAACAACAACAATACAGTATACCACCAAAACTCATCTCATGATTGTTTATTTAAAGACAAGTTGTAGCGTATGACAGAATGACAGCCTACTTCTCAATACAACATATCCTCGCAGTTCTGCTGTGGACTGCAGTAACACGCCGTCGGGCGCAGTCATTTGCTGTGGGGAGACCAGTAACACCCCTGATGGGCGTTCCCGTTGGGGTCAGTCGTTTTTTGGCAAGCAGTCGTTTTCTGGCACAACACCTGCTTCCTGGCTGCTTCATGCATATAACGTTAGGGGATAAGGCTATATCATACACACAGCGAGATGGCTCCTGTCTGGTTCCCGTCCCCGGGAAATACGCTATTTAGGGGGTACAGTACGGTATTTACAGGCGACGTGTTAGGGGCCATTGTGTTGACTTGTTGGTGATACTGTTGTGATGTAGCTGAATAAAAGGCAGTTTAGAGCTAACCGTGAAGTGCACAATCGCATGTAAACAAGCTCAGGTGGTGCTTTATAAATTGATATTGAACTGGTCCAGACACACATTCACAGAGGACAGGTATGTCATTCACCTACATCCCACATTCATGTCTGATCAGTTTCAAAGTCAAAACATACCTCTTTGAAATAAAAATCAATTTGGAAGTTAGTCACAAGTCATTCTCTGTAAGTGCCAGCTGTACTGAGGTCCAATACTGCAGCAAAATGTAGATCTTCTGCTCGCTATCACCAAGTTTAATACACTGCTAATTCATTTGAAAGTCTGGCACTTCTATTTGTAATGCTCAAACAATCAGCATCAAGCCATTAGTTATATCTTTTCTGCCAGGGTAGAGTTAAAAATAATAATTACTAGATTTGATTATGAAGCATTGTGAGCATGTGTTCTAACTCTACTTTTCTTTCTTTCCATAAAGGCCTCAGCTACATGATCCAGAGTTGTGAGCAAGAAAAGAGAGAAGACCATCTTGTATACCACACATTGATTTTATTATGGACGTGTAAAAAACAAAACAAAATAAAACTATGTACATACATAAATGGCATTTATTTTTTTGGATGAAAGTGGAATCTTTGGCTAAAAATTTTTATTTTTTGAGGTATTGTGATCACAGATACACAAAACGGTTGAAAAGTTTAGTCTGGCATCCTAAATGAAGCTTCTTTGTAACCTGTGTAGTTCACAAAGGGGTTAGGGAGTTTTGGCTCGGATGTGAAGAACACAGCAGCTCCAGGCAGTACATCAGGTGGACACTCCTGCTCAGACGCTGGTCCGGAGCCTGCCAACACAGACTCCTCCTCTGAAGACTCCTCCATGTGTGCCACTCCTTCCATAGTCAATTCCAAATCCTGAAACAAAAACAATGAGAATAAGAATAACTTTATTAATCCTCAAAGGGATGTTATGATTTTACTTGATGTTATTTTTTATTGTGATTCAACTTAGTATAATACCAGTAATGATTTCTACTTTTCTTGTATTTACTCTATTTATGGCGCAGTGCTATTCATATTGTCTTATAATGGGAATGGTTTCACACATTATCTCAGTGGCACTGGCACATAACACTTGGCTTGGGACATTGAATCATAGTACTGCTGTTACATGATAATGACTGCACACTTATGTGAGCGTGTTAGCAAGCTTTATCCAATGTTATAAATATTAGCTATGTTGGTAAGTACCACAGTCAGAAATTAGCTGCAGCCACAAGCCAAATACTCGTCAAACACCATAACGTTGGTGGCAGTGGCATTAGCTTCAGTCACAAAACAACGGCTATCGCTAGCTCATTATTCACTGTGGCTGGTGAAATTTGAACTTTAGTAACCATTTGGCCAGTGTAAAGTAAAATAAATAAATAACGTGTCACAGCATCAGCTGCACTGCTGTGAAGAGTTCATGCGCGCTCCCGCGCCGGCTTGGCTGATGGTTGCAGTTACCCTAACGGCCGTCGTGTCGCTATTGAGTCTTATTTCCAGATCCTGCCCTATGTCCCTTTAAATATATTAGAGAAATATATTTCCCTAAATTTGAAATGGTAACAAAAGGTTCTTTCTCTAAACTATCTGATGAGGAAAAACTGCTTATCCTACTAGGGGAAGAATCAAAGAGCAGCAAATCAGCAGCAGTCTTGTTTCTGCCTGCCATACGCTGAGAGACAGCGAGGGACACATAGAGTATCAGCTGACACACAGATTTATTGTTTCTTATTTTGTAGCCTTTTATGACTTTAAATGATATCTTTAGTTCACACAAATTGAGTGATTTACTGTATTTTTTATTTGACCGATTACCTATGAATTTATTGTAAATACTGTTTTCCTTTATTGTAAATACTGTTTTCCTTTATTGTAAATACTGTTTTCATTTATTGTTATTATTATTACTTCTAATGCTTGCTTTGGCAATATGTACAATGTTACGTCATGCCAATGAAGCCATTTGAAGAGAGAGAGAGAGAGAGAGAGAGAACACACACCAGCACACGAAAAATGCTGGATACTGTCCTACCAACTCTCACATTTCTGGCCAAAAAACAGCATCTGTCAACGGCAAAACTTTAACGCACCAAGTGTTTGTATTGAACAAAATCACCATGACGGTCAGTCCTCCTGACCGACACTCTTGGCCGGACACACAGCATCCAGTTTACTGATGCCGATTATGTAATTACGTAATTTACAGCAAAAAACGTCACTATGTCACTTTCCAGGATGTTTTGTGGGTCAGGATCTTGTTCTCAACACACTGTAAAATCATCCATATGATTATAAACAGTCAGCAGGTATATGTTTAGATTGACAAGTCGACACCTGGGGAAACACCTTGAAAAAAACACACAGACGTCATCATCATGACGTATACCGTCACACCTCCCTCTACGCAGCGCTGGCTTTCTTTTGTGAATTACACAACAGTTCGCCTTTACACCGGCGCTGCTTGGCTCTATGTGAACAAATGTCAGATAATTGGTGAACCACCACTGCGGCAACTCTGTGAAAAGGTCTACTGTCGTTGTTGTTGCAGATGCATTGCTGAAACTCTGTATTGCCGGCAAAACGGCCCTACCAATGTTTCAAGCTAAGTCGCTGGACATACTGGCAGGCAACATGAGTGCACAATGAGGAGACGTGACAGTGCAGTGCAATCACTCGGTCTGACTACTAGAAGAAGGTCGCTCGTTCGCGTCAATCAGCGCGTTAACATGCACAGCTTAGTCAGATTACAACCATAGTTCGACTATGCTACTCAATCGGACAACTGCAATTGTCCAAGTATACATGCTGCTTAGAAAATCGAATTATTGGCCGAAGCATGTCATACCCCGGTACGATAAGTGGCACTGTACCCATTTCAACTAGTGGTAATAGAGCCACCTCCGGCTGACCTTTTTACGTCACCAGCAACAACAAACTCTGCCTCGGCATTTGAGAAAGATGGCATACGAAGAGCAAGACGAAGCTACGTCTTTGTACATTGCGTATATGGTGTACATGATAATAACACAAACTAGATGCACAATGGCTCTCTTGCTTGCGGTTATTTCGGAGGAAAGACGCCGCCGTCGCCGCTGTCGCCGCTGTCCTTCTACTTCCGGCTCACGGCCCCGGGAAAAAAATCTCGAGCCTGCGCAGAACGCAAAATCCGAATCCAATCTGATAGAACATATACATACAGGAGTAATGCGACTATCAATCAAATAATCTAGGTGTCATCCGACTATGAGAAATCCGATCCGGTCCGATTTTAGTCAGACTAAGGTGTATACATGCATCTTAAAAATCTGATCATAGTCGGACGAACCCAATAATTCGGTTTTCTCGAGTGTCATGTAAACGCACTGAGTGAGCTTTTATTTCGGTACTTTCGGTGACAGGCAGTGTAGATTTGCATATTAGCTATATTTAGTTTCACCAATTACATTTAGATTTAACATTTAGCATTTAGATTTAGCATTTAGATTTAACATTTAATATTTATATTTATATTTAACATTTATATTTAAATTTAATATTTAACATTTAGATTTTTTATTTAGATTTTAGATTTAATATTTAACATTTAGATTTTTTATTTAGATTTAACATTGAAATGATATTTTTACAAGAGAGGTTAATATCACAAAGTTCACAAATATTGCTGTAAATCTGCTCAAAAGAAACAAAAAATTCACGTTTTTTAAACATGTTTTTTTGCTAAATGTGGGAAAAAGTTGCTGTTTATTTTAGCAAGCGCAACTTTACAATCAGCGCCCCATATTGTACTCATTCTACACTATTATACAGTATTATGTTGAGATTGTTAAGTCTGAGGGCTGATTAATTTAGGACTAATTTAGGATGAACTAATTTATATGAATTAACAATGCAAGAAAAATATGTAATAAATATCAGTGAAATTCTAGCTGATAAATGAAGCCATTAATATGAAGCCTAACTGCTTTCAGTGACTCTGCACACTCAGATACAGAGGTGGTGGTATGAGCCTTTAAAGTTGGTTTGGGATCCACCAATAAATATAAAGAAGAATGGTAGAAGAAGAAGCTGCTGCACCTGGGTAGAGACACACGGTACCGCCTACAGAGCAGAACATCTCATTTGCCAGTGACAACATGATTGTTATTTGAAACACATGTCACAAGGGTTCAGAGAGGAGGGAGAAGTCTACAAGTTTAAACACAACAAATGTTAGCACAGTTATGGAATATTACATTTTCCAGTTTTGCTCACTTCACTGAAAAACTTTGTTTGTTATTGTTAATATTACAAATATTAGAGATGTAATTTTGATAGTTTTGTTCCAAACTACTGAGAAGTAATATTGCATTACCTAAATGTTTTGTCTGTCTATCATAGCTCTGCCAAAGCACACGGATTCTTAAATGCCAATGAGGAAACATTTGACCAAGTTTACTCTTTAAACTGCTTCAAAGGTGACACACAGACAAACTGAGACTGTTGTTGGGCCGTGCCAAGTTCTGTGTGTATATCGGGTATCTTCCACCAGCCTCCACACTGTTCAAAGAAGGGCTTTAATATCAGAAAGGAACGCTGCATTGTTTTTTCTAAGGAAGGCATTATGTAAATTATAGAAACATATCAGAATTTGGAGTTGTTTTCCCAGTCCGTTAGATGGCGCTAATGATGCTGTACGCTGGGTCACTAACCACCAGCCATTCCAATCAAGAAGAAGAAGCAGCAGAAGCAGCGCAGGAAACTAGACTGTACAGCTTTTTTTTTTTTTTTTTTTTTTTTTTTTTAATTAAATCTTTACAATACAAACAGTAAAAACAAGCAAGTAGAGTCATTAATACAGAAAATACATTAGTCAAGAGCAGAGCCAGGGGAAGTTTCAAATAAATACATTAAAAATAGAGCATAACTGAATGGTTTTAGCAGCTTTCTTATTTTTTAGATCATAGATGGTTTTAATGTACTGTTCCGTTTCCTTACCAAAAGAAATAAAAGAAGGTTTAGAGTAACTGAATTTGGCTTTGTGAATATGGTATTTCCCTAAAATGATCAACAAATTAATTAGGTATATTTCTTTCTGCTTCTTACTTTTGTTGTCAAGGAAACCAAACAGTACATTTTTCCAAAACAAGGAAAAATCAGAGACAAGTTTATCAGTAATATATCGGGATACGTCTTTCCAGAAAGTGGTGGTGCAGGGACATTGCCAGAAAAGGTGCACCATTGTTTCTGGAGATAATCCACAACAAGAACAGTTAACACATGTCAAGCTTAAACCTAAGGAGATATTGCTTAGCAGGATAATACCTATGTATGATTTTGAAAGAGACTTCAATTACTTTATTCATAAGGAGGTATTTGTAAGGAAGGTTCCAATTCAGGTTGTCAACAAAGTTAGACCAATAGGGAACAATATTAGGGGTACTGGTAACCTCTCTCTGAAATAAAGGGCGAATGTTACGATTATTATTCCTCGTTGTGGTAGCGAAACATATATTACCAACTGACGTCAACTTAGGGTCCAAAGCTGGTAAACAGTCTGGTTTTCCAGTCCCTTTAAGAGAGTTAAAATACTGGATGGGATGGCATCCATAACAATTGCAAACTCTTTTGGGGTGATTGGAATGCCAGAAGTGTGAAGGAATTCAGAATAATTCAGCAATGTTCCATTATCATTTAGAAGTTGGGATACTATATTTATGTTATTATTGAACCAAGTTTTATAAAATAAAGATTTATTCTTGAACTTAATAAGCCGATTATTCCAGATGTAGCACCTATGTGGGGAGAAATTATGTTTGTAGATTAATGACCATGCTAAGAGCATTTGTTTGTGGAATTTAGATAAAATTAAGGGATTTTTTTTCTATTTTATAATCACACAAAAGTAAGTATTCTAGGCCTCCAACCTTAGAGAAAATATAGTTAGGTATAAAGTTCCATGAAGATGTTGGATTTTTTTAGAAAGTGCTTTATCCAATTTTATTAAGGGTTGTAAAATCAAGAAAGTTAAAACCACCGCGTTCAAAGGTGTTCATAATAACAGATTTTTTCACATAATGCGTCTTGTTTTTCCAGATAAAATTGAAAAGTAGTTTATCAATGGAATTACAAAGCTTTTGGTTAACAAACAAGGGGATAGCTGCATATGTAAGACGAGATAAACCTTCTGCCTTTGTCAACAATACTCAACCTTTCAAGGATAAATCTCTCTGCAGCCATTGATTAAGCTTTTTCTTTGTCTTATCTTTAATGAAATTAAAGTTTACAGAGCATCTCTCCTCCTCATTTTTCATTATAGTAATCCCTAGATAAGTAATCTTATCTTTGATTGGTATGTTAAAGACCTGGGAGGTGTCGCTTTCCTTAAGGTTCACACTTCTTAAGATTTAAACAGTCCAGAAACTGAGGAAAATAATTCTATTGCTTTGATAGCAATTGGCACTTGGCTGGCATTTTTTTTAAAAATAATGTAGTATCATCTGCTAGTTGGGTGAGGATAACTTCTCTTTCTGCAATTGAGATTCCTTTTAAAGCACTATTTTTAATATGGGTGGAAAGAAGTTGTGTACATAAAATGAATAGGTAGGGAGACGCAGGGCAGCCCTGCCGGATGCCTCTTTGCAGCTCAAATGTCGGTGATGTCCCATTTTTTAATCTAATAGAGCTATTGCCTTTAGAGTACATTGTTCTAACAGCTTTACAGAAAAAATCTCCATAACCAAATTTCTCAATAGTTTGAAATATAAAGTTATGTTCTACTGTGTCAAAGGCTTTATAAGAAGTCCAAGAAAAAGATAAAGCTATCAACTGGACATAAAAATGAATAATCAATTATATCTAAGACAAGCCGAATATTGTTTGAGATATGTCTTTTTCTCATGAATCCTGATTGGACTTCAATAATAATAGGGTCTAAAACATTTAATTTATTTAAAATTTAAATTAACATTTAATCGTTTTGCAATTATTGAGGCAAACATTTTGTAGTCAGTGTTTAGTAATGAAATAGGTCGCCAATTATCAATAAACAGTAGATCCTTATTGGGTTTGGGGATTAACGTAATTAAGCCTTGGGTCAGTGAAGGAGGTACAGAACCTTTTTCAACACTTTCTAATATTACTTCAAGGAGAAAGGGAGCTAGATCTTGAGTAAAAGCCTGATGAAACTCTGCAGAGAGGCCATAAACTCCAGGAGATTTGTTAGTTTTACAATGTTTAAATTGTTAAATTTAAGTTAGTCTTTCCTCTTCTGATATATCTGTAGGGTCCTTCTGGTACAAAGAATTTATGTTAGAGACCACCCTTTCTTCCTCCAATTTATGATTTTTAGATAGGTTACTACCATACTTCCTCAAATATTGACCAGTTTTAAATTTCAAAAGTTTCCAATTGCTACCAAAAGCATCCTCTGACTTTGCTTTGCTCCAAAATTCCAATATTATTTTTTTTTTATGTCTGATTTTACCACCTTGTATTGTAAAAGTGAACTGTTTAGTTTCCAGTAGGCATTTCTACATTTTGTAGAGGGGGCAGAGTGTAAGGGGATAAAGATGGAGACTGCATTATGATCTGTTAATGGGGCTGTGATGATATGAACTGATATTTTATCAATATTCAAATGATCAGACACTAACAAATAGTATTTTGTATATGCGTCTCTAATGTTTCGAGCACTATGTCATTCTCATGGCTAGAATTATAGCCATATATGTTAATAACTATCAATGTAAAGTTTTCAATGGTTAACACTTGAAGGATAAAATGACCTGATGTATCACTGACAGATGAAAGAATAGTCCCTGGAAAATTATATTTTGGAGTCGCAACACCAGCAGAATGTTCAGACCCATGAGCCTGCCACAGATCATTTCCCCACTGGGATCTCCATAATCTACCATCATCTGGAACTGAATGTGACTCTTGAATGAAACAGAAATCAGATTTGTGCTGCCTGACAAACAAAAATAACGCTTTGCGCTTAACAAAATCCCTTATCCCCCTGGCATTGAGAGTAATGATAGATAAAGTATTAATAACAACAGATAGAACAATGTAAGAAATAAAGTTGGATGAAACTAGACTTTAACCTTACTGTAAGGATCTGCACCATTTAAATTTAAACAAAAGTGCATAATGAAACTTAGTAAAACAATAAAATAATAGAGGTACCCAGGTACTCAGTCGACAAATTAACACAAACCAGTTATTAGCAATTAATAAACATAAAATTATAGCCTCTAGGACATTGCAAAAAATTTGACTGGATGTAATAAATGATGTCTTGACTGTAAACATACTCAGTTGAGTTTCATAAATGTGCTCATCAGACCTTAAAAAAAATTAAACAAATAAAGTGTTTCTGAGAACAATTAGAAGAACATAAACACAGTGAATGAAAAGTACTTTTTTTATTATAGCTTAACTCAGCTTAAGGCGCATGTTGACAGGTGTGGCGTTTACCACTTTCTGGTACCTGGAAACAGTTCAGCCCCATTGGCAAAGGCTCGACCTTCAACGAAGTAAGCAGCCTTCCCTTGTTCTCGCGCTTTAGCCACCAGCGGCCACAGCTGCATCCTTCGCTCTCTGACAGCTGGAGACAGGTCTTCGGCAAAACGTAGCTTGTTGTTTTGAAGGAAGGTGGAATTCTTTGCAGCTTTCCAGACGGTGTCGCGTTATATACGGGCACCAAATTGTAGAATTATCCCTCGAGGCTTGGTGGCATCTTTCTTTGGTTGGCTGAGATGGTGCACTGAGTCAATAACATCGGGGAGTTTGTCCTTGTGCTCCGGCAGGAGTGACTGACAGATGTGTATCACCTCTTGGCGGACGTCCTGGTCTTTGTTTTCAGCCATTCCGTAGAGTCGCAGGTTCCACCGTCGCGAATAGTTTTCCAGCTCAGTTATTCGTTGTTCCAGTAGGCTCGCCTTTTTCTCCGCCACGCTGACTCGGTCATCAATGTGTGTCACTTTACCTTTCACTTCACGGATCTCAGCGCAGGCAAAGTCAACTGTCTTCTTTAGCCCCTCAATCTTCAGTGTATTGTTAGAAATCATTCATTTCTGCACAATACCTTCACTGTCTAGATCCAAGGAGTGCTGCGACTTCATTTTCTTTGGTGCAGGAGGTTTGGAGGGAGTTGTGGAAGGAGTTATGGGGAGAGGGGGAAAATCTGGGTCCCCGAAGGAGATCACAGGTGCATCTGTATGCAGTAGTCATGTAGGATGTTCATGAGCGGATTCTCCGTTCACTTGCATGCTGCCGTAGTTGTGGTATGCTAGCTGGTGATGCTGTTAGCCGAAATTTTTTCCCCACGTGTGTCGTTAAGAGGCGAGAGTTCTGCACTATACGAGCTTAACAATAAGTTGACACGATGCACTCAACTCTGCATTAAGATACCTCCAACAATATACTTTAAGTAGCTATGTTTCACAAATATGCAAGTCTGAAGGTGAACAGCTCCGAAGCGTACATGCAGTCACGTCGCCTCCCAAATTCAAAGTATCACTAGACTGTACAGCTCAAATTTGTGTTAAGCAATCTTTGCTGTCGTTTCCAAAATGTCCAGAAATACAGATTCCGCTCGGTTTAGAAAAAGTTGACGTCGATGAGTACGACGAGAACAAGTTCGTAGACGAGGAGGACGGAGGAGAGAACCAGGGCGGTCCGGACGAGGCTGAAGTGGACGGTTTGCTCAGACAATATCCTTTAACTTGGATTGAATCAACTATTTCTACACGAACACAAGTTCTCAAACAGGGACACGTGCCCGAACCAGAACCAGCAGCAGCTCATGACAGATATGTGTAGCTGAGGGCTGGGAGGAGCACCAGATGTGGATTCAGGTCATAGCTTTGCAATATATTTTGACATAATACGAATATATTTAAATAGTTGGATCATGTTATTTGAGAACCAGGGAACATTGATTTGGATAATGTGTGCAGTCGGCAGAACATTTCCGGTGAATAGCTGTCAGAGGAGCGTTTCCGGGTGTCAGTTCAGGGGAGGGTGTGGTCGCTTATCACTTAAGTAACGCTAGCGTTTTAGAAACACTGCTTTAATTTAATTAGTGTGTGTTTTATAATGATGCTTAGCAGCTGCGGCTCTGTGACACTGTGATTAAGGATTTTTATGGCGGGCACCGCCACAGCCAGAAGGTATGACGTAGGACAAAGATTTTCCTAGCATGTCTTTGGCATGGTCAGAGGAGTATACTGACTGACTGTGAAGTCTGTGGTGTCCAATCTGTAGGAGGAAGACGTGAAAGCATGATGTATGGCAATATTTCATAATGGCCGCCAAATTCAAAATGGCTGACTTTTAAGGGATGTGTAGATTTATTCAGGGCAAGACTGTCTACATTTATGAGGAATTTTGTGGAGATGGGGCACTGTATGTTGAAGTTATAAGGACTTGATGCTTGACAGCAAAGGAAAAAAATGGCGTCACGCCCACCAGGTATGATACAGCTGAATGATTTCCATAACTTTTGTTTTTCAAGGCATGAAGATGATACTGAGTGAATGTGAAGACTGTGGTGTATAAGCTCTAGGACAAGATAGTTTTCAAACTAGGCATGAATTTGTCAAAAACGCCGCCACACATCAAAATGGTTGACTTCCTGTTGGACTGAAAGTATGGGTCCAAATGGGTTTTTTGTGCATCTGGTCATGATGAATGTGCGTACCAAATTTCGTCCGTGTATGTGCACGAAGGAGGCGGGGCATCACAATAGGGGGCGCTACAGAGCCCACAGGTCACGACCACGCCCTATGACAACACAGATCTTTTCAGGGCGACTCCTTCTGCATGCCTGAGAGATTTGGCCGAGATAGGGAATGGCATGAAGAAGTTATGAGGACTTGATGCTTCACAGCGAAGGATTTGAATTGACCACTCAACTGCGGCCAGCAGGTATGACGTAGGATAAAGATTTCCATAGCTTTTCATCTTCAGGGTCAGAGGATGATGCTGAGTAACTGTGAAGTCACTGGTGTTGCGTCTGCAGGAGGAGATAGTTAAGTACGAAGATTGGCACTGTTTCAAACTGGCGGCCAAAATCAAAATGGCCGACTAAATATTGATGCGGAGATTTATTCGGGGAGACAGTCTCTACACTTAAGAGCAGTTTGGTGTGGATAGGAAATTGTATGTTGAAGTTATAAAGCCTTGATGCTTGACGGCGAGGGGAAAAAATGTTTTCCATCGTCCCGCCCACTAAAGTATGACGCAGCTGAAAGATTTCCATAACTTTTGTTCTTCAAGGCATGAAGATGATAACTGAGTTAATGTGAAGACTGTGGTGTTTAAGCTCTAGGACAAGATAGTTTTTAAAGTAGGCATGAATTGGACAAAAATGCAGCCACACATCAAAATGGCTGACTTCCTGTTGGACTGAGAGTGTGGGCCCCCAGACTTTTTTGTGCGTCTGCTCATGATGAATCTGCGTACCGAATTTCGTGGGTCTACACGCATGTGGAAGGCAGGGAGGAACATTAGGGGGGGCGCTACAGAGCCCGCAGGTCACGGCCATGCCCAGTGACAATGCAGGATCGTAATTTTCGCCGGATGTGACGTATGTTCCGAATTTGGTGAGTTTTTGGGTATATTCAGGCATCCAAAACTGCAGTCAAACTTGGAGAAGAAAATTTCTGTCCTTCCAATTACAATAGGGACCTCGCAGGTCTACCTGCTCGGGCCCTAATGAATGGGATCACAGGAGGACAGCAGATGTTGCAGATGCAGATGTTTATTAACAATCATTAAAACTGTAACCACATGAACCTGCACCGTCCAACTAACTCTTTATCATTTAGCTAAGTTGGGAACTGGAACCCCCTCAAAGACCAATGTTGTCCCCAGACCACTGGTTGAGAATCACTGCTTTTCAAAAAACTACATCTGATGCAGCCATTGTCGCGGTTTTGTGTTGACAAACACAGTCAAGACCGTGGCTACTTTGGTGGTATCCTTATGGGGAGGGATGACGTATTTCCGCTTTTATGTAGATCCCAGTGGAGAGCGTGCACTGTGATAGGTTTCCCTCTTTGACAAACACAACTTGTGTCCAATAGTATTTTAGAAAAAAAAGAAAAAGAAAAAAAGAGCAGACCTGAAAGTAATTAATACTTTCCAGCCTTCCTAGACATTAACTCAAGTAAAAGTAAAAATATTTGTCTTGGAAATGTATTCAAGAAAGAGTAATAAGTACCAAAGAAATCTAATACTCAAGTACAGTACAAATCCTCTGGATATGTACTTAAATACAGCACTCAAGTAAATTCAATCCGTTACTGTCCACAAGACAGATCTATAACGTCATTACAGATATCATGCCACTTTCACAGCAATGTCTTGGGTCCGCAGCTTTCATCCCCGCTGAAAGACACAAACATTTGATAAACATCACCAATCGCCCTATCATACTCGGCCATGGTGGCACACTGCAAAATATATGTCTATGCCAATTCAACATCACACAGCCTCACAACACAACAGGACACAACAACAATACTCAGAACATGTACAGAAAGCAGTACAACAAAACGTATACGAACAACAAGTCTCCTGAGCACTTGAGAATTCGCTCCCATGAGTCTTTGCGCCATAAGCGCTCACCGTCCACAATCGGTACTCCCCCAGTTGCTACAATAATTTTGCATTATTTAAGTCCGTGTAAAGCAAAATCAGCCATTTTCTTCTAAACACATTAAACAGGTCATAAATGTGTTTACTTAAAACATGTAAAAGCCATTCGACCATTTAGAATTTAATTTTGGAGCTAGGCTCACAAACTGTTTTTCAACATTTCTGTGTTCAGGATTTAATGGGCGGGTCAGAAATCATGGGGGGGTTTATGCAAATCAACGCGGCCATGATTTGCATAAACCCCGCCCTGCTGCAGAAGTGGTATAAATACTTGCAGCGCATCAGCTTCAGCGGTTCTCCCACTTGCTCTCCAGTTTTGGGTTGCATTGCTTACAATAGTTTGCAGTCAGCTAAACAGTCACATTTCCCCCTCATCGCTCCTGCACCTTTCCTGGATGCCACAGTGTGCAGGGTGATGGCGCTGTTAGCTTATTTAAGTTTCCTTCAGATGACAACGTACAGAAACGGTGGATCGATTTTGTCAAGAGGAGCTAACGTTACTGTGGGGAGTTAAACACCACCACCAACATCGTCTCTGCAGTGTCCACTTTTCTCCCTGATCGTTTCAGCAACTGTCACCAGGTAAAGTCTGGATTTCTGCAGAGTCCGTTTAGGCTGGTCACTGGGGCCGAACCGATCCTCTCCGTCCCCGGCTTGCATCCTCTCCTCCCGCCGACAGCAAGTGCCAACGGCCTTATGTGGCCGCCCCCGCCCCCCCTCGACCCGCTGATGGCGGGTGCCACTGGCATAATGTTGCTGCGCCGCCGCAGCCGACCCTCTCCGTCCCGCTGACGGCGGGTGGCACCGGCATAATGTGGCCGCACCGCCGCAGCCGACACTCTTCGTCCCGCTGACGGCGGATCCCACCGGCGGTATGTGGAGCATTATTGGTGAGCCGTCCCAGTGTGAACGGATAATCCGGAGGCGCGGAGCGAGGGCGTGTCGGTCTGACAGTCTGATAACTGCACAGGTCCCTCACTCAGCTAAATACAGAGAAATGTCCCACAAAGCAACGTTACAGGACCGGACAAAAATATAGTAACTGTAACCGTCTTTAGCAACTTATATGAGGAAAACAAATACCGCAGCTGTATGTGGAGAAGCGTCCGTCCTCCTGTCCGTCCTCCGCCTGTCCTCCCGACTCCTCATCACATTTCTGCTCAGAAAACAGCGTTTGTCACCGGCAAAGACTTTAACTCACCGAGTGTTTGTGATGAAAATAAATCACCCGCGACTGCCAGCCCTCCTGACCAAGACTTCAGGGAACTTTCCCCCAGAAAACAGCCTCCGTCCCCGCGAGTGACAGAGCCAGACAGCGTCCTGTTTACTGATGGTGATTATGTATAATTATGCAATTTAGCGCGAAAAACTTCACTCCGTCACTGTCCAGGATGTTTGGTGGGTCAGAATCTAGATCACTACACATTATAACAGCATCCATATGATTATAAACTGTCCGCGGGTTTAGGTAGACAAGAGGAACACCTTCAGGGAACACCTGGGGAAACACCGACGTCATTAACATGACGTGTACCGTCACCGTCACTGCAACCGTCCTGCAGACAACAGGTGCTCTCATCCCCGCCACCGGCCAGACTTTAGATTTTCTGTCCGAGCCCGACCTGGTCGTTATCCCGGTTGTTATCGCCATCAGCCAGGGAACGGTCGGACGCTCGTCACCGCCAGAGGCGGGCGCTTTTTTTTCTTTTTTTTTACAAGATCGCTGCAGCCCACAAACACCCACTGTAAAGCAGCTAACATTGAGGATGAGTATAGCGTCGCAGCGCCGCTGTTCCACCGTCTGGGGAGAACCCTGGTTAATGTGTCGCCCGGCCGGCTCGGACACAACGTGCACGGGCAATTAAATGCATTTTGCTGAAGGTGCCAATCCTGAAGGTGATTTTACATCGTGCATCCTGTCATGCCCATGTAATGTTAGCAGATGTTATTGCATTTAATCATGACATGATTTGGCCTGAGTCCCTGAGTCCCGAGTCCATCTGACAGCACAATGATAATCCACATATTATATTTATATGTGCACCAATATAGCTATGACAAGGAGTTATATGTAGACTGGGGTTTTATGTTTGTGTGTAATGTAAAACATGGCCTGTGAGGAACGAGGCTGAGCACTATCAGTGTCTGACTCAGAGTCAGTTTCTGGCTCTGATGGCTCAAACGGGTCGGCTGGGTCCATCGATGACGCTGCTAGTAGCTTCCATTGTTACTGTAGGTTAGGTCCTCCACAAAACTAAACAATATGTAACAATAAGACCCAAAGACATTATTTCAAAATTCGAATATAACGACAAATCAATTTGCTCCACAATAAACCTCATGATTTTAATAGGTAAATTCCACATCCATAAGAGTAAATTTTCCAAGGCCCTCCCAAACTTTAATGTCTTCACAAATGAGTTTATTCTTTACATAGACACCTTAAAACTGATGCCAAATAAGAAAAGTGAACGGACACTACAATACTTAGTCATTTTCACTTACCCCAAAATAAGAAATGCCTTATACATATTTATTTTATTCTATTCCAATTACATGTATTATTTTATCAAGAGATATATTTTTTATTCATTTTGTATCTTGTCTTGTCACTCAGTGCCTGCTATATCTGATTGTCTGTACTTTTGCAAATGTTAAATAAAGATTTTCATACAAAAAAAAAAATAGGTTAGGTCCTCCTGCAGTACAGGGAGGCAGCTCCCCTCCTGCGTGGGCGTGGCTCCAGCGCCTCTAACTGACACGCCCCCAGCGTTTCACAGCAGAGAGAAGTTCTTGTTTTTCCAGGATTTTGAGACCTAATTTTATATACTTGGCAGTTTTTTTAATCTTTCAAATTTGGCTCAGTGGTCAATGACACATGTTTCTGTGGTATGACAAACTCATCACACAAATTTATTTTTGCTTTACATGGACTTTAAACAACAATACCAAATAATGCATAAGGAAAATGACAGGCCTGTTAAATAGACCAAGCAATTGGCTTTTATTCCTGAAAGAAACATACAGGTATTTATTCCAACTATTCCTAACACCAGGAATAAGGGTTTGTTTGTTTATGTGTGCACGCGTGCGTGAGGGAGAGTAGCTGTTTTTAGACAGGGCAGCAAGCCGCCAATTTGCCCGTCCTTTTGGCTGCTTGGTCCGCAGTTTTAGACAGAGGGCGGCAAATTGGGGGATCTGTTTTGGTCCGCCGATTTGCCGCCTCGGAGGGTACACTTATTTCCGCCTCGCCTGCTATCTAAATTCGAGGCGTCAGTGTGCCGGCCCCTGAGTAAGATGGGCGGAGGTGTCGATGACCTGCACTATTGTGCGACCCACAGCCAGTGAGTTTTAAAACCAAGAAACAGCTGATCACAGCAGTCAGTCCATCACTTCATCCGTGGACGTCAAGATGAGCAACTGGACAGCCGCTGAGATCCAGCAGATGCTTGCGTCTCTTTAGTCTCTTCACGTGAGCTTCACGTCACATGGTTACGCCTACCCCAGTGGCGGCTTTTGGAAAAGGAGGAATATTACGCCTCTGTTTTAGAAAGACCTTGGAGCAAATTTGCCACCTTTTCTATCTAAAAGGGCTAGTGAGAGAGAAGAGATGAGAGTGTGTGTGTGTGTGTGTGTGTGTGTGTGTGTGTGTGTGGAAAGGAGTTTTGGTGTAGGCTATTACTCTCTTGCAATTTAAGACAAATTATTTTCCATATCTTAACAAGATATCTAGTCATACCGACATCAGGCTACAGCCTCTACAAATACAAATACCATACGTTCTAATTAGCGATGGTAGGCTACGTTAAATTAGCTAACATTAATGTTTACATTGGCTTGTGTCGGCGACACTTGGTGAGCTGGTGCTAACAACTGGATGCTTTCAGTTCAGATGTTGAATCATTGTTGATGAGCTGTTGTGGTACGCCAGTTCTTCTTTGCAGTAGACACATTGCACTTTGTTATCTTCTTTTTAAAGCGTGAAATGATCCCAAACTTTGGACATTTTCTGTCTTTTACGGACGGGTTCTTGGCTCTCCGCCATCGCGGGCACTCAATTCTGAACGTAGTGGTGTGTGTCCGCAATAACAGTCCATACAGAAAAATGATCCCTGAGTTAAGCAGGCCACAGGTGATAGGAATTAAACAAGCCTCGAGGCAGAGATCTTGCAATTTTTTGTAATCGAATTATTCAAGTTACTCGAGTAATCGTTTTAGCTCTACCCAAAACCACTTCATAAATGCTGATGAACTTCCACAGCACTGATTGAGAAGGCCACTGTTGGATCGACAGCAGTTCTGTCATCATTAGTGGCTCTTGCTACTATATAAACAGTGGCTGAAGCATATGTTTTTGTCAGCTGTTGAGCTCTGTGCATAAGGGTAGGAAGTGGAGAACGAACAACTTCAATCCTGTGTGTGCTGTACAATCAGTAAATGAGATTCAGATGGATGAACTTGAGCATTTTAAGGTTCCATATCATGCTCATCATCAGGTTCATAACTTTATTTTGGGTGTCTACTCAAAATGTTTTAACATTTAAAACACATTATTTCTATTTTCATGCTGTGCATTGCTGCAGCACCTCTGCTCAACCTATGTCTGATGGTGTCTGTCTCTTTATAACCATTTCCCTAAACGTCCAGTCTGCTCTGATTGGTCAGCCCTCACAGGCCTGAGCAGACACTGCCTGCTGTGTTCTCACATCAGCTCTGGCTGTGTTAGGAAGGTTGTGCTGGGGGTGTGGCTGAGGGCACTGACGGTATAGTTGTGACATCACAACCATACAGAAGTCCTGATAGCTTTTTTAAAGGCACAGTTTCTGAATACGGTTTGTGTGCATTTCTTGTCATTTTCTACCATTTTGATCCTTTTTACAGTAACTTTATTGCACCGAGACTTGCTTTATCACAACAAAGACAGGAAATCTCACTTTCTGGTGTGTGTGTGTGTGTGTGTGTGTGTGTGTGTGTGTGTGGGAGCGAGCAGAGCTGCTCATGGTCAAGGTGCTGACTGATGGTCCCGAACCCACGAGTCCATCTGTTAACAGACATTAGTCAATGATCTGTCAAACATAACCCCAACACGACCACCAGAGCTCAGTGCAGGACAAGCCTCTTCTTTTCTGGACATGATTCCTGTTTATTTTTTGACTGAAGCTCAGTGTCTTCCTAATGCACTTCTTTCCTCTTTTTTACTGCATTAACTATTAGTCACACCTCCGGGATTTAGAAGTGCTGGCAGTCAGACAGAGAGGTGCTGGCACCTCTAACTGTCTATGTTTGGCTGCCATGCGGAGAAAACAGACATATTACAGACACTTCACTCGGACACATTGTCTCGAAAGTAGCTCTCCATGCTCCCTTCAAACTGCTTCACAGCTGCTCTGATGCCTCTGCTGGCTCACTGTAACCCCTCTGCCCCTCGACTACGCTTCTCTCCTCGTCTGAATCCTCTGAGTCATCCAGGTTGAGGGAATAGAAAAGACTGTTTAGACTGATGACCTGTCCAGGGTGTCTCCCTGCCATTTGCCTTGTGCATGCTGTGATTGGAACTCTTTTTTCCCCATATGAATATAACTTTGTGAACATCAATTGTTTATTTTCTATTTTTTCTACTTGCACCGCATTGTTGTTTGTAGCAAGGCATTGAACTGCTCGTGTTGTTTTTTTTATATCAGAAATGAACAACAAAAATTAAGTGTTAAACCTGATTATCCACTGGTTGTTTCTTTACAAAAAAGTCAGTGTAATTAGGGCAATAAATGTAACATTTTCACATTAAGTTTATCCCTACAGTATGTCTAGAATTTTTTCGAAGACTATACAGAAATATAATGCCTACGCCAGCCGCTAGGCACATTTGTGGAAATAAGTTCAGTGAAAGGTAAAGTCAGCCTAGATTCTGCTTCAAGCAAGTTAGTTGTGATGTATCATTCTGTGTGGTTGGTAGACCAGTATCAACATCAACAGTGACACAAACAAACACTTCATGATCTGATATTTTTCATTAATGTGACCTCAGATGTTTTCAGGATGTAATGGACTGTATACTTCTGCTTGGTATAGATCACCAGTAAATCAATCACTTGAACTGTCAATCAACCAAAATTGTTTAAAGGTGTTATTTGTAAGAAATGGCCAGAATTTAAAGGTAGATTCAAAACTACACAGGGCTGCATAACTGCCACCGGACCGTCAGAAGTGAGTTGACAGACACAGTGTGGAGGTAGAGGAGGAAATGTAGCAAACTCAGTGCTGGCATACAGTGATATCTCCAGCTGAAACCAGGCAGGGCTATACTACTGGACTATCTCTTTAACAATGCTTCGTCTTGACATCCTGTTTTCTATTTTGGCCAGGTCGTTTTTGGGGATGTTTTAAAGTGAAATAAATAAATAAAAAAGATATCTTACAAATTGCTCCTTGAATCTCCTGCTGAAAACTGCCCTTTATGGTTCTGAATCCAACTTTATCATTTCCCATACTAAAAAATTCAGTTTACTATGGAAAGAAATACTGAAATGTTTATTCTACTAATAGGTGATTTAAAGTAAGTCCATAGTTTGTGATTTAGAGGGCAGACAATAGTAGAAAACGGCACCATGTGCTCCATGTTAAAACAGATTCAGGTTTATTGTCTGAACATAAAGATGCAATATACAGTGCACACACACAGACAGCTAATCAGACACTAAATGAGACAGGGGGGACACTTCACTGAGTTGTGGCTCGAGTAGTTGACCTCTGACAGGCTCCTATCAGGGCAGTTTAGTTTGTCAGACTTTCTCAGTTAAGC
This sequence comes from Diplodus puntazzo, assembly GCA_963678695.2. NCBI lineage: Eukaryota > Metazoa > Chordata > Actinopteri > Spariformes > Sparidae > Diplodus > Diplodus puntazzo. The sequence continues at coordinate 32,521,639 of OZ023166.1, read as the reverse complement.
CTATCATAGGGTTAATTGACTTGGCACATTAACAAGTAAAACAAGAACTGTATTACAATGTGACAGTTCATTTTCAAATCACAGTTTGACATAAGCAATCATAGCTGAAGATCCAATTATCCATTTTACGAGAGACAAATGACCAAACTTCATCTGCTAATGGAAGATTTTATCAGCAATCATTTGGACCATAAGGAGCAGCGCCATTTAGAAACATTTTCACAAACATGGACTCGTGTCCTGAATTAAGTCCGATGAAATCACAAAACAGGTGCATTCTTTTTGTGTACTGTAGTGAAATGTTCGTCCAGGAATGTGCTGATGGTCAGGACAACCAACTGAATATTGTGGTAATGAGATCCTTCTTTTTCCTGCGGTAACCATCAGCTGACACTGCTCCTCACATCTTGCAGGTGTTGGCTCGAATAAATTAGTTACTTTAGAACTGCACTGCTAAATATGTGACCTGTGAATAGCAAGACAGGAAAATGTTTCCTGCCTTTCATAAAATAATAGATTCTGCTTCTGAACTTAATATATCAAAATTTTATAAAAGCACTGAAAACCAGGCCTGGGTGTCACCATGTAGGTTTGACTTAGGGATTCCTCATCTCACATTTCAGACACACACTTATAATTAATGGTCAGGAGCAGCTGCCATGGCAGCACCTACGGACCACATCTGACAACCTTTAAGAAACAGTGTGCTGGATTTAGTAGAATGTATTGGTGAGGTTCGCTGATTGCAATCTACTGAACACTCTTTCTCTCACCCTGCCCTATGGTGCATGCTGGGGTTCGGTCAAGAGCAGTGTTTGATTTGTCTGTTCTGGGCTGCGGTAGAAACGTGATGCAACATGGTAGACTATGTGGGGCGACCTGCTTTCTCTGTAGATATAAATGGCTCCCTCTACAGTTAAGAAGACATAACAATTGTTGTGTTAAGGTGATAATACACTAATGAACCCATAATTCTGAATATTATAATCAATTTCTGAAAATAGCTCTTCCTAAATCCCACACACTGGATCTTTCTTGCATCTGCTTTTCCGTAAGGAGCCTTATACATGCAAACTTTACATTTTCTGCCATGGTTTAAAAAAACAAACAAAAACAACAAGCCTCCTGCTGTCTTTTCACACACTTTGGTGCACGGTGTTGCCCACTAACAGAAGGGCAAGTTAATATAGCAAGGTCATGTTTGAAACACATGGATGCATTGGTGTTTTGACTAATCCCGACGTTAATGAAACAAATCTACAGACGAGGATTAGGGCCACTGTGAAATTTCGTTTTCAGTGCTGACTGTCCTTGAATTTGGACTTTTCCCCTCCATATTCTGAGCTTATTTTTCAGTGAGAAAAATTCAGATTCTTTTTCACAGTAGCCTTAATGGTCTTCTGTACAGATCAGATGTGGCATACATTAAAAAGATGGTAAAATAACAGGATGTCCATGGTACAAACATGTTTACCTCACATTCACTCCTCTCGCTCTCACACACATGAATTGTCTCAAATGTTCTGGTGTTTCTAATCTTGCAGAATTTTGAGATCTCGTACTTAGCTACAAAGAAACCGAAACACACTATTTAACACTGCACCAACGTGTCTATTCTGAAGGAACAAAACAAAACCACACGTACCTAATGTGTTCTATGAGGTCATGTCTGAGCTGTAGATAAACTCAGTTTGGGTGTCATCCTTTACATCAGAGACGTGATGGCGAGCAAATGTTCCAGTGATATATGATCACCTTCCACTGGTGTGTCAACAGTGAAAGGACAAGGTTTGTGGAGATGGTGAAAACTTTTAATGGTCTGACTGTCTATGGTGCTGCAAAAAAACCCTCCCACCTCCAGTCACACAAATTCCTGCCTCTCCATGTTACAAAAGACATTTATAAAAGGATGAGCCATAGAGAGCAGCCACAGATATTAGGACAGTTTGTTCCTACAGGCAACAGATCAAGACAACAGCTACAAGGTTATCGCAATTCAGGGCTCCCCAGTGAATCTGAGACTAGTTGTTCTGCTGTCCACTACTCCCTGACCATCTGAAGCCAGACGAGCCCTACTGATGGTGCAGCCGGCACCATCAGTTAACACTGATAGCATGGATGTCAAAAAGGGACCAGAGTTCCATTCATTTTGTGCACTCCTTTGTTCCAAGTTACAGTGATTCAGTTTAAAACAGATTGCAGCCTTCCAAACCAAACCATTCTCTAGCTTTATTTAAAAGACTACAAAGATGTCAACATTCTTCTTTTTCTTTTTTAAATGAGAGTACACTTGTAACATTCTGGAAAGAAACAAAACAAAAAATATTTGCTGCTTCTACCTTTGTAGCTTCATATCACTATCCAACCAGACATGCTTACACTGCCTGACAAAAAACGGTCAGGTTCCTCAATATGAACGCACATTTACCTGCGTAGTATTCAACACAGCATTGAAAAGCTGCCTTCTCAAAGGCCCCTTTACACTACACTGTGCCAGATGGGTATAAATAATATCTGCATCTGACTGAAACTTCATCACTTGTCTCTTTTGAATTTGGACAATGAAATCTTCACTGTCTGAATGCATGTGGTTTGAATTTCCCTCTTAAAATGACTCCAAAAGAAGGCAATTAGGGACACTGAAAACTTGATTTGCATTCTGACTTTGAAGTCAAAATTCCGACTTTCTCCTCACTTGGACCATTTTATGTCATAACATTTCATGTCATAACATGTAAAAGATGGATGACTTTAAGATTTTTACATTTTACCCTTGCATTTTTGCCTTTGATATGTCAATGTTTCTCTACTGGATGTGACATTCAATGTGAGACTTAAACAGTACATCATATTCTATGTTGCGCTGCACATCGCTGCGTCGCATGTGGCCAGTTAGGATTCTCCAATAGAAAAATATGAAATTAGGCTGATCTTGTATCCAACATGCAGTCAGGAGCAGTCACAGTGTCATAGTTCTCAGATAGAAGTCTGAATTCTGACTTCTTTCCATACGAAAAGGCTGAACTCAAACCAATTTTTCAGACTGGCCCAAATCCTAAATGTTAAGTAATTGTATTCCTAAAAATGTTTAGGGTTTATACATTCCAACAGAAAACTCAGGGGCCAAATATTTTAGACCAAATATACTGATGCTGTGCAAATTCCACCGATCATTTTCAGATCCAAAAATCAAAGTCAGTTCTGGAAGAAGAATATTTCAGTATTCAATGTGAAGTATTCAACAGTGATTACATTTCACTAACCTTAACCCTATAATTATGGTCTCTCTTTGCCTCTATACACGTCAGATTGATCTTACACGGGCATGTACAGATGAAAAGCATATGCCCATGTGATGTCTATGTGTAAACATCTATGGACATATTCTGAGCAGCAACCCCATTTTGACAGTTCAGATGCTGACATATGTGCTGTCAGTCTCAAAAGATCTGAGTCCTCGGCTGGTGGACGTGTCTCAGATCTGGGACTATAGTCTGCGACAGACAGCCCAAGATTTCCCCATGTCTCTTTCACAGTTAACTTTTGTCAGGTACAGACCAAAATCTCATAGTTTACAGGAGTCTTTGCTGATGACGAAGCTCGTACAATGCACTTTTTGTACTTTGAAAACAGCACAATGCTAGTTCAGACTGTACATGGACCCTGGTTTTAGGAGTTGGAGAGAGTCCATTATCTCTCTGATTTCCCTGCTGGCTGCTGTACTGATCTGCTACCTTCTACAGAGAGAAAGACAGAAAGAGACACAGAAGATACAGAGAATATAAAACAAGTTTTTTTTTTTTTTTTTTTTTTACAAGAGTCCTTTTGTGGAGATCATCACCAACTCCTCTCTTCTCCTTCAGACACACAAATTCCTCTTCTCGTTTCTGTGTGTGCAGGTGTAGCCAAGTCCGTGTGCTTCTTTCCTACTGGTGTCTGTGTGTGTGTGTCTGTGTGTGTGTGTGTGTGTGTGTGTGTGTGTGTGTGTGTGTGTGTGTGTGTGTGTGTGTGTTTATGTGTCACTACTTATGTTCTTTTGTAGGAGCAAAGTACAGCTCCATGGGTTTGTTCACCTTCCAGTACTTTTCACTGACCAGCTCCAGGGAAAAGGAACCGTTCAGGACCTGTGGACAGAGTTGAAACATGCATGAGGGTTTCCCTCTCTTACCGCATCCTGGTCTACAGTTAACTTTGTTATGGCTTTGCCATCCCATTCATGTGCATTAATTAAGTTGTTCTTTCTCAAAGGATGAGATATTACACTCGAATCAAACAAAGGCTCTGTTCAATTCAAGAGTCATAAGTCGTGCAGCGTGACTGTGAGCCACACTGAGCAACAGCAGGACCCTGAAACTAAGGCCCTGTCCATACGGAAACACTCTTTAGTGTAAACGCACATGTTTTGCATCGTTTCGGCCAATCGTCCACATGGATCCTGTAAACGCAGCGCCTGAAAACACACTTTTTTGAAACCGGGTCTCAGGGTGGAAAAATCCGAAAACGCATCCCTCACGTTTTCTTGTGGACGGCGAATCTGCATACTTTCTGTATCGATGACGCCATCACCCCACCCCTCGACCTCTAGCCTTCGACCTCTGAACCCTGCGGCGTCTCATAACAACAATAACGGCGGACTACTGCTTGTGTTCGTGTTTCTTGAAACTTACTCGCCTTGTAGTCGAGTGTGAGTCGCAGCAGCAGTTCGACCTCATTGTCCGTCCACACAAACGATTCTGGTTTCCTTGCACTAGTCATTTCCGTCTTCTTCTTTTTGTGTTCGGTTTCTCCGTCTACTGTCTGTTTGTATACAGCGTGCAAGCTTTATGCCCATGCTCCGTCTCTTCTCTGTTTTTGGTGAATTTCAAGCGCCACCTATAGGCCTGGAATATGAACTACAGCGTTTTGATTCGTTTTCAGTGGATCCGTTTGGACGCAAATATTCTTGAAACGATGCCGAGGAAGACGGAGGAAAAAAAGATCGTTTTGGTATGTGTGGACAAGGCCTAAAGCAGCTACATGGAACTATCATCATTGTCATCGTCCATCATATTATTTACACCTGACATGTCTGAACATCTCTGGAAAAACAAATGCCACTTATCACATTAGGAGAATCAAGCTGTGAGTGCATGCTATGTTTGGTGCATAGATGATTACTCTACTGATTTGTGTGTGTGTGTGTGTGTGTGCGTGCGTGCGTGCGTGCGTACTTACAGTGAACTGGTTTCCAGCAGTAGGTATGTAGATAGTGTACTGTTTCTCTGATGCTGCCTCCACATTAACAGGACTAGCCTCTGCGTTTCTTCTCAGCTCCTCTAGAGCCAGTCTGACTGCCAGGTATTTAGACAGGTGATCCACTGTAGCATTACCAGATGTCTTAATGTAGCGAGGGACAAACTCCACACTGCACACACACACACACACACATTCATTTGATGAGTACATGGTTGTGTTGAAGTGCTCAAGACTATATCTACATGAGACCTATAGATACAAAAGAGAAGGCAGATTTCCTAGTTATTTGATTTTCAAATGTCCTCTGTGCCTCGGTTTCCCTACAACCAAACCTATTAAGCTTAATGTGAGCTGTGTGAGTGTGTCACTACCTGTTGTTGCCGTCATCCTTCTCCATCAGGGTGGGATGTGGCCTGAACACGAGTTCTATTTCACTGGCACCGCCATCGATCACAGAGTCCCCACCTCCATTCTCAGCAGCGTTATCCATGTCCAAACCGCTGTCATCACTCGTCTTGGTGCGCTTAATGCTTGGACCTGCCTCCTGTAGTAAAAGGTTCAAGCACACAGAATTAGTATGATGACAGAACACAACTGGAAGAGAAGTAGAGAAGTGTGCTCTTTAAGATACAGAATTAAACTATTCTTTACTCACATCCTGTAGTTTTCTAACTGTTCCGGTGATTATATATACTGTGTGAAGTGTCCTCGAGTCTAGGGTAAGGCGCTACATAAATCCAAGTTATCATTACTATTATTATTACAATGCATCGCTCTCATTCACAAGCAGTGTCCTTTTTCACAATTACTCACCTTTACACCAGTCTAGTGCTACACTAATTGGGCTCGACAATAAAACCATTACACCCAGTGAAACTAAAACAAAAAAAATCACTGAACACAATATTGCAGCCGATTTCCAGCAGTGTTTGGAGGGTTTGGCACCTTTGCTTGTTGCATGTATTTGATCACTGAAATACATACTTGTGTACCTTTAATTCAAAGTCAGTAACTGGAAGGGAAAACACATACAGGTGGCGTCCAAAAGTTTGAGACCATACTGAAAATCTCTCAGTGTCACATAAACCTGTGAATGATCACACATCTTTGAGAATTCAGAAAGTGAGTGAGATGTCAAATTGTTATTCTAACCAAAGAGGGTTTGTCTCAGCATTAATTCATAGCTAGACTAAAGTATAGTAAGGGGGCAGTGCAGGAACTCTAAAACACTTTACAGAAACTGGATCAATTTTATCCAAAGCACGATCTGACAGAGCCATAATGAGCACAGCATGACAAGATCAATACATCACGCTTAGTTCACTGATGGATAGAAAAGAAACTTCATCACAGATACAGAATTGACTTTAGAAACAACACAAGAGTCCAATTAGCAGTGGCCCTGTTAGAAGAAGCTGTCTTATTGTGTCTTATAGGACGAGCAGCAGTTTCTAAACCACTTCTCAGGAGGAAACAAGGACAAACACTTGAGGTGGGCAAAGAAATACCAGAATTTCACAGTGGATGATGAAAAAGTCTGTTTACTGATGAATGCCAGTGATAGATTAGTGTCAGTAACAGAGGGGTGTATGTAAGGAGACAAACAGCAGAGAGACTGATACCACAGTGTTTGAAGCCACACTGAAACATGGAGCTGGAAGATTCACGTCTGGGGCTGTTTTCAGACTCCTGCACAGAACTGATTCCACCTTGACCGAGGAGAAGCACCACTCTTTCTTCAGAGACATGCTCCACCCTCTGGTTTGATCTCGGTGGAAAAGGATTTATACTGCAGCAGGATAATGAGCCCAAACACCTCAAAGCTTTGACACAACTACTGAAGACCGAGTCCTGACTGTCCTCCACAGTCACCTGACCTCAACTCCATTCAACATTAATGGGGACACTTGAAGGCTGAGAAGGCCCAGCAGTCTGTGACATCACAAGAAATCATGAATACTGAGATATTAAGATTAAGGATTAACTTTTACTTAAACTGTTGAACTGATATTATCATCTGTAATGAAATAAATAGCATTACATTTGAAATAAATGCAGAAAAGAAGTATTTTCACTGGGACTCTCCACTGTACATGTATACTGTGTTAAACAATCAGAACATACCTGGTTGCTGTGGACAGAAGCGTTGCTACAGTGGGAAGAGTCTCCATTGTCCTCCGCTCCGCTACCGTTCTCCACTGTGTGTCTCTTACCACGCTGCAGTCTGACAGAAACAAATTCAGCTTCTTACAGTAGACTGATTGAAGTGAATTTGCATGATCTGTGTGTGAGACCGCTGTGTTTACCTGGTCATAGCCTGGATCTTAAGGCCCTCCTCTATGCTGTGGGACAGGGCTTGTTGGTTGTTGTGTTTGCTGATGCGTGCCAACACTCTCTCCTGGTGGGCTTCATACTCGTCACGACTGGGATAAATTTTGCCTGAAATAGGATAAATACACAGAAATAGAATTCTAGGACCTTTCACAGCATTTTCACTCACAAAATTGGGACAGTTCTCAGTTGGTCCAGATTTTCTGTTTAGTGGTTAAGCCTCTTTAAACCCCAGTGGTTACTCACTGATCAGAGCATCAAAATTAGGGTCAGGGCGCAGCGACCTCTTGGACACCAGCTTCTTACGACAGGTGGGACATTCTTTATTACTGCAAAGACATTTCACCATCATCAGTTGAAATAATCATGCCAAAGCAACAATAAGAAATCCCATTACTGATGAAAACATTTTAAATGCATAATTTTTTCTGTAGGTTTGTTTAAATCAAACAATACACCGAAAGTCAACCTCTGACATACTATTTGAAAAAGCTACATGTGGGTACGTTAGAACAGTTTGCAAGGACATCACAGACTTGATCAACACTTTTCTTACTTATTTCAGTTTAAACTCTTTTAGAGTCAAAGGCACATTAGAAAAAGTGTCAGTCCTTGCAGGAATAAGAGAGCTGTACACTAATGAGTAAGCGTGCATATTACCTTATGTTTGTTTTAAATGTCAAACAGTAAACCTTTTCACACAGAGCTGCCTCAATATCGCCGCAGTGGTGGTTCGCCAATACTCTGCCATTGTTTGTTCCGCTGTAAAGACGAACTAGTGTGTAATTCAGACAGCAAGCAGGTGCTGCGGCACCTAAAGAGGCGTGGCGGTATATGATGTGTACCTGCTGACTGTTTATAATCATATGATTGCTGTTATAATGTGTTGTGATTGAAATCTTGACCCACCAAACATCCTGGAAAGTGACAAAGTTAAGTTTTTCGCTCTGAATTACATAATGACATCATCGCCATTAGTAAACTGGAAACTGTCTGACTCTCACACTCGCAGGAAGGAGGCTGTTTTCTGGGGGAAAGTTCACTGAAGTCTCGGTCAGGAGGGCTTACTGTCGCGGTGATTTTTTTTTTTCCAACACAAACACTTGGTGAGTTAAAGTTTGTTGCCAGTGACAGAAGCTGTTTTTCAGGCAGAAATGTGTCGATGAGTTGGTAGGACAGGCGGGAGGACAAACACTTCTCCACGTATAACTGCAGTACTAGGGTTAGGGTTACAACCTGTTTGTACATTCTGATATCTGCTGTTTTTTACCGTTTCATTGTGTCTGCTTTCAGCCGTTTCCAGAGCTATGTTAAGTTACTGCTGGTGAAAACCCAACATTTCCTGGTTTTGCTTTATCATAATAAAAGCTCTTATATAACTAAATATAATGGGAGTTTTTTATTGTGAATTTATAGGAAATTAAATATCTCCGACCGAATAAGCGGAGCTCTGCAAGGGGTTATTAATGGTGCTGCAAGAGGAAGAGCTTTTACAGGTGCACATTCAACCACAAGATAAAAGTGTCATTAATTAAAGATACACTTTCAAGCAGGTGGCCCTGTTGTCATATAAAAGGAAATCCCTGCCACGCTCGACTGATGTGCCAAGTCAAACCGAGTCAGCACATGTGTATGGAAAAGATCCTTTTGTAGACAGAGTAGATAAGAAGAACAACTCATGGGTTCTACGATGCTTTCAATGTGTACTGGGCATGAGGGCACTATTTGGAGACATATGTGACATTTTAAAGACATATGTGAGAGCACAAAAAATATTTATTTATTGATTTATCAATTTATCAAACACTTCACACTTAAATGGGCAGCACAAACAAAATGATTTACAGTGTTTGATTTCATTTTTTTCATTTTGTTTTGTATCCGATGTGTACTAAACACAAAGGATGTCAGTTGTCCAAGTGCATATTAATATTCATATAAAATAGAGGAAGCACTAAAATACAATAAAAAGAGGTGTGTCTTCTTTGGCCCACTTAGGAACACGATTTGATGCTGGCTTGGAGTCACTGGGTCACATGACATGGAAGCTATTGAGAAAAAAATCATAATTTCTGCATATTAATATTCATATAAAATAGAGGAAGCACTCAAATATGATATAAATAAGTGTGTCTTATTCTTCCAGTTTACTAATACAATCAGCTGCTGGTTTGGAGTCACTGGGTCACATGACATGAAAGATACTGAAAATCATAGATTTTCAGTATCTCAGTAAAGATTTCAGTAAAGATACTATGGCGCCGTACTAGGTGGAAGCCTGTTGCAGCAGCTCCCGTGGGCTTCCAAGTTTTTTTTGTATTTCTGTTTTGATTTTCCATGTGATTTTTGGCAACTCTTCTCAAGAGACAGTGAGAAGATGGACACTTCCTTTTTTAAACTTTTTTGTCTTTTTTGAACAAGACGGACAAGCTTGTGGCACTTTGTAGTTTTATGTTTATTATGCTAACCCTAGCAACGAAGGGACAGGAGCGCATCATTGAGCGCATTGTTTACACACGCGACCAGCTGATTGCGCTGTGTAAACCTGCACTGCTGTGTGAACCTGCACTGCTACCCGGAGCCAGACTTGAGGTCCTGAAGGAGCTGCGGAGGAGACGCCGTGGCTGCAGAGCCGGAGTGAAATGGAGGGGGAAGAAGAGGAGACACAGACCGGCTGTACCGGCGATCGTCATGGGAAACGTGAGGTCTCTGGGGAACAAGACGGACGAGCTCTCCGCGCTGATAAAGGCTCAAAGGGAATATCGTGAGTGCAGTGTGTTGTGTTTCACGGAGACATGGCTTCACTCAAACATCCTGGACCACAGCGTGGCGATTCCCGGCTTCAGCACTGTTCGGGCGGACAGGGATGTGATAAGCAGCGGAAAGAAGAAAGGAGGAGGGATTGTACTGTATGTGAGTGAGAGGTGGTGTAATCCCGGACATGTTCACGTCAAGGAACGTCTCTGTACCCCGGACATTGAACTGTTGACTGTGGGGATGAGGCCTTATTATTTGCCCCGGGAATTCACGTCCGCCGTCATTATCGGTGTGTACGTTCCTCCTTCAGCTGATGCAGCGCTGGCCTGTGACGTCATCCACTCCGCTGTTGCCCAGATACAGACGCAGCATCCTAACGCATTTATTGTCATCACTGGGGATTTTAATCATGTCTCACTGGACAAAACCCTCCCAACATTTCACCAGTATGTTGACTGCCCCACCAGAGACTGTAACACATTGGATCTGTTGTATGCAAATGCTAAGGATGCATACAGTCCCACAGCCCTCCCCCCTCTTGGGAGATCTGACCACAACCTGATTCTGCTGACCCCTAAGTATGTCCCTCTTGTTCAGCGGCAGCCTGTCCACACTAGGAGTGTGAGGAAGTGGACTCAGGAGGCTGCTGACACACTACAGGACTGCTTTGAGTCGACAGACTGGGATGCACTTGTTGAGCCACATGGAGAGGATCTCGACAGCATGACCGACTGCATCACAGAATACATCAGGTTCTGTGAACACACCACCATGCCAACCCGGACTATACGCTGCTTCCCTAACAATAAGCCTTGGATCACCAATGACCTGAAAGTTCTTCTTAACAAGAAGAAGAGGGCGTTCAGGTCTGGAGACAGGGAAGAACTGAGGAGAGTGCAGCATGAACTCAGGGATATGCTGAGGACCTGTAAAGACGCCTACAGGAGGAAGCTGGAGGCCAAACTTCAGCAGAACAATGTGAGGGATGTGTGGACCGGTATGAAGCAGATCACTGGGTGTAAGGTGAGCGGCAGACAGTCATCGGGCAGCCTGGAGAGGGCAAACGAGCTGAACAGATTCTTCAATAGGTTCAGCTCACAGCCTTCTGTCGTCTCCCTGACACCTCCAGACCCCCACACACCCTCACTGCCCCGAATGCTTCCTCCCCTCCCCCCTCACTCCACTGCTGTGAGCTCTCCTGTGCAACACCTCTCCTCCTCCTCCTCCTCCTCCTCCACCTCTTCCTCCTCCACCTCCTCCTCCTCTACCTCCTCCTCCACCTCCTCGTCCTCCACTGAAGACACCAGCAGCCTCCCCCGCATGACTGTGACTGCAGGCCAGGTTAGGAGACAGCTGGAGAGACTCCACCAGCAGAAGTCTGCAGGCCCTGACGGTATCAGCCCCAGGATCCTGAAGACATGTGCCAGCCAGCTGTCTCCTGTCCTACAACACCTCTACAACCTGAGCCTTGGTCAGGAGAGAATACCGGTGCTTTGGAAGACTTCCTGCCTGGTTCCTGTTCCAAAGAAGTCGACACCATCAGACCTCAATTACTATCGACCAGTGGCCCTCACATCTTACGTCATGAAGGTGCTGGAGAGACTGGTTTTGGCCAACCTGAGGCCGCAGGTGAGAGCCCTGCTAGACCCTCTGCAATTTGCTTACCAGCCCCACTTGGGAGTTGATGACGCTGTCATCTACCTGCTGCAACGAGCCCATTCGCACCTGGATGGTGGAGGAGGCACTGTGAGAATCACATTCTTTGATTTCTCCAGTGCTTTTAACACCATTCAGCCACTGCTACTGGGGGAGAAGATGCAGGTGATGGGTGTAGACGACACAATGATCTCCTGGATTACTGACTACCTGACAGGCAGGCCACAGTTTGTCCGTATGGGCAGTGTTCTGTCTGATGCGGTGGTTAGTGATACAGGAGCTCCACAGGGGACTGTACTGTCTCCTTTCCTGTTCACCTTATACACCACTGACTTTCAGTACAACACCGGGTCGTGTCACCTGCAGAAGTTTTCTGACGACTCGGCTGTTGTTGGGTGTATAAGTGAGGGACATGAGGAGGAGTACAGGGCTCTGGTAGACAACTTTGTGAAGTGGACTGGACAGAATCACCTGCGGCTGAACATCAGCAAGACCAGAGAGATGGTGATAGATTTCAGGAAGAAGAGGAAGACGGCTTTCCAACCCCTGTGCATTCTGGGAAGGGATGTGGAGGCGGTGGAGGATTATAAGTACCTTGGTGTTACCATCAACCACAGACTGGACTGGAGATCTAACACTGAAGCTGTGTACAAGAAGGGGATGAGCAGACTTTACTTCCTGAGGAAGCTGAGATCCTTCAAAGTGTGCAGCAAGATGTTGGGGATCTTTTATCAGTCTGTGGTGGCCAGTGTACTTTTCTTTGCTGTGGTTTGTTGGGGAAGCAGCATCGGAGCCAGTGACACCAACAGACTCAACAAACAGATCAGGAGGGCTGGCTCTGTGATTGGCTGCAAACAGGACACTCTGGAGGCTGTGGTGGAGAGGAGGACACTGAAAAAACTGTTATCCATCATGGATAATCCTCTCCACCCTCTCCAACTCACACTGGTCAGACAGCGGAGCACCTTCTCCGGAAGGCTGCTTCAGCTTCGCTGTCGTAGCAACAGATACAGGAAATCTTTCCTGCCACAAGCCATCACTTTATACAATAACTCTCTCACCTCTGCCTGACAGAGAACTCTGGTCTCTCTACTGTTTTGTTGTATATATTTTTATTGTTTATTGTTTATAGCACACTGTGCACTGTATATATACACTATGTATATATTGGATTCTATTTATGTTATGTACGAAGTGTTTTATTTGTGGACCCACTACTGCTATAACAAAATAATTTCCCAGTCTGGGATCATTAAAGTATTTCTATCTATCTATCTATCTATCTATCTATCTATCTATCTATCTATCTATCTATCTATCTATCTATTTATTATTTTGTATTAATGTACTTATGCTAAGTAATTTAATGACTTAAACTTTCTTTTATTGTCATTCAAATTACACTTTACAGTGCAATGGGAACAAAATTTAGTTTCAATGGCTCAGGATAGTGCAGGATAAAAAAACAACAGCTTGTACATTTCGGACGTTGGAAAGTAGGATGGAGGGAAGTGGCGTTCCCGACGGTGAAGGTTACCGTTTAAGTTTTAATTACCATGGTAACCGCCGCGGTCCGTAACCATGGTGTGGAAAACTCATGGCGCATGGCGGATGGAGGACGTGATATAGCGGCCCTCACGGCATTTTTCCGCCTTCAAAGAAAACCAAATCTGCAGTCTGGGCGTATTCTGGTTATTATAAGAATACTCAGGGACAGCTGGTCTGGGATGGCAGCCCTGTCTGCAGGAGCTGCGAGAAGAAAGTAGTTGCGAGGGGCGGCAACACCTCCAATTTACTTACTTTCACTTTACGACCATCACCCGCACCTGTTCAGCGAATGCAAGGTAAGCTAACCTTAAACTTGGGTGATGTATGTGTATGTCGAGTTTTCTCTGTCTAATTTGCTGGTGTCACTGACGTAAACTGACCAGATAGTGGTATAACTGAACAAAGTTGATCCGTGATTTGGCACGTTATCTGAACCGCTTATTAATTGTAGATTTCACTTTTTAAAGTCAGAGTCAGAGCTGCAGTGAGGAGGATTTGAGACAAACATGTACTGGGTGGACTGAGTCAGTGAACTAATGTAGTTTGCAGGCTAATAATCCAGGGTTTGAATTTTATCATCATGAAATGCAAATTGCAAAATTCCCCTTTGTGGCATGAATGAAGTATTATCTTATTTTATGAATTGCCAGACTTACAGTTAATGTCATTTATGTTCATTATTTATTTTTTTTTTTTTTATATTTTAATAATTTTTTTCTACTATGGAAAATCAGGTTATTTAATAATCTCTGAGAGCAAACAAGACAAATGAACAAAACAAGAAGACACTTGTCTTCTTAGATACAGAGATGCTTGCAACCAGATTGGCAGCTAAGTTAAACAGCTGCATAATCATTTCATTGTTGTTCTAACGGGTTAAGTAGCTAAAAAGCTCAGCAGCTTTTACAAAAAAATGTTGGGTTTTTTCAACTGTGTTTTAATAAAAAGAAATAAGTCATTTTAGGTTTCACATTCTGTCATCAAATATTTTATTCCATTACTTTTGATGATGTTTTAGTTTTCCGCCGTGGTATCGTTTCAGTATCGGTATCAAGATATTTTAGGCAGGTATCGTACCAAAGTCATATTTTTGGTATCATGACAACACTACTTCATACAATAACTCTCTCACCTCTGCCTGACAGAGAGATCTCTGATCTCTCTACTGTTTTTACTTAGTTTATAACATGCTTACATCTGCACATTCTAGGTTTGTTTAAGTCTATTCATATTACCTGTGGTTCTATTATTGCACACTCATATGTACATTTTAGTTCTGTTATTGCACATTCATAGAAATTGTTTATTTCTTGTACAGTTGTACAGTTGATTATTATTGTTTATAGTATAGTTTGCACTGTGTATATACATTGTATATATCTGGCTTTCTATTTATGTTATGTACAGAGTGTTTTCTTTTCTCTCTTTCTTGCTGCTGTGACAAAATAATTTCCCAGTCTGGGATTAATAAAGTAATTCTATTATATTCTATTCTATAAGATGGTCACAAGAATTCTCTTTTCTGATTGGTGCGACCGCACCTGAAACTCTGCCTTCCCTCAAAGGTCACCATTACTCATTTTCTTTGACATTCACTTCACTGGATAAGTTGAGCTGTGATCATCAGAGACCTGTAGAGTACTACAGGGGCAGACAGGGCTCTTTTAGTTTCCACTGAATGGTAAAACTCACCCAGATCTCAAAGCTGTGATGATACAGTCAGCGCAGAAGCGATGCAGACATTCTTTGGTTGTCATTGTGTTCTTCAACATGTCCAAACAGATAGGACACATAAGTTCGCTGTGCAAGGACCTGGGTGACACTGCTATCTCCAGTCCATCTGTGATAGCCTCCTGTGCCCATATGAAACACATCAAGATGAGGTGAGTAAACACATAGATACATCTATCTGTGGACTTGTAAATATGTGATACAGCTACAGCTTATGGGTCTTATTGGGTATATTAGTTCCTACAAATCTCAGAACCACTGCAACTGATGTGTGATTGATTAGTTTAAAAAACAAACACAGGCAGAATGATTTTGAAGAAACTTCTGTGATGAACTGATGACTGACGTTATAAATCGTTACCTGTGGTGTTCTCTGAAGCTCATACAGACTCAGCTCCCAGGTCTTACTGAGGGGTTGAACCCCATTGGTCTGAACGGTCTGAGTCATCACTGCAACACTGAAACACACAAACATTCAATTAGATTTTCTCAGAATTCTGGGATGTAATGATGAACTAGTGATCATTACTGGTGGGGACTTTTTCTTAGCAAATAATAGCACTTTCAAGCACTTAAACTAAAATCCAAGCACTTTTCAGACCTTGAAAACGCAACATTGAAATTCAAGCACTTTCAAGGATTTCAAGCACCCGTACGAACCCTGTCTATAAAAGCAAGAGATCTGTGTGTGTGTGTGTACCTCAAATATCTCTGCAGATCAGGATCAGATTGACCTGAGATTTTCAACATGGCTGCTGCGCGGTTTAAGGGTGTGCAACGTCGGATTTGTTTGGACGGCAATGATACTGTTAATAAATTATTTCATAAATGATTTACCAATTCCGCTAGCATTGTCAACCGTAGCCACGTGCGCACCAAAGGCCAATCACTGCAGAGCCCACCCCCACACCCCACCTTCTGAGTCGACGGACGCGCCAGTGCGTCCAAATCACGTGGCCAATTTAAGATGACGTAGCAGCAAGACGCAGCCTCCGCGAGTCTCGGTTTCGACCTATGTGTTGGTGTGGCTTTCAAACTGTATACCAGCTCTCAAATAGCTTTGTTAGGCCAAGTAAAACTGGACTTATGATAAATAATGACCGCCACACTTTTTCGCGAACATTGCCCTCATGTTTGCTGTGCAGGAAGAAACAGTCAAAATGGGCTTCTCTCACGAAAGTGTCCACAAGCAAAAAAAAAACTATTGGTGGATAAAGGCACCACACCAACCAATCACATATGGCAAACCACATGATTTGGTTGCTGAGGAACAGGGGGAAGGTTATGGGAGGGACGGCGGCGAAAGGGTGACAGCGACAGTGACGGTGATAGAGACAACGATAGTGATAGTGAGTTTTGAGAGTTGAGAGATTTGTGACATTAAGAGTGTTTGGAGTGTATAGTTAGTGTGTTATGTAATGTTTGGTTTAGTGGAGTCATTTTTTTCTTTAATGAGTCAAAACAATGAGGAGACTGCTGAATGTGGAGCAGTCAGTGCAGCTCTTCATTGAGCTGGAAGGAGCTGAGGGATGCCTGAGCCTGAGGCATTGCCTGCATTTAAATAGTTACATTTAACCAGTGTTGACACAGTTACCTTGAAAAAGTAATCCACATACTGATTACTCCTTTTAAAAGTAACTTAGCTACTTTTAAAAACAAGTGATCAGTAAAGCAACTAAGTTAGATTACAAGTTACTTTATTAGTTACATTCAGCAGGTGCTAACCCCTCCAGCATACTCCTTCCTATCTCTGCATACTCCTTCCCCAGATACAAAGATAAAGATGTTCTGTGAGGCAGCTCAGCATTGATAGTAGCAGGATCTTGTTTATTACGGCACGAAACGGGGGCGAGTCAACCGTGTTTAAGGGCAGCATTTCCTCTACAACATACCGCTCGACCAACTAATTCTTACCCTTTGTCGTCAGCACAGATTGTACAACAAACCTTAAAATTCTCATTTTTAGCTAATATGAACTCAAAATAATGACTGTATTTCCAGCTAGAGACGCGCATCTCAGACCTCCCTCCATTCTTGTTTGTGTTTGTGTCGCTAAATAAAAATATATATTTTTACTGAGGAAAATGACAAAAATAATAGTAACGCAGTGACTTGAATAAGTAACTTTAATCTGATTACTATATTAAAGCGTTAGATTACTCGTTACTGAAAAAAGTGGTCAGATTAGAGTGCAGTGCTGCATCACTGCATATAACTTTGTAAATTTCAAACACTTATGCACAAATTTAGCAAACAATTTATATTTGCATCATAAGTAATAAAAATGGTTCGCTAAACATATTTGTGGTTTTCACATAAAAAAATCTAACTTTCTCCTACTCTGATTTTATGGTTTTTTGTGATTTTAGGTCCATTGTGTTAATACAGTATGTCAAAATGAAAAAATAATTGTACAGTCACACATGTGAGGTTGTGCTGAAAATAATGACACCAAGCAAGGCAAGGTAAATAGCTTTTAAGGTGAAATATAATGGCAAAATCAAAAATAGCCAAAAATGACCAATTATACCCTGGAATATCGAATTTCACAACAAACCTAAATATTCCTGACGTCCCAACTTCAAACACAGCCTCATTTGGGCATCCATGAAAAAGCTACTTAACCTCCCACTTTTCTATAGGAATACACTGGCAATGCAAGACACTGGCTTGGCCATCAGCAGAAACTGGGGGTTAAGTGCCTTGCTCATATGATTAAATAGAGACTTTTTTAAGGTAGTTTGGGAACTTTCTACACGGGGACAAAAAAGAAGCCAGTATCGGTTACTGTTCAGTGTATTTTTTAAAATCTGACACTTTTACTAGGGGTGAGAATAACAGGGTACCTCATGATACAATATGCGATACATAGCCCACGATTTTGCGATATTGCGATATAAGACATTGACAAATGGGTCAACACATATCTTTCTAACTAAAGAAATTAAATGCCCATAAAAAAGTAGGTGCAGGATTTTTCTCTTTATTCACTGCAATTTGGTGTCAGTTTTACAGAATTTGACTCAAACTGAGATGAAACACTGAATCAAAAGTGCATGAAGTCTTAGCATATTGCCTCTTTTACAAAGACACTGCATCTTGTCATTGTCCACACACTTTACAAACTTTACAAAAACAGCACAGTTCTGCAGCAGAACAAGTTTTTCAGTCTGTATATTAAATTTACACAACTATGTTAACAAATTAATGTAAAATGAAGTCCACATACACACAATACTTTTACTGTTTTTAAAAACTTAACAAATTTGTCTGTAAGTAAACCTTGGTACATTTTAGAGCTTCAACTTTTGAAATCACAACAAACTTATTTTATATAAACCTGGTACATTTCAGATTTTACCAACTTACTCTACATAAACCTGAGAATATCTCAGTGCTTTGTAGTGACTTGTATTATGCAAACCTGTGCACATTTCAGTTCATTATCAAATATGCATGTTCTTCTTCATGAACAGCAACTAATCAGCATGTTCAGAGGTGAGCGCCCATTCTCTGAGCGGTGATTAGCACGGGTATGAAGCTCGTGCTTCCCTCTTGTTTGTTGCATGTAGGAGTTCTTTTCCCACTCATTATAAATAAAATGTCCTTACAGAGTCATAAAGGACACGTGTGAGCTCTGATTGTTAGAGTCTGTAGTGTTAAACACAGCGGACTACATCACCAAAGTCACCAATCTGCTCAGTGATACCAATTATTAGACTGTGAGGCAGGTTCCTATTTGTAGCTACAAAAGAAAGTTAAAGAGTGTCTGCAAAAACTGGAAAAGGACAAAGCCATTGACCGGCCATTATATTACAGATTGTACCCCAGGGAAGCCATCCCATGTATCTATGGACTCCCCAAGATGTGGAAGGAGCACTACTCAGACCCATCCCCAGCAAGAAAACTCAGTTACCTAGAACATATCCAAGCACTTAGCCAGTATCCATAGGCAAAGGACAAAAAAGCAGGAAAATATGCGGCTCCACTATGTCCTAACCAAAGAAATAGCCTAATTCGCCCTGCACATCCGAAATTCTTAGAACACAGTTAGAACTCCCCCCCGGAAGAAAATTTTTAAAAAATAACCCTTTAAATGGTGACTACTGGTGAGATTTTTGGAAAAAAAAATTCATTTTCAGAATTTCAGAATCAGAATCTAAGACATTAGACAAATAAGTGTAGAAGCTGACATTGCCGCTTGAAAATATGCTAACCTCTCGAGCATTTTCTTTATTATTATAGATTTTTTATGGAAACAGAATGTGTTTCAGAAGTCAGTGGGCCACATGACATGAAAGCTATTGAGAAAAAAAATCTATAGCATATTAATATTCATATAAAATAGAGGAAGCACTAAAATACAATAGAAAGAGCTGTGTCTCATTTCTCCAGTTTACCAATACAATTTGCTGCTGGTTTGGAGTCACTGGGCCACATGACATGGAAGATATCGAAAAAACTGCAATTATTTTGCATCAATATATCTAAGCTAAGTAATTTAATGACGGTCCCTAAATCAGTTTCCAGCGATTCAGCGCGAGGCTCTGAAAACTATCTTCACCCCAGTTTGATGAGTTGCCTGTTGCAGCCTTTGAATAGGATGACAAGGATTTCAGTCACTCAACTTAAATGATGACTTGTTGAAATTATACAAATAGCAGTAACGAATTTCATGATTTACGAGAGCCTCAATTTCAGGTCAGACAAGCCAGATTTCCGGATTTATCTGAAGAATCACAGCCCTGAGTATCTTAGCTCCTTTGGTCCGTCACACTCAACATCACATGAAAACCTTAAGATGGTATCCCCAATAGTGGCCAGTAACCAACACATTCCTGTCCCGTACTGCCAGCGTTTCCATTCACACAGACGTAGTCTTGCCTCTGTGGTGGCTATGCCACTACCTCTGGTGTCAGATCAGAGTCAGAAAGAAACTGTTCCACTTGCATTAAGGTAACTTTCATACAGACGGCAAGGCGGAATATCGGTGCAAGATTCCTGACTTGAAAGGCAGTGTAAATGGGGCTTAAATCGACAACATGCTGCCCCAGGGATTAATCATTTGAGAGTTGATACTACACATAGTGACAGTGAAGAAGCTCAGAAAAGCTGAATCAGACACATCTGTTCTTCATCATGGCTATAGCATTTGTGTCCTATATATATATATATATATATATATATATATATATATATATATATATATATATATATATATATATATATATATATATATATATATATACACACACACTACTCATCACCCATGTCTTGCTGAGTAAGTCTTCTTTCTCATACATCTTAAATCACCTTATTTTTGAGACTTACAGAAAATCTTAGCTTATTTTATTGCAATTGCCTTGCTCTCCTGAATATACACTTGTTTGTGAATTAATGCTACTCAGAAATGTTTAAGCCATGACTACTGCACATTACACACATTTAAACCATTTTCATATCAAAACTTTGTTCACTTTTATGAAATACATTAAATGTGAGTTCAAGTTTATGATTAAAAACCTCTTCTTGACCAGCTTACAGCATAAAGTGAAATCGCTAAGATATTTCTTATCCCCAGGAGAAAACATGGATCTTCTTGGTTCTCAAGTGACAAAAGAAGAGCAGAAAGCTAAGAGGTGAATTTCCAAAAAACAGAGCCACAGCCTGGGCCAATAGGACTGGCATTTGTCTTTAGATAACTCAAATATCTTAAGTTCAAGTGATAATTCAAACAATTGTTTTCTGCTTCTTGTCAACGCCACCTGAGACTTTAGAGTGGTGTGCTGGCTAAATTCATGAGCAAAATATCGTCAAGTCAACCAGACAGTTACCCCAAACTGTATATTGGGCCTGCCCGGCTATTTGTGCTTCGATTCTACCTACAGACAAACGGATAAGACGTAAAAATAAAATGCCTGGTCTGAGTCTCAAATTTTCTCCCAGCTCTGCAGCTGTATGGCCATGCTGCTACACATATGACAAGCGAGGGGAAAGTGGGGTTGGTCCATATTAAATACTGACTAATTGAAGGCAAACTCATATTTCCATATAAACTTAAGTAGGTCAAGAAAAACCTTGAGACGCCTTGACCAAAATTTCGATATTCTCTGCACCGCAACCATCAGATGATATCCATAAACAAAGCCTACAGTTTACCCATCACCGACTCCAGCTACTTGGCTCCCTGTTCGCTCCCGTTTGTTGGCTGTGTTTGTGTATCGTTAGATATTTTTACACGCTAACACATTTTACGGATTCCAACGAATTAACTGCAATTAATAGACAGACCCCGCATACAGATTTCATTCTAAATCTGCGGGGCTGGGCTACTGCTAACTAGCTACCACAGAGCTAACTATTCTCCATAACGCTAAAATTAGAGCCAAAAAAAAACCTCTGATGATTTAGCATGTGTTCAGGCTAATTCCAGAAGACAAACACGAATAGGCAGTTCCTTTGTGTCAAAATAACTATTACAGTTCAAGGTACAACAAGCTAATATCTCGTATTGTGTACCTTAATTCACGAGGGGGTCGTGAGTGTAATTTGTCTCTGAGACAGAGGGAAAAACAACAACAGAGAAAGAGCCGACGCACCGAACTGCTGAGCTGAACTCTGTGCTGTACCAACCCTATTTCTAGAGCTTACACTGTTATAACATGGTGTCCGAATGGACATAATACACAAATACAGACAAAAACCCGAATTATTCCTGACCTGCATTAAATTTGCTGTTTCTGTACTTACATTTTCAGTAGGGGTTACGAGCTGATCCAGCCACCGCGTTTGGGCAAAGGCAATATGGCGGATGCACATGAAGCGGTGTGGTGTGGGAAATGTATGCGCTATGCCAGAGGGGCCAGGGCTCCACGATCAGAAAGGTATGGAGATTGGTGCTCAGATAAAAACAACAGGCAGCATGTATCTTTACATACACCGAAACGCATTGCATTCACTTGATTAAAAAAAAAGACACCATATCTCGTAATCACGAGAAAATATCTCGTAATTATGAGATGAGGAAAGGTGCCTCGTTGACTGCGGTCAAGCCGGCCGTGGTTCGCGTTTGCTTGGTCAAATCAGCCGCACCTTTTTTTCTAGTGCTCGAATCTACTAACATTTACGGTAATCGTAATGAAGTCACTCTGAAGAGCTGTTGGTAGTGACTGTGGGGCAGATTGCAGTCTCACAATCAGACCCATGAAACATACGAGGATACGGATTTTGAAGGAGGATTACTTAAATAGTACACAGTAGAAGTACTTCATACTAGTTACTTAAGTATTCTAGGAAGTAGGCCTACTTAGCTCAGCAGTATATGAATCTTGGACTACTTGGAAAATACGTTTTTAATTACACATCAAAGTTGGGCAAAATATCCTTATTATTTATCTCTGTTAAGGATTTTGTCTGTCTGTCTGTCAGTGTGTGTGTGCCTCAAATATCTCTGCAGATCAGGATCAGACCTCAGATTTTCAACATGGCTGCTGCGTGGTTGAAGGGTGTGCAACCTCGGATTTGTTTGGACTACAAAGATTCCGTTAATAAATTATTTAATAAATGCTTTACGAATTCCGCTAGCATTGTCAACCAAAGCCCATAGTCATGTGCGCACCAGAGCCAATCACTGCAGAGCCCACCCCCACCGACACACCTTAAGATACAAGCGGATTTATACCTGCAGCAGCGCGAGCTGGACCCGGATTTTGCCGGCGGTTTGATCCCATTCTGTGCATCTAAACTGACTGTTGTGGATTAATGAGACTGAACGAGTCTGGACCAAGTCTGTTCCGGTCTAAGGAGATCGGGATGCGGACAACAAACTGGAATCGGAATCTGTGGATGTTTGTGCGTAGTGTAGTGGCAAATTTTGAATATGGAATATTACTTTTTCCTTGAGACGCCTCCACACCCTGCTTTTCCCCCAAGATATCAGATCTCTTTTCTTCTTTGCTACCCATTTGTGTATTTCAATGTCTAATCCTTGTAATTGCATTTTAAGTTTCGAAGACATCCTACCACTCACTTTCTCATGTGTATTCAAACCCTTTTGCATTCTAAACTGTGTTGATTAGACACTTTAATTATACTGCAGGATGTCTGTAGGAGCTGTAGGAGATGTCTGCAGGAGTGTGAATGTTTGACTAGACCTCTTGATCATACCACAGGATGTCGGGGCTGATACCTGTGAGAAACAAGAGTGTGAAAAGACACCCTGAGGAGGGGGCCAACCCCACAGTAGACAAAGGATGTAATACATATTCAAGGGGTGGGCTTTCCCTAAGGTATAAATGTTCAAGTTTCCTGATGCTCAGGGTCTTTCTTCACTTGGAACCGCTCGCATGTTGATTGACCTTTTCTTTGCAAAGAAAATAAAACTTTGTCGGCCGGCAAGAATTCTTTATTTCATTCTTCACCAAGAGCAGAAAATTGCCACGACAATTTGGTGTCAGAAGTGGAATTCCTCAGGTGATCGTCTGGGACGGAACGCGGACAGGGATAGGCCATCCTGGAAAAGAAAAACTTTCCAGCCTCGATCTCTTAATCTCTTCTGAGGGAGGACTGACCGCAAACGCCCCAGATTGTCCCCGCTGGAATTCTGCGAACAATAAGTCAGCGAAATATATCTGGTGAGCATTGAAATATTGACATTCTAACTCCTTTCTTTTTAAAATTTGGGATTTAATTTGACATAATATTTCTAATTTTCGTTTTATCCACAATTGTATTTGAGTCTATGACTCAGGGATCAAAGTTTAAATACTTTGGGTTTCACCTGTGCGGGTTATATTAATATTTCATTATATTGATATAAGTAACGAAGTGGTCCTTACGGGGACATCTGTATTGAAATTGTCATGCACGACCTGCCCAGCTGGAATGGGGAGTAAAGGCTCTGTTGAGGCGGGACCTCCAGAGGGGGCAATTGTGGATACAATGAGAAAGAAATATGGGGATAAAACTCTAAAATATTTAAATGTCTGGACAGCTGAGTTTGGACTCCCAATAGGGGGATCTCTCAGTTTAAAAACTATATTACTATTAGAGGAAAAACTAAAGGAAAAAGAACTAGACATGAGAAGGAAAAAGAAATTATCTGTAAAAAAATTGGAAACTATAGAAGATCAAAGAGAATGTTTACTGATGTGGAAAACGGAAGCAACTGCAAGAAATAGGAGAATAATGCAGAAACAACTTCCTTTTTCACGCGAAACAACTGAAACCAATGAAAAACAAGATTTACACACACAAAGAACATCAGACTCGCAGGTTTCTTCCTCTTTGTTTCCACAGTTGGCGGCTTTGAAGCTGGATCCTGACCTCGACGGCAACCCACCCCCCCGTCCTTCAGCTCCACCACCATACAACGCTACAGCTGACGAGAGAAGAGGAACAGACTCCTTCAGCATGACACAACAAACAAGTTCGGGAGCAGCTCATCCTGATGCGCCTGTTCCAACAACAAATTCTTCAGACAAACCACCTTCTCCAATCGCACATAGACTACGTCATCCGAATCCAGATGCAACCTTCAACATGCCTATGGTTGAAGTTTCTGGACCAGAAGGTGCAACATTGGTTTTCCGTGCATGGACTTCTGCTGACATCACAGCAGCCTCTCAACATCTGCCCAATCCTACGGCATCCGGTAAAGTCTTTGCTGAACAATTTTCTACCTTTTGTCAAGAGTTTAAACCAACCACAAACGAACTAAAAAGACTCCTCATCACCAAAATGAAACCAACGGACTGGCAAAAGATATCTGGAAAATTCCCAAATGCAGATATCCGCTGTAAACACATCACCTGGGACGATGAGTCTAATGCCCATTACAGAGATATTGTCCAACTACTCTGTAACACCTTCATTGAAGCCTTCCCTGTAAAAATTAACATGGAGAAGATCACTGCATGCAAACAAGAAGATGATGAAAATCCTAATGAATACCTCACTCGCCTGATGGAAGTATTTAACACATACAGTGGCCTTACATGTGATGAATCAAGCAATACTCCAGATGTGTGGGAAATTCATCTCTGCAATTGCTTTTTAAACGGACTAAAACCAGACATTGCCTTATCTGTTAAAAACTCCTGCATTGGTTGGAATGATGCACGCCTGTCAGAACTTCGCAGACATGCAGTACACGCCTCTGACCAATTACTCCATAAGAAAAAGAAAAAAGAAGAAACAACTCATAAGGAACTTCACATAACAGCAATGACCATGTATAACACAGTCCGGGACTACAGACAACCACAGCGTGAACGCAGACAAAGAATACACAGCCAAGACAACAACTGGAAAAACAATGCTAACAGATCTGCAAGAAGACGTCCCGATGACATCTGTTACCGCTGTGGCCAATCTGGACATTGGAAACGTGAATGTCTCAAGCCTGATTTATGCTTCTGCGTCGCGGCGACGGCGTAGCTACGCCGTCGTCGCAGACCCCTACGTGGACCCTACGCCGTAGCCTGACGTGCGCCTCCAAAAAATCCTGACTACGCGTCGCGTCGACGCGTCGAGACGCGAACGGCAAGGACTGTGATTGGTTGCTCAGAACGTCATTTCCGGCAGTTGCTCTTCCGGTCCACAGTACAACAACACCGCCATTTTTAAAGGTTTTGTGGTACGAGCGGCACGGGAAAAATGGACCAGGCAGACTAGAGAATAATCGAGGAGGTCAGGAAATATGACCACCTTTATAACTCGTCTTTGAGACACTACAAGGATTGCCAAATGGCAAACAACTCCTGGCGGGAAATCTCGCACAACACGGGGCAAGAGGTAGCCGAATGTATGAAGAAGTGGAAGAACCTCCGCGACAAATTAGTTCGGCTTCGGAAAAAAATGGCCACAAGAAGCGGCGACCCAGGCGGCCAAAAAGTGCCAGCTTTTTACCATTTTATGTCGTGGCTGGCACCTCATGTGAAGCACCGCGAAACGGACTCGAATTACGAGGCAAAGGTATGTGTGTACCTGTGCTTATGTGCAAACAACATGTAATATTGACTATTTGTTGTAATCAAACACATGGACTAATGAAGCATTCACTCTTGTATTAAAAACAGACGTCGTCCAGTTCGGCAGAGAGCGACACGGCCTCATCTGCGCCATTGTCTCCCCGGCCTTCCACACCAGAATTGCCGGCTCCTGCATCTCCTGGTCCTGCCCCTCGTGCTCCCCCTGCATCTTCTGCTCCTCGTGCTCCACCTGCATCTGCCCCAGTTGAGTCCCCTCTGTCTCGGCCAAAAAGAAAGAGGGACCAGCAGGATGAGTGGTTTGTGAAGCAGCTGGCAAACTTGGAGGAACGCAGATTGGAGCTACAGCAGAAGTTACAGCAGGGGACTGATGAGTGCTCCAGGTTCGGGCAAACAGTGGGCGACCTGCTCCGCAGAGTGCCAGAGGACCTGAGACCTGATATTATGTTTAAAGTCTATGCACTCATCCATGAGAGTAGACAGTAGCTGAACTAAAAAAAAAAAAATAGTGTAAATAGTTGTAAATAGTTTTGTTTGTTTTTGTGTGGTTTGAGTGCACTTTGCTCATTTTGCCATGGCACAGTTCCTTGAGGTGACTGAAAGAAAGCCATCAGGTCATTTCGAACAGCCAAGGCAGCTCTGGTGGAACAGGCCCTGGACATCTGTGTGGGATCCACAGGTTCAACAAGGTTTGAGTCATTGGCCACCACTTTTCTCCACTCCCCAGGCTACACCGATCCAGAATTGTCACTGTCAACAAAATTCGGCGGGATGTATCTGCTGTCTGGGGTGCTCACTTCATCGGTGTAGGTGAGGTAGTTGTGTAGGACCACACAGGCTTTGACAACAGCCACAGCCTTTTCTGGATGGAACTCTATTGGTCTCCCAAGAATTCTCCACCGCGCAGTCATGATGCCGAATGTGTTTTCGATTACCCGCCTGGCCCTGGAGTGGCGGTAGTTGTAGACCTGCTTGTCCATGCTCATGCCTAGTCCTGTAAAGGAAAGCACAATAAATTGTTATTATACAATAATTAATTTCTCTCTCTCTCTCTCTCTCTCTCTCTCTCTCTCTCTCTCTATTCAATTGGCTTTATTGGCATGAGGTAACACTGTACATATTAGCCAAAGCAAGTGTTTGGAATTCAAAATAATAATAACAATAAAGGAAAACAATATTTACAATAAATTAGTTTTACTGTATATGATATGTATAAGTTATGATTGACTCAATCACAGTCATAGTCACAATCAACCAATCTCATTCAATAACAATCAGTAATTAATCATATTAAATATTAATAATATATAGATTAATAATAATTTCTCTCTCTCTCTCTCTCTCTCTCTCTCTCTCTAGATAGATAGATAGATAGATAGATATACACACACTACACTATATACATACCAGGAAAGGGACGCATCATGTTGCAGTGCAGGGGAAAGGCAGCATCAGCAACAATGACATGAGGGATCTGGACTGCGGTCCCTGGAAGTTTAGCTGGTGGGGGCAGATTGAGTTTATGGTCGAGCAGCATTGACCCAAACTCGCTCTCTTTGAAATGCCACAATCGCTCTCTCTTCCATATCCTCCCACGTCAACCATTGTGAAACGGTATCTGTCAAACACATAAATTCAGAGCATGTTGTTAGTGTGATTACTGTCGATTTGTACACAGGTATAACATGGACTCAGATCAAACGAACAAGTTTTAATTTATTTAGCTCGGTTACCTGGCATCGCACGTTGCCATCAGCACAATGGAGTGACTCCCTTTGTAGTTGAAGTAGTCGCTTCCTGCATGTGGCGGTGCTTTTACGGTAACGTGTTTACCATCGAGGCTTCCAACGCAGTTTGGGAAGTTCCACAGCCGCCAGTAATCTGCTGCCATGGCTTCCCACTGGCTGGTTGAAGGACATGGCAAAAACTCGGGCTGAAGGGCTGTGCACAATGCTTTGCAGACCTCAGACAAAGCGCTGGACACAGTGCTCGACGCCAGTTTGTAGCTAGCCGCCACAGCTTGCTGGCTTCCACCCGAGGCTAAAATCCTCAGCGTCACCGCCAGTCTCTGGGCAACATCAACAGGCATGCTGTGCGTTGTCTGGTGCGATATTAAAGGCTGTATACGGCGAAGAAGATCGTCAAATCTGCCCGTGGACATTCGAAAGTACCGAAAATGCATTTCTTCATCCAGGTACCTCAGTGGGCGAACCAGTGTGGCAAATTCACCCGTTCTCAGCCTCGACTGGTTCAGTGGTCGGACAGACCACCTCCGCAAATGTCTTCTGCGTCGCCTGCCCTTCAACATTTGTAATAACAGCATTTGTCGTTCAATATCCACGAGCTCCATCTCCAAAAACACCGGCTCCATCTCCGTTGCCATTGTTTACTGTCTGACCGGAAGAAAACCAAGGAATCCGATATGAACCCCCCGAACAAAGACACAGCCACACCCCCCTAGCGGCTTGGCGGTAAATTGCAGCGCGACGCGTTCCCTCGACGCAGAACTTCGAATGCTCAATGACGGCGTAGGGTCGACCACGTAGCTACGCCGTCACCGCGACGCAGAAGCATAAACCAGGCTTCACACCAAGATCATCACTTCCACAGACATCAGACTGACGGTGGTCGGGGGTTGTCGGCGAGAGATGGACTCCTGCTGCTAGGCTCAACCAACATGTGAAACCAAAAGGAGGTACTGCACCACACTCACACACACATGTTGAGCAGATTAACACACAATCTATTGAGAGCTCAGACACAATTGCTTTTACACATGTTCAATACACATCTGATCATTTCAAAAGGTTTCCCAAACATACATTGACCATTGCTGAACAAGATGTTGTATTCTTAGTTGATTCAGGAGCCACACATTCTGTGATAAGAGCTCTAGAACTCACTACAAAACCAACACTGAGTGGAAAACATGTATACTCTGTTGGTTCATCAGGTCAAACACTCAGAGAGAACATTACTGTCCCACTCAAATGTGAGGATGGAACATATACAAATTTCAAACATGCATTTTTACTCTCTGAAGTCTGTCCCATTAATCTCATGGGAAGAGATTTAATGTGCAAATTAGGCCTTTGCCTAATCTCAACCCCAGAAGGTGTGAAACTTCACAGACTATCCGATTTGGAACCAAGTCTTTTACACTCCTTTGTTCACCAAAATTTGCTCTATGCATATCAATGGAAATTGCAGAACCTAACAGTCTCTTCTGAACTAGTCACAGAGGCCAAAAAGACAGTTTTAAAAACTGCAACTGATTTCATGCCACTTGAGGATCTCCATTGTACCTCTCATGTGTCACCAGAACCTGATGAGCCATTTGAAGAAAGCTGGCTGAGAGACAGATTTGACAAGCTTAAACTATCACGCATATATTGGACACAACACAGATGTGCTATATCAATCTCTCTCACATCAGCTCAATCAAACATGTACACCATAACTGATTCTGTCCCACACATAACACTTGCAAAACACACATCAGATAACTGGGAAGATTTGGGCCCATTCATAAAATCATGTCAGCGCGCAGCCGATTGGCAAAAGACATGTGATCGATCTATTTTTTTTTCACCAACACTGCAGTGCTATTGTAAAGGTTTAACATCTGTTGTGCACACTACGAAAACAATCCAGCTGGTACCCGAAAGCACTTCTAAATCTTTTTCTTTTTTGTCTGAAGAACGAGCTGTAGCTATCACCGCCCTACAGGAAGTCCCTAAGACACTGTGGGCTATTAATAAGTATGATGTTGGCCTCATCAAAAACTGTGAACCTGTTGTCATAACTCCAAAATCTGACTTTAGACCTTGCAAGACTCAATATCCACTCAAACAAGAAGCCATCGATGGCATAACGCCAGTTTTTGAGTCTCTTAAAGCAGCAGGAGTAATTATCCCCTGTGATGACTCTCCAGTGCGCACCCCTTTGTTCCCTGTCAAAAAAATCAGAGATAAGAATCAACCAACAGAATGGCGTTTTGTTCAAGATCTGCAAGCAGTTAATGCAGCAGTCCAACCCAGAGCTCCAAATGTTCCAAATCCTTACACCATCTTGTCTCAAGTTCCCCCAACTGCGAAATTCTTTTCAGTGGTGGATCTTTATAATGCTTTCTTCAGTGTTCCAGTCCATCCAGAAAGTCAATTTTGGTTTGCTTTCAACTTCAATGGAAGAGGCTACACATTCACTCGCTTGTGTCAAGGATATTGTGAGAGTCCCACCATCTACAATGAAGCTCTCAAACAAAGCCTTGAATCTCTTGTTCTCTCTCCAGGTAGTGCTTTACTACAGTATGTTGATGACCTTATGATCTGCAGTCCCACCAAGGAACAATGCGAAGCCAACACAGTCAAACTCTTAAAACATCTGGCTAAAGGTGGTCACAAAGCCAGCTTGTCGAAACTACAATTTGTCCAGGAACAAGTTGTTTTCTTAGGTCATGTCATTACTTCTGAAGGAAAAACTCTTTCACCAAAAAGAGCAGATGCAATTCAGAATCTTCCAAGACCTATCACAAAAAAACAAATGATGTCATTTCTTGGAACGTGCTCTTATTGTCGACAGTTCATTTTAAACTATGCCATTCTTGAGGCTCCACTCGCCTCCCTCATTCATGGCAATAGTTTGCAATCACAAGATAAGATCACATGGACTCCTGAAGCAGAACAATCTTTCACCGACCTAAAACTTGCCTTACAGACCACTCCAACTTTGGGACTACCTGACCCTACCAGGCCGTTTACTCAAACGGTAGATGAAAAAAATGGATACATGACTTCTGTTTTGTTACAGGATCACGGAAATAAACTACGTCCGGTAGCTTATTTTTCTTCCAAACTAGATCCTGTGGCTGCAGGCCTCCCAAGATGTCTCAGAGCTGTTGCTGCTGCAGAAAAGGCAGTTATGGCATCCAGAGACATTGTGGGTTACTCTGATGTAACCCTCCTGGTACCACATGCTGTGTCCATGATATTACTTGAACAAAAAAATTCTCACCTCTCCACAGCAAGATGGCTCAGATATAACACTGTGCTTTTAGAAATGTCTAACATCACTGTCAAAAGATGCAATGTTTTAAACCCTGCCACTCTCCTCCCTACGCCTGACGACGGACAGGAACATAATTGTGTTGCTGTCCTCCACCGGGTTTGCTCTCCAAGACCAGATCTACAAGAAACCCCATTAACTAACCCTGATTTGGTTGTTTTTGTAGATGGATCTGCCTCACGTGACCCCCAAACCGGTCACAACAGAGTAGGATTTGCTGTTGTCACTAACCATGAAACTCTTGTCTCAGACTCACTCCCTTCCCACTACTCTGCACAAGCAGCAGAACTGATAGCATTGACAGAGGCATGCAAACTGGCAAGAAACAAAACCGTAACTATTTACACTGACTCCAGTTATGCATTTGGTGTTGTACACGATTTCCGCACTCTGTGGAAACACAGACAATTCTTAAAATCTGATGGGAAACCCATTCTTAATCATGACAAAGTTGCAGCTCTTCTGGATGCCATTTTGCTCCCAAACTCAATTGCTGTTTGTAAATGTCTTGCTCATACTAACAACTCTGACCCCATCTCCCTAGGGAACACAAGAGCCGATACTGCTGCAAAAAGAGCAGCACTCCAACCCATTATCCTTAATCCTTTGTATGTTTCAACTCCAGCCTCCATACCCAGCTCCCTCGAAGCATTACAGACCTTTGCCACACCAGAAGAAAAGACGCTGTGGAAACGATGCAGTGCCACACAGAAAGAAGCAGTGTGGCAAGGGCCCGATAACAAACCATGTCTATCCAAACATTTCTTTCCTCACTTTGCAAAGTTGACACATGGATTGGACCATGTGTCAAAAGGGGGGATGTTAGATACCATAACCTGCCATTGGTTCACCAAAGGTTTTTCAGCTTATGCGCAGAAGTTTTGTCAATCATGTATGATTTGTGCAACACATAATACAGGTAAAACCAAAATGTAGCACTGTTGCTATTAGCAGATAGCTAGGACTAGTTGATAGGCTCGGAAAAGCAGTTTTTAAGACTAGCACTCAAAAATAACAGACCACAGACCATGAGGTAAGTTGGAACATGCCAGCAAAGGTATATTATCCTCAAAAATAGCAGCAGACAATACACACATGGGATATGGTACCAGACAACATATATATGGATAGAGAAATATTGTATTCAAATCCCTCAACAACAAAATAAAACCTAACCTCAGGAAAATATTGTTTCTCCTTATTTCGTCCCCTTTTAAATCTATATCAACCCTATACGAGTTAATAAATCAAGTTCAAGTGGGCTCCTTTAAGTTGTTATCTTAATTCTAGTTTCTGGTTTCTTTGAGTCGACTCAGTTATAGGTTCTCATGTCATTTCGGTTAGGCCTATTTTAGTCTTTCTACCCTTCAGTAGTTGATTTCACCAAATACCTCGATCTTTACAGCAACACAACAGTTTGCATTACCAATTTAGCACAAAATTAATGAAAACAGAAAATGAAACTTAACAAGACTACTGAACTTTCACAGATTGACATCAATCAATAAACTCAAAATTCCACAACTCTGTGTGTATACTCAGTCCTTTGATAGGTCCTTTAAAAGAAAGAAAAATCCGAAAGAATCCACTGCCTGCTGCAGCACTCAACTGAGGGTTTAGTCCTACCAAGAGTCAGGGGTATGAATCAGTGTCTTTATCGCTTCAATGTCGGTTGGTTCACACGCAGACTCTCATCTGCTGGGTTTCTCCATTGGGTAGCCCGCCATCTTCTTTTCCACACTGCGGTGGCAAACACCGAGCGATCCTCTCATCTGGACATAAAACCTGGCCAAATCCTTGTTGAAAAAAAAATAAAACACAGCATCCAGCAATGCACACGGAAGGTGAACACACAGTAGGTAAAACCAAGCTTCACAAATCCTCAAAAATTCACTTCTTTACACTCATTTTTTCCGTCTCTCCTGACTCAGTTTGCTACTCCTCCGGTTGCTTGTCTGTAGCGATCAGAGGCTTTCTCTCTCTATTTCTCCTCTCTCTCCAGTGCGTGGCGCTGCAGCTACGTGATTGGCTGTTACCGCTGCATCCATTAAAGGAAAAGTACGCAAAGTAAAATAGCAGAACTGAACTATAAACTACTTTTTAATTAATGTAAATTGTAAATGAACTTTATTTGTATTTAATAATCATGTAACCTGTCACTTATTTATTGGTTTAAGGGTATATTAACCCTGGTTACACCCTCCCCCCTTAACTCTATGCATGTCCCTATGCATAGTACTAATAGGTTACACTATCTCAGGTTCAGAAAGAGGTGTTAACCTAGATTCTACAAGGGAGTCAGTGATGGCTGTGCTCAAGCTTTGAAATAAAGATTGGACAATAGTCACTAAGGGGTTCCCTAACTCGGGATATGTCAGTCTTCTTGACTTTTCTCTTAGTCTTGACGATCTTCTCACTGTTTGTGTTTCATTGTCACTTGTGTCAGTTGCTGTTGCACTTTCAGCATTTGCTGTTTCATCAACTCCTGCTTCATTTTGATGTGTGACTTCATCGTTTTCTACAGGTTCAGATTCACTGCAACTCATTGTACTCCTCTCAGCCAGCAATGCAGGTGCATTTTGAGCATTGGCTGTAACTGTCCCAGGTTGTGTTTCTTCCATAAGCCTGTCTGTTGTTTGTTCAGTGAGAGTTTCCTTTTCAGGTTCGTTACTTGTGGATATTATTTCCACTTCAGGCGAGTAGTCATTTTCCAGTATTGTCGCAGATTCAGTCAAGGTTTCAGGAGAGTTTTCTGGAGAACTGTTAGAAACTGGTGGATTATCTGAACAGGTTTGCTCAACAGAATTCTGAGACTGCTCCCTTGGAGGCATCGTCATTTCATATTCTTGAGTGAACCTTGTGGGTCTCAAGAGTGAATCTTGAAAGGAATATGATACACAGTCATCCTCTTCTTCAGAGTTGAACTCTGGCTCTTGCTCATCGGGACTACAGTCTGGATGCTGACGTGTGTTCGGCCTTCGAGATTTGTTTATCACAGCAGGAGGGTCCTCTTCAAGAGCTGGTAAGAATCCACATGGTAACAAGAGATCCCTGTGCAGGGTTCTGAGGGGACTGTCTTTGTTTTCTGGCTTTACTGTATAAACTGGAAGGTCACCTTTCCTATTAACAACAACATGCACAGTTGCCTCCCACTTATCAGCCAGCTTGTGTTTTCCTCTTAGACGTACATTTCTTACTAGCACACGATCACCAATATCCAAAGTGGATTCAATGACATGCCTGTCAAACTTGATTTTGTTCCTTTGGGCAGATTTAGCCGCATTTCTAGTAGCTAGTTGGTAACTCTCTTGAAGATGAGTTTTCAGAGTTTGGACATACTGGGAGTGTGATTTTTGATAGCTACGGTTCAATGGCACATTAAAGGCAAGATCAATAGGAAGCCGAGGTTGCCTCCCAAACATCAACTCGTATGGAGTAAAACCTGTTGTTTCGTGTTTTGTGCAGTTATATGCATGTACTAACGGTTTCACAAAATCACGCCAGTGGGTTTTGTCTTCATGATTGAGTGTACCAAGCATACTGAGCAGTGTCCTATTAAACCTTTCCACAGGGTTTCCCCTTGGATGGTATGGTGTGGTTCTGACTTTGTGGATCCCTGCAAAATCACAGAGCTCTTTGATTGTCTTAGACTCAAAATCTGGCCCTTGATCACTGTGCAGTTTTTCGGGGATACCATAGTGAACTATGAAATGTTCCCAGAGGGACTTGGCCACTGTTCTAGCCTTCTGATTAGGAGTTGGAATTGCTACTGCATACTTGGTAAAGAAGTCAGTAATCACTAGGACATCTTTTGTATTGCTTCGATCAGGCTCAATTGATAGAAAGTCTATACAGACCAACTCAAGAGGTCTAGTAACCTGAATGTTTACTAGTGGTGCTGCCTTCTCTGGCAGTGTTTTTCGACGGACACAACGGCTGCAACTTTTAATCCTTTTTTCAATGTCATTAGCCATTCTGGGCCAAAAGAATCTGGCTCGTGCCAGGTCAAGAGTTCGGTCAATACCCAAATGACCCATGTCGTCATGAAGGCTTCGCATGACCATGTCTCTCAATTCCTCTGGCAGAACAAGCTGATAGTGAGCTTCCTCACCAACCTGCCTCTTCCTGTAGAGAACTTCATTCTGCAGCTGAAGTTTCTTTAGCTCTCGCAGAAAGATAGAAAGCTCTGGTAGTTCTTTCCTTACAGCTGGAGGGGTGGTTTCCCCAGATTCCAACTGACGGATGACTTCACAGATAGCAGGATCAGCCCTCTGCTTTTGTTTCAATTCCTCCTCAGATATGCTAGGAATGACAGGAAACCCGTCATATTGCTCAAAGCTGTCTGGAATAGCTTTGGCTGACATAGCAAGGGATGTTACAAGAGGGATGGAATCGTTTTCATTGATGTTCAAAGGTAGGCAAATCAGGTGTTTCTCACAGACTGCGCTAACAGTATTATGTGAGACATGAATGAAATCTTTAGACTCGGGTAGATGGTGTTGAATGAATTTGTGAATTCGCTCCTCCTCTTTCTGAGTAACCAGATCGTTGACTGGTTCAGAATGGGGTCGTCGTGAAAGGCCGTCTGCATCGAGGTTGCACCTCCCTGCTCGGTACTGAAGTTGGAACGTAAAGGTGGAGAGGTCAGACAACCAGCGATAGCTTGTTGCATCTAACTTAGCTGTGGTTAGAATGTAAGTTAGTGGGTTGCTGTCTGTGACTGCTGTAAAGGAGCCTCCATACAAATAGTCACAGAACTTCTCGGTTACTGCCCACTTGAGTGCCAGAAACTCAAGTTTGTGAGCTGGATAGCGAGATTCGCTCTTTGACAATCCACGGCTGGCGAATGCAATAACACGCATCTTCCCTTCCTGCTCCTGATAGAGCGCAGCTCCCAGACCAGTTGTACTTGCATCAGTATGCAATACATACGGGAGCTTTGGGTTAGCGAAACCTAACACTGGGGCTGTAGTGAGTCGGTCAATGATCGTTTCAAAAGCTCTTTGAGAGCTGTCTGTCCACCTTCTGCCAAAAGGCTCTTTTGGCTGGAAGTACTGACTACTGTTCTCTTTTGATCCACTACTCTTTCTAAGTGGAGGGTAACCTGCAGTAAGGTCGTTCAGTGGCTTCACTATCTTGGAGTAATCCTGGATGAATCGCCGGTAATAACCAGCAAACCCCAAGAATGAACGCAGCTCTTTGAGGTTTCTTGGACTTGGCCAGGTTTTTAGGGCCTCAACTTTCTGTGGGTCTGTTTCAACACCATGCTGGGACACTATGTGTCCTAGATACTTAACCGATGTCTGGAAAAATTTACATTTTTCTAAGGACAGTTTCAATCCGTACTCTTTGAGACGGCTGAGGACATGAAGAAGGCGGGTTTCGTGCTCTTCAAGAGTTTCTGAGAACACTATAAGATCGTCCAAAAACACTAGTACTTCTTTTAGGTTGATATCACCCATGCACTTCTCCATTAACCTTTGGAATGTACTGGGAGCGTTAGTTATGCCTTGGGGCATCCTATTAAACTCCCAGAACCCCAACGGACACACAAAGGCAGTTTTGTGTTTATCAGCCTCATCTACCTCAATCTGGTAGTATCCGGACTTGAGGTCCAAGACAGTGAACCATTTTGAACCTGTAAGCGCAGAGAAAGTTTCCTCCAGATTAGGGAGGGCATATGCGTCTTTGATAGTCTGTAGGTTTAATTTTCGGTAATCAACACAGAGTCTTACATCTCCATTCTTTTTCCTAACCACCACTATGGGTGAAGAAAAGGAAGACTCAGACTCACGAATTACACCTGCCTCATGAAGTTCTTGCAAATGTCTCCGTACAGCATCAATATCCTGTGGACGCAAAGGTCGTGGTCTATGCTTAAAGGGAGTTTCGTCATTTAACTTGATTTGGTGTTTAACTTTGTCTGTTCGACCAAAGTCAGAGTCATGTTGCGCAAACACCTCTGGCATAGCGCTCAACTTTAGCTCTACTCTCTTCCGCCACTCAGCTGGAAGTGGAGAGTCATCAAAATTAAAGTTTAACTCTGAATTGTCAGTGGATTTTTGGGAGTTATTGGAGTATGTTACATCTGTAGAGTTTTGTTTTTTTGAGACTACTTCTTGCAAGGCATGGATTTCAGCTATAACACTCTTAGCTGGAATGATAACGTCATGCTTGCTTTCGTTGCGCAGCACTACCGGCAACTTTTGTGATGAACTGTCAGGGAGGCTAAGCAAACATCTCGTAACTAACATTCCTCCTGGTAAGGAAGATGATGAAGGCGATTCAACTACAATCCACCTATCTGAGGTTTGGCTGTTGACATGAACTGACCCTTCTAAGACACGGCTTTGACCTGCAGGGACAACTTCTGTTTTCTTTCCAGATAGTCTAACTAGCCCTATGCTGCTGTTTTCCTTTTGCTTATTTCTTTGCTGCATTATGTTCAGGACAACCCTGTAACCATAAGGAAGGGCTTCAGGATCTGTGTTTGTCAAGGCATAAGTCTCATACACTAGATCCAAGGTGTTAGTGCCTATCAACAGTCTGGACTGTGCATTAGATCGTGTGTCTGGGACAACTAATGCAAAGGTGGACACAGTGATTTCGGAACCAAAACAGTCTTTGGGAAAGGTAACATCTACCTCTATAAAGCCTGAATAAGGTACAGCTTGACCATTGGCAGCCTCTACTTCTAGCAGCTCATTCAGGGGGTGAATGTTCAAGTTGGAGAGGTTGTTCTCATAGAATGACTGCGATACTGTGGTTACTTGCGATCCTGTATCAAGAAGGCAATTGCATGTCTGTCCATCAATGAGTACATGAGCAGTGTACTTAGCTCCAATTAGACCTTTGGGTATTTGCACAAATTTTGTGGGTTTTGTGCGAGAAAATCTTTTTTTGGGTTTGTGCTCAGTATCAGGGGTGGGACTGTTACTGTGTTTAGCTCTCATTTGTCCCGCAATGAAGGCTGAATCTAGTTTAAAGGCTGTGTATGAACTGAACTGTTTTGACGGTCCCACAGGGACTGTTTCTCTTTAAGTTGCTTTCTCTTAGCAGCTACTAGATTTGGGTTTCGATCATTAGGACATGAGGGTACAATATGGCCATCTTCGCCACACTGAAAGCAGTACCATGGCTTTGGTCTGCTACTGAGTCTTTGGTCTGCAGTGGGATGAGGTTCAGCTGCGTCGCGCTTGGTTGGACGCTCTGCGTTCATTTTAGTCATGTTGGCCTTTGTTTTAGGATGATTTTGTGCCTTTATGCTTGTGAGCTGGCTCTGAAGCTCAGTGACCTGTCTTTTTAATTCAGCAACAACATTGTCTTGAGAAGGCACGATTGGCTCTGCTTTCTTTGTCTTCAGGTGGGTGAGTTGACTTTGCAGCTCAGTGACTTGTTTTTTCATTTCAGTGATGTCACTCTGTAATGATGTGTCATTCTCAAGGGAGTTTGCAGTTAAGAGATGTGCACTGACTTTTTGCTTTGACACGCCAAGGTGTTTTCTCATTCGGGTTTCCTTTGAAATATGTCTATCCTCCTCCACGCGCAACTGTAACAGTAACTCAGAGAATGGAGGTGGGTTGTCTCTTTTACGTTCAAGCTGAAGATCTGCTATCAGCACATTATCCCAACACCCTCGACAGAACTGGCGCAGAAGATGTCGGTCAGCTTCACTGGCAGATACACCGCCTCTCTTCAGTGCTTTGGAAAGAACTGTCTGTAGTCTGTGTAAGTAATGGGATGGCTTCTCCCCAGCGTCTTGAAGTGTATTAAGGAACTTGGCGAAAAGCTCATCACCATCCTCCACAGTTCCGAAAGCTGAGTCTAGTAGGTCAAGGTAAGCGGTAGGTAAGGCTTGTGGACCTAAAGGTTTCACGACATCAACTGCTGGTGAAACTAGACTATCTAGGATTTTTCTTGTGCGTTGCAGATCTGACAGAGCTACATCCTGCAGAAGGAGCTCAACACTATTTCGCCATGTGTCAAAGTCAACCTCATGATTAGGGCAGGGAGTTTTTCCAGAAAAACATCTGAGTCTGAATGACACATTTGTCTGTGAAACAGATGCTTCACTTCTAACTATGTGTTCTACAACCATTCGTTGCACCTCTGGAGGGTTTACATAACTCATGGCAACCCTAGGGGTTTCGTCCCCCTGTGTCTGGGTGACTGACCTTGACTCAGTGGCATCCAAAAAAGATTCGTTCGTCTCCACGTTCCTAGCTGGAAAAGTCTGGTAAGTTACCTGTGGTCCAGTAACTGAGACTTGTGATTCACTCTCAACTTCTGCAGTGGATGGCTTGTCTGCAGGCTCACTAATGGTCTCTGTGTCATCTGCAACTGATTTGCTGCAGCTAGACAGCTGTTCTTTCAAGATATCTTCGAAGGATCTGCCACTCAATTTGGCAATTTTTTGTAGTTCACTCAAAAAGCACTTGGTGGCGCTATCAGTCACAATTGGTAAGTATTCACTTGACAAGGCTCTGATTTTGTATGTGACTTGACTGGGGCTCTCATAGCTATGTGGAAGCATAGGCTCAATGGTATTTACCGCAGATCCACTTTCATACTCTACAATAGCATTTTTGTGGAATGGAGATCGGGGGTTATCTATCCTAACTGTTCTTGCAATGTGTCCATACTTGTTCAAGAAATTGGTTAAATCATCATCCAACTCTGTCTCAGTGAGTCCACTGACAATAACCGAGTTAGGTACTTTAATATTCTCTCTATCTACTACTTCCATTTTTATTTATTTATTTTTTTTTAGACTGAACTATTTTAGGTCTCAGTGGTCTGAAAACAGTTAATTTTAGCTAGTAACCGCTCCTGGCTAGCTCGCCATGTTTGTAGCACTGTTGCTATTAGCAGATAGCTAGGACTAGTTGATAGGCTCGGAAAAGCAGTTTTTAAGACTAGCACTCAAAAATAACAGACCACAGACCATGAGGTAAGTTGGAACATGCCAGCAAAGGTATATTATC
Organism: Diplodus puntazzo; assembly: GCA_963678695.2. Classification (NCBI taxonomy): domain Eukaryota; kingdom Metazoa; phylum Chordata; class Actinopteri; order Spariformes; family Sparidae; genus Diplodus; species Diplodus puntazzo. The sequence goes on along the minus strand of OZ023166.1, from coordinate 32,481,345 downwards.
CTCAAAAATAGCAGCAGACAATACACACATGGGATATGGTACCAGACAACATATATATGGATAGAGAAATATTGTATTCAAATCCCTCAACAACAAAATAAAACCTAACCTCAGGAAAATATTGTTTCTCCTTATTTCGTCCCCTTTTAAATCTATATCAACCCTATACGAGTTAATAAATCAAGTTCAAGTGGGCTCCTTTAAGTTGTTATCTTAATTCTAGTTTCTGGTTTCTTTGAGTCGACTCAGTTATAGGTTCTCATGTCATTTCGGTTAGGCCTATTTTAGTCTTTCTACCCTTCAGTAGTTGATTTCACCAAATACCTCGATCTTTACAGCAACACAACAGTTTGCATTACCAATTTAGCACAAAATTAATGAAAACAGAAAATGAAACTTAACAAGACTACTGAACTTTCACAGATTGACATCAATCAATAAACTCAAAATTCCACAACTCTGTGTGTATACTCAGTCCTTTGATAGGTCCTTTAAAAGAAAGAAAAATCCGAAAGAATCCACTGCCTGCTGCAGCACTCAACTGAGGGTTTAGTCCTACCAAGAGTCAGGGGTATGAATCAGTGTCTTTATCGCTTCAATGTCGGTTGGTTCACACGCAGACTCTCATCTGCTGGGTTTCTCCATTGGGTAGCCCGCCATCTTCTTTTCCACACTGCGGTGGCAAACACCGAGCGATCCTCTCATCTGGACATAAAACCTGGCCAAATCCTTGTTAAAAAAAAAATAAAACACAGCATCCAGCAATGCACACGGAAGGTGAACACACAGTAGGTAAAACCAAGCTTCACAAATCCTCAAAAATTCACTTCTTTACACTCATTTTTTCCGTCTCTCCTGACTCAGTTTGCTACTCCTCCGGTTGCTTGTCTGTAGCGATCAGAGGCTTTCTCTCTCTATTTCTCCTCTCTCTCCAGTGCGTGGCGCTGCAGCTACGTGATTGGCTGTTACCGCTGCATGCATTAAAGGAAAAGTACGCAAAGTAAAATAGCAGAACTGAACTATAAACTACTTTTTAATTAATGTAAATTGTAAATGAACTTTATTTGTATTTAATAATCATGTAACCTGTCACTTATTTATTGGTTTAAGGGTATATTAACCCTGGTTACAAAAACAATCACACACACCGCTCATCCACCACCAAATAGACCATTTGATGATGGATTTCATAGAACTGACACCAGCAGAAGGGAAGAAATACTGCTTAGTGATGGTTGACATGTGGTCAAAATGGGTATTTCCAGCAAAACACCAAAACAGCCAAGTAGTAGCAAAAGCTTTGTTAACAGAAATCATTCCGAGATGGGGAATACCAACCAGACTAAGTAGTGATAATGGAACACACTTTGTCAATTTTGCAATCACCCAAATCAGTGAATTCCTTGCCATCGACCTTAGACAACATTGTGCATACCATCCTGCCAGTGGAGGTGCTGTTGAACGAGAAAATGGCACTCTGAAATCCAAATTAGCAAAATGCTGTGAGGAAACGGGACTGCCGTGGACAAAAGCTCTGCCCATTGTCCTAACGCACATGAGAATGAGGAAAAGAACCAGAGCAAACATGAGTCCTTTTGAAATTCTTTTCGGCAGACCTCCATCTTTAGGAGTGGAGCCTGTATCCAGGCCACTCCCCTCCACTGGCCTGTGTGAAGATGATATGCTACAATATTGCAAAAACTTATCTTCCACTCTCTCTCAAATCTCTCAACAGGTGAAGTTAGCCCTTCCACTGCCAGCTTCCAGAGCGCTCCATGACTTCCAGCCTGGTGACTGGGTGATGATAAAGGAACTGAGAAGGAAACATTGGAATTCCAAACGCTGGCGAGGTCCATTCCAAGTACTCCTGACAACACATACCGCTGTGAAGATTGCTGAAAGAACAACGTGGATCCACACCAGCCACTGCAGGAAGGTTCCCGAACCAACAGAGGGACTCAGCTGCCAACCCGGACAACACGAGAATGAACAACGAGAGGACAACACGAGGGATAACTCTGTGAATTCAACAAACACCAATTAGAGGCACAGAACCCTTTTCTTTCAACTGCATCATGCACCACCTGATCCTGTTCCTTTCATGGTCAGCGATGCTGACAGAAGCTTACACCTACAAACCCGCCAAGACTGTCACTCTGACCAAAGGACAAAATGCAACATTCACCTGCACTGTTTATCCTGAAATTTGGCGATCAGGACAAGTTCATGCATATTATGACAAATATTTATGCAGAGACCCTTGCAGCCCGCGTGATTGGCATCTGGTGGTAACTGCCACCAATGAAAACCTTGCTCCTAACGGAGACCCCCGCTTCACAATAACAAAAATACCACGCTCCAACGGAGTCCAAATCACCATCTCTGATGTCAGAACCACTGATGCAGGCACATATTGGTGTGGAATCGAATATCCAAACACTGATATGTACAGACAACTCAGAGTCATAGTCAATGAGCCACCACACTCATATGACACCTCACTTAACATACTGTCAGATGTTAAGACCATTCCACCGACCTCTGAGAAAGACAATTATCATCCGGACAATTTAAGCACCACTGACTCCAAAGATGACACAGTGCAACGAGCCCTCAGACAATGTACCGGCAACAGCGCATGTGCCCTAGCACTATTACACAAAAAAGAGTTGAAAATTCCTGGTGACTGTTGGGTTTGTCAGGCTCTAGCAGCCAGATGGCAAGCAAAACCCCTTACAGCAAGTGTTGTGTTACAGGGTCACATGAAAGAATCCTGGGGCAAAGAAGAGCATGGAGGTGGAACAACTACAGCATTAAAACAAAGTTAATGGAATAGCCTGGTCTGTTCTCTCCTTAGCAAACCACACCGAAGCAGCCTTTACTCTAGTAAATACCGAAATGTCTGCAATCAGAACAGCAGTTATTCAACACAGACTTGCCCTCGATATCATTCTAGCTGAAAAAGGAGGTACTTGCAAAATGCTCAATGTTTCCTGTTGTTTTTATGTCCCTGATGAATACGAGAACATCACCGACATCATCAAACACATGCATGATGCCATTCAACCCCCACAAGTTGTAAATGACTCATGGTTTTCCTGGTTAAAACTTTGGAGCCAAGGATGGGCATCATGGTTTTTAACAATAATTACCCCAGTTGTAGTTATTCTCTTTTTGCTCTGCACCAAAATTCCCTGCATGTTGAAGTTGCTGTCTAACATACTCACCAAAAAGATGCTCCAATCCTCTACATATGTTCATGTGAATGTTAACAATGACCATCAAAATTCAACCTCATTTTACATTCCTGACTCCGATCATTACCCCAGCTCAGACTCTGACTTTGATGAAGACATTTTGTAGTGGATATTTCTTTCTGTTTAATATTTGTGCCATATTTTTTTTATATTATAATTATAATTATAATTATTATTATTATTATCATTATTATTATTACTATTATTGTTTTATTGTTTTTGTTTGTTTTTTCTTACTTTTTACTCCTATATTTTATATTTTAAATTCTTAACTTACTTTTCTAAACCACTGCCATGATGATACATTTTCAAATCTATGTGAATTAATGTGTCGGATAATTAAGTTGTAGTAGAATTTTAAAGTTGCATTTTATGTTTATTTCATTCCATTTTTTCATTTTTAACATTTTTAATTTACTTCTTTACTATTATTTCATTTCATCTATTTTGATTTTGCAAATATTATTATTTTTATTTCTTGTTTATGTTTTATTCTCTCCAGTTGTGATTAATGAATAATCAAAAGGGGGAAGTGTAGTGGTAAATTTTGAATATTGAATATTACTTTTTCCTTGAGACGCCTCCACACCCTGCTTTTCCCCCAAGATATCAGATCTCTTTTCTTCTTTGCTACCCATTTGTGTATTTCAATGTCTAATCCTTGTAATTGCATTTTAAGTTTCGAAGACATACCACCACTACCACTCACTTTTTCATGTGTATTCAAACCCTTTTGCATTCTAAACTGTGTTGATTAGACCCCTTAATTATACTGCAGGATGTCTGTAGGAGCTGTAGGAGATGTCTGCAGGATGTCTGCAGGAGTGTGAATGTTTGACTAGACCTCTTGATCATACCACAGGATGTCGGGGCTGATACCTGTGAGAAACAAGAGTGTGAAAAGACACCCTGAGGAGGGGGCCAACCCCACAGTAGACAAAGGATGTAATACACATTCAAGGGGTGGGCTTTCCCTAAGGTATAAATGTTCAAGTTTCCTGATGCTCAGGGTCTTTCTTCATTTGGAACCGCTCGCATGTTGATTGACCTTTTCTTTGCAAAGAAAATAGAACTTTGTCGGCCGGCAAGAATTCTAAAAGTGACAGCAGCAGTGACGGTGATAGAGATAGAGATAGAGAAAGTGAGTTTTGAGAGTTGAAAGATTTGTGACATTTAGTGTGTTTGGAGAGTATAGTTAGTGTGTTATGTAGTGTTTGGTGTAGTGTGTTCAGTGAGTAGTGGAGTCATTTTTTTGTTTAATGAGCCAAAACAATGAGCAGACTGCTGAATGTGGAGCAGGCAGGAGGGAGCTGAGGGAGCCCTTAGCCTGAGGCATTGCCTGCATTTAAATGTAAATAGTTACATATAACTTTGTAAATTTCAAACACTTATGCACAAATTAAGCAAACAACAATTTATATTTGCATTATAAATAATAAAAATGGTTCATTAAACATATTTGTGGTTTTCACATAAAAAAATCTAACTTTGTCCTACTCTGATTTTATGTTTTTTGTGATTTTAGGTCCATTGTGTTAATACAGTATGTCAAAATGAAACAATAACTGTGCAGTCACACATGTGAGGTTGTGCTGAAAATAATGACAACAAACAAGGCAAGGTAAATATAATGGCAAAATCAAAAATAGTCAAAAACGGCCAACTATATCCCTGACATCCCACCTTCAAACACAGCTTCATTTAGCCAGCCATGAAAACATTACTAAACCTCCCACTTTTCTACAGGAATACATACTTGCTACGGGCAATGCACTAGTCTCTCTATAAAAGCAAGGAATCTCTGTCTGTCTGTCTGTCTGTCTGTGTGTGTGTGCCTCAAATATCTCGGCATAACGGTGTACATTTTAGGACATGAAAAGGTACAATGTCTCAGGAAAAGCTCTGTCACACTCACACCAAACAGCCACATGAAAAATAGTCATCGGACCAAAAGGCCTAAGAAAAAAACTTGTCACACTGAACTGCCTCAGGATAAAAATTGTCACACTGAACGCATCAGTAACTAAGTTGTTACACTGAATGGTATCAGGAAAAAAATGATCACATTGAACGGCATCGGAAACTAAGTTGTCACACTGAAAGTTATCAGGAAAAAAATTATCACATTGAATGGCATCAGTAACTAAGTTATCACACTGGACGACATCAAGACAAAAGTTGTCACACTGAACGACATCAGGACAAAAGTTGTCACACTGAAAGACATCAGGACAAAAGTTCTCAAACCGAACGGCATCAGGACAGAAGTTCTCACGCTGAACGACATAAGTACAAAAGTTCTCACACCGAACGACATCAGGACAAAAGTTCTCACACCGAACGACATCAGCACAAAAGTTCTCACACCGAACGGCATCAGTACAAAAGTTCTCACACCGAACGGCATCAGGACAAAAGTTCTCACACTGAACGACATCAGGACAGAAGTTCTCACGCTGAACGACATAAGTACAAAAGTTCTCACACCGAACGACATCAGGACAAAAGTTCTCACACCGAACGACATCAGCACAAAAGTTCTCACACCGAACGGCATCAGTACAAAAGTTCTCACACCGAACGGCATCAGGACAAAAGTTCTCACACCGAACGGTATCAGGAAAATCAGTTTCATACAGAGGTCCATAAGTAAATAACTGGCAAGGGCAAACGCGCAGCAACGGCCAAACGTTGCAAATAGGCCTACATAAACGATGCAGAACCAAAGACACGCAAAACACATGCAAAAACAAAATGCTGCAAACAACAAAATGCTGCAAACAAAAAAACGTTGCAGAACAAAAACGACACAAACCCCAAAACACATGCAATACAGAAATTCTGCATATTGAGTTAACAAAACGGAAGTGTCAGCACAACGGAAGTATTAATCTTTTTGACCTGTTGTTGTTATATTATTTCAAAAGATTATAACCAAATATTTAAACCAAGTAGCTTTTTATGTCGCCTCTCTAAAAGTTTTACTCCACTCTCGTTAGGTACAATGTACAGACTGTAACGCCCCCCAATGTAATAATGTCCACAAATGTAATACATTTTCCTCAGACGTAATAGCTGCTGCCTACTACAAATGCAACACGCTATTTCCCGCAAATGTAATAGCTATTACGTTTGCAGGGATTTATTACGTTTGTTGGGAAGTGAAAATCTTTATTCCCACAAATGTAATAATACAATGATTGTGGTTGTTGTTTGTTAACACCTACTAACACTGACCGTGGGTGCAAAATCCAGCTGCTGACTCTCCGCTCCACTCACACAACGGACCCCCCCCCCACTCTTTTTTTGTTTTAAAATCTATATGTGCAAGAACTTTGTTAAATTAAAAAATGCAATACTGCTGTTACACGACTTTTCCAAAAGTGTTTTCCTTTTAATTTTGAATAGTTTTTTATATAGGATATATAAATTACACAAAAGACAAATAAAGTATATATTTGACCTATTTTGGCCATAAGCGGTCGTTTTGACCCCACATCATTTTACGGGGTCTCATTAACAACGAGACTTCATATTTATTGTGCTTCTTTGCGAATTTACTTGCAAGTTAATTAATCTATAGTTGTATCATATGGTTGGCACCATGCGCAAACATAAACGGGAGTTCCCCCTCCGTGAAACTGCGAGCGGAGCTGTTCGGTGCTGAAGTGATGTGACTGTGTAGCAGGGAAAGCCGAGGAAGAATGTCTGCATCCTGAGCACCTGCACACAGGTGTGGGCAGCTTTAGTGGGGCCGTGTAACGCCCGCCAATGTAATAATGCCCGCAAACGTATAAACCACAAACGTAATAATAATCTGCAGCATTTAATGTAATAAACCCACAAATGTAAAACATTTTCCACAAACGTAATAGCTGCTGCCTACTACAAACGTAACACTCGACTTCCCACAAATGTAGCCTAATAACTATTACGTTTGCAGGGATTTATTACGTTTGCGGGGACGTGAAAATCTTTATTGTAATAACTTCCCACAGATGTAGGCTAATAATTAGTGCTGTCAAAGTTAACGCGTTAATAACGCGTTAATAACGCGTTAACGCAACGTCCTCTTAACGCCGTCAATTTTTTAACGCGCGATTAACGCTCAGTATATTTAAAAAAAAAAACAAAAAAAAAAACGCGCATTGTATGATTTACGGCCGTCGGCGGCACCCGTAGTCTTGATTCAGAGGGTGGCAGAAGAAGAAGAAAGGGAATCAGAAGAAGAAGAAGCAGGGCTGGCGGTTCGTTAAAAACACGGCGGACTGAAAAGCAGCACTCGCTGCAAACTCCTCATCTCTGCTGTCAATCACGGTGGCGGACATTTGTTTTGCCATCGCCCTGATCATTTTGCGGGACACTCTCGTGGCGTGCCCGTTTGCTGATAACTCATCCCCTGCATGTTTATCTCAGGCTCCTCGCTAGCCTTCTTCCTCCCTCCAGCAGGCAGCCTGGCCCTGCTGCTGTCCTCCTCGGACAGACGCTGAAGCTCAGTTTCTCTCACTCTCTTGGGGTCGACAGAGAAACGTCTAGCGGCTGCTTTTCCCGAGTTTTCCTCTGAATATATCACGACAGAAAGTTTGAATTTCAAGTCGTACTTTTTATTGTTTTGCTGCACCGGAGCTATGGCGATCATCAGTGTGATACTGATTGACAAGAAGAAAAACGTGCAGTGTCAGTGGACACCACTTGCAAGCCAAACAGACGGCAGATACAGAGAGCCCGTCGCCCCCCCTCGCCAAAAGCAGACAACCCTGGATTTATTTTCCTGCATGATTTGAAGTGTTGAATGAACATTTTCATAATGCAAGTATATTTGACCTTTCTTATGTTGTTAAAAGTATTAAGAACATGAAAAAATACATTAAGGTACATTTAGAACAGAAAAAAATGTGCCAAAAAAATTGCGATTAATTTGCGATTAATCGCGAGTTAACTATGGACAAAATGCGATTAATTGCGATTAAAAAAATTGATCTTTTGACAGCCCTACTAATAATACAATGAATAATGGTCATAGTGGTGGTTTTGTGACATATCAATATCTAGTTTAAACAGATTTAGTTCTTTGCATAAGCAAAATGCTTCTTGTTAATGAGGATCATCTCTCTCTCTAGCCGCTGTGCTGCACGACCTGCGTGAATGTGTTCTCATCAAAATGAGTCGGAAGCAGCAGCAGCCCGTTCCTAGACGTGGTCTGACACAAGCCTGGATTAAGAATTCAGAGGCCCTTGGGCCAGAGTCTTAGAGGCCCTTATATGTGCACACGCACACACACACAGGCACACACACACACACACACACACACACACACACACACACACACCAGGGATGGAAATGAACTTTTTTGTCCACCTGCCACTGTGCCTGGTATTCTAACATCTACCAGCTACTCAACATTTTTACCAGCCACTTTCATATTTAAGCGTTGATGTGTACAGTGCAATGCCTAGAAACATATTTTTCTTGTACAAGGCATGCACATAGTGTTTCCCAATCAGTACTTGTTACCAGAGTTGATTATTCAGTAATTATGTGATACCATTAATAAACGGGAAATTAAGTCTGAATAGACAAAGTGGTTCATAATGAAGGTTAGATGGTTTGAAATCTATATCAATATTTCCCTGCAACTTACAGGTATTTACACATTTCAACTTATTTCATATGTTCGACTGCACTGAACCCACACAAAGGAAGTGGAAATTGCATCATTAGGTGATTAGAAGGTTGGTAATATATAGCAATATCTACTTGCAACTATTGAATTTACTGTACTTAATTATTCCCTATGTTCAACCGTTACGATGTAACCCCACATTTTAATTTACTTCCGTTCATGTAAACTCCGACAAAAGAGCAGCCAGCTCAGCTGACCGGTGTGCGGAGTTACCTGTTAGTAGCAGTGAAGAGTCCAAGTGAAGGCTTGCTAGCAGAAAGGCCAAGACGGTCATTTTGGCCGTTTTTAAATATGAGCAATAACTTTGTCTGTATTTTAATTTAGGATTGTCTTTGTGTAATTTATATAAAAACTAAGACAATATGATATGTTTTGCATTTTTCACTACAGAACTTTCTAAGCTAAGCTGCATTCTTTTGTAGCAAAATGTCTTATTCAGATATTCAAAAACGTGCATGGTTTGAAATAAAACAAATCTACCTGCCTTTTTTTTATTTTAGTAGTTGTTTGCAACAGCTAAAATGAAGCAATGCCTTCTGGGAATTTCAAGACCGAATCGAGTAGACCGTCTGAGTGTGGTTGTTGGGTCCGTGTATGTTTTGGTCATTCGATTTCCCTGTCAGAAACGGGTATTAAAAAAACAAAAAATGACTGGTTATTTGATTTTCGTTTTAAAATACCAAAATTAAAGTTGAAATACAAGGCGATTTTCTTTTGCATGGTCAAAAGGGGTTGAGCGAAATTTAAAAAATGATTCGATTTTCATTTTCTATTTCATATAACAAATAATAAAATCACTCGAAAACAGAAACGGGAAAAAGGCCTGTTTTTTCATATCTGAGACCGGATGTTGTCATTTACAGGACGGTGCTGTGCAGAACAAACAGTAGGCTACGGCGGGGTAATCTACCGTGACACATGGACATAAACTGCGGTCAAGCCGGCTGTCACGCTCCGTGGTCAAATCAGCCGCACTTAAATTTCCAGTATACAAGTATTCTCAGCAGTATGGTAAATGCGGAGAAACAGCGTATTTACTGTCGGTTTTCAAAATAAAGGTATTATGAACAGTAAGCTATTATCCGAACCTACATTTAAAATTCAACATGTTACATTAAAGTGTTTCATGCACCCATGATGAATAAAGAAACACTTAATATCAAGATTCTTTACTGCACCAGTGTGGAGGAATGCCAAAATAATAGTCCCATATTTAGGTGCTGTAAAACCACATTGCTCAATTAGTGCACATTAGTGCAGTAAAAATGCTTGATATCAAGTACAGTTGTAGTCTCAGACAGAGGCGGGGCAAGGGTCCTTTGGGGCTCCAAGCAAGAAATTTGTGGGGCCCCCACCCCATCCCTGCACACTGAAAAAAATTGTTTTTTTCACACAATTTCTGGGACATTTGATATGTATACTGAAAATAATACTTTAGAAGAGATTAGGGGTTCTCAAAGTGAATTTCAGGGAGGAACAGAAATTCTTAAAACCCTATGCCTATCAATAATTGTTGTTGTAAATTAACTGACACCAACACAATATAAAATATGAACTTTTTTTATTACAAAAAATACAAATCTGAATGTTGTTAACAATAGAATAAATAGAAAAATAAAATTGCAACAATGTTGACACCAGTTGACGTGCAAGCGAATGATGAATAAGTTGGACTTGATCTCTGATCATGGTTGGATGTTCCTGCGCAGGAGGTTGGGAAACCACTGTGCTGCTGGAGGTGGATGTTGATGGAACTAAACTCAAAAAACAACAACAGGGCATATGAGAATCTCTAAGGGCAGGCATATGATTATGTATGTGCACAGCATTTTCTACTACTACAACTTAATACTACTGCCATGAAGAATATTAAGGCATAACATTATCAATTAATGTGGAATAATGAACTTACAGTTGTCATCATCGGGGATGGGAGGGGGAACATCATCCTTCCCTGGATGTGTTGGTTTTAAAAAAGACAGTAATGATCCTGAGGAGAGATGAGAGGGAAACATATTGTTAAGCTCAACATGTATTATGCACTTGATGTACTCTTGTGGTGGGTGCACATATCATATGTACTGCCCAACACATATTTCTCCCTTTCTGGCACTATTAAGTTCATCTCATCATTATGCAAAGCTTATCATAGAAGGTGTACTTTAGTATTACATACTATTAGGCTGTTGTTGTTGTTGTTGTTGTTGTTGTAGTTAGACTGTCTGCCTCACTAAACTTTCTGTTGTTTTCTGCTGGTTGAGACTGGAGAGTGATGCACATCTCCTCCTGCTAGCTAGCTTCATGTAGCTGTGTCCTGTTACGCATTCGTCATAGCTTAGTTTTTAGCTTATTAGCCGCTATGGAGTCCGTGACAACACAACACAGTCAGTCAGAAAAACATAACAATGCACTTACCACTGTCTTTCTTTCTTTTTTCCTCCCTTTCCTTCCTCTGTTTTTTCTTTTCTGCCTTGCTGGGATAACTCCTCTTCATCTTTTCGCAAGTGCGGAGCTCGGTGGCCGCTAAACAAACAAACAAACCTTGCGGTTCGTGCTGATTGACACAGACAGCGCTGAAGGCAGAAGTGGTGTGGGGGCCCCCAAGGGGGTTTGCTACGTCGCTTTTTCATAGTAAATGCCCGTTGTTGTCGTTGCTGTGCAGTACATTTATTAGCACTTGGGGCACCCGGTCACTCGGGAGGATGCCCAAGTGGGGGCCCCCTGGAAGCCGGGGCCCCAGGCAATTGCCTGGTTTGCCTGTCGGCAAGCCCCGCCCCTGGTCTCAGATGTGTAGAAGTGGGCGCGTCGTTAGACCTGGGCATTCGGGGCTACAGCCCCGGATATTTTGGGAATAGCCCCGGCTCTCTGTGCCTTGAAAAAAAAAATCAAATATAATTGCCTAATGGTGAAATGTTTTTATGTGGTTGCATGTCGAACGGCCAGCAGCCACAAATGCGACATTGTCGCCAGCGCAAATTGCGCAGAAGCTGGCCTGGCTTTCCTCATGGCATATATGGGCAGAGTCAGAATAATTTGTTGCAAATTCAACATCAGTATTATTCTTCCCCCCTACTGTTTAGTGCCATTGCAGCGTTTATAGCAGCGATGGAAATTAAACCCGCCACTCGCCAAAATGCGGGTGAATTTGTGTGCTGGGGAGTGAATTGAATCAGTTTACCAGGTTAATTCCAGTCAGATCTGAGCCAATTAATCTCAATGATCGATATCTTGGTTAAGGTATAACAGCACGCTTTCCACGACCTTAGAGTTAGATCGGGTCAAATTATATGTTTCTGATTGGACAAAAATGTCAGTTGGACTTCAGAGGGGCCAGAATTCAACATTAAGTTCAACACTAGAATGGCCGTAAGCGGTCATTTGGACCGCTGGATTTAAACCCTATAATGTCTCATGTAAATACCCAACTGAGTGATGAATGCATTCATTGCGTCATGATATTTTTTAAAAAAACAAAATAACACCAAAGTGTTTTAACAAGTTTAATTATATATTTATCGATATCATAGTAAACCGTAATTATTGCTATGTACTCAAGATTTTAATAGAGAAAACTCAGAACAAGAACATTAACAATTACAAGTAACATATCTGATTATGAAACATTTTATTGTAACACGTAATATATAATAAAATAAATAATAATAATCGAAAAAGCTGGAAACGAGCTGATCTAAAAACAAATAAAGACAGCAGTTTCGATCACTTTGAGCACTCCTTGAATAAGATGCGGGCATTGATCCCAGCCAGGTCGAGGATGTTATAGAAGACCGCTGCTGGCCATCTCCGCTGACACAGACACGGAGGCAGTGCCGGTCCAAAAGAGCTGCAAACGGAACCAAACATCGGACCCTTGAAATGCCACAAGCCCGTGTGTGGTGACTGTGTGAGGAGAGCGGACGTAATCTGCAGACTGTGACCAGTGATCACAACGGCTCTTTGTTTTAGATCAGCTCGTTTCCAGCTTTTTCGATTATTATTATTATTATTGTTTTATTTTATATTAAGTGTTAAAGTGTTTCATATTCAAACTAGACAATTCCCCGCCGGGGAATCGCGAGAGTGGGCTGTGCGCTTTGCCCCGTGAGGGACAAAAGCTACAAAAGCTAAAGCAAAAGTTGAATCCTACGTTGATAATTTGGACTTTTATCTACATTTTAAAGTTCGAATGGTGTGTCTCGGTCAAAGTATGCCAGAGATGTCGATGTTTGAACTCTTCCTTTCGATCTTTTCACCTGGTCTCATTCATTTTGTGTGTGTGTGTTTGTGTGCATGTGAGTGTGTGTGTGTGTGTGTTTGTGTGCATGTGAGTGTGTGTGTGTGTGTGTCTCTCTGTCTCTCTGTGTCTGTGTGTCTGCGACTTTTTGACCTCATCCCATTCATTCCTTATGGGAAAGTTTATGCAGGTTTTCGCGACTTACTTCGCGAAAACATGAACGTTCTAGAAAACTGATTAATAATCTGTGTGTGTCCGTCTGTGTGTGTGTGTGTGTGTATGTGTGTGTGTGTGTATTTGTGTGTCTGCGACTTTTTTGACCTCGTCCCATTCATTCCTTATGGGAAAGCTTACGCAGGTTTTCGCGAAAACATGAACGTTCTGGAAAACTGATTAATAATCTGTGTGTGTCCGTCTGTGTGTGTGTGTGTGTGTGTGTGTGTGTGTGTGTGTGTGTGTGTATTTGTGTGTCTGCGACTTCTTTGACCACGTCCCATTCGTTCCTCATGGGAAAGTTCATGAAGGTTTTCGCGACTTACGTCGCGAATATGTGAATGTTCTCTGTCTGTCTGTCTATGTGTGTGTGTCTGCATGTGAGTGTGTGTGTGTGTGTGCATGTATGTCTGTCTGTCTGTCACTCTCTCTGCTGGCCCAGCTGATCTCGGTTGCTAGGTGACGGTTGGTGAGGGCCCATAGCAACGGCTGTCCCAGGCTGATTTGAGACTGATTTCTGCCTCAAATCTAGGACGTCAAACTAATGCTATTTAGTCAAAATCATACATGATATTGGCAATTTTTTTTCACGATCGTGCCAAAAAGGCCTTAAAGAAGACACTCATGAAGTTTCATGGTCCTAGTTTAAGAAATGTGGAAATAAGAGCGAGTTTAAAAAAGGTGCAGTTTTGAAAATCCTCCTCCCGATTTACATTGGAGTGAATGGGACTGTTGAGAGCTACTCTTGTCGGTTGGAGGCCAATATTTCAAAAACCGTAAATCCTACTGATAAAGTAGACACATTGGGAGAAAGAAGACAGATGTGGCTACAACTTTGGAAAATATCACTGTTTTTGAGTGACATTTGTGGCCGGATCATCACGGAAAGAGAAAATTTCTGAGATAATTTTTTAATTCTGCCACTGTGTCAGTTGGCCCCTGCCACTCTGCTGCACGAACATTCCGCCATACACAATCATTGAATCCCTGAATTTTTCCAAAATCACTCACCATCATTAAGGGGTCAGAGTTCAAAAACTACACATCGTAGGAAAAAAGTTCAAATACAACTTAAATACACAGGACCTATACCTACATTTTAACGTTTGAATGGTGTTTCTAGGTGAACGTATGCCAGAGCAGGAGATGTTTGAAAAACATCGCAGATTTGCGACTTTTTTGACCTCGTCCCATTCATTCCTTATGGGAAATTTTTCACAGTTTTTCGCGTCTTACGACGTGAAAAATGTATATTCTGGTGATAAAAATAATAGCATACCGAGTCAGATCGAGCCGCACGTTTTGATATATAATTTGTTTGTGTGCGACCAACGGTGTGGGACAAGTTAGCGACAGAAAAAAGGAAGGAGGATGAAAAATAATAAGAAGACGCGCGGTGAATATCAATAGTGGGCTGTGCTTCGCACAGCCCACTATGGACACCTATAGCTTTGCTATAGAGGTGTCCATAGTGGGCTGGCGAGCACAGCCCACTAATAAGTCATTTTGGGGTTATTTCATTTTTTTGTTTTTTTTCTAAAAATATCATGACATGATGAATGCATTCATCACTCAGTTGTGTATTTACATGACAGATGACAGAGTTTAAATCTAGCGGTCCAAATGACCGCTTACGGCCGTTCTAGTAGTGTTGAATTCTGGCCCTTCTGAAGTCCAACTGACACTTTGGTCACGGGGGGATCTGTTGTGTGACAGCGGAGAGTCAGCAGCTGGATTTTGCACCCACGGTCAGTAGTATTAGGTGGATATGCAAACAAACAAACAACAACCCAACCATTTATTGTATTATTACATTTGTGGGAAGTTATTACGATAAAGATGTTCACGTCCCCACAAATAAATCATTGCAAATGTAATAGTTATTACATGTGTAGGAAATAGCATGTTACGTTTGTATTTGGAAGCGGCTCTTACGTTTGTGGAAAATGTATTACATTGTTGGGTTTATCACATTAAATGCTGCAGATTTTTATTACGTTTGTGGGTTTAATGTAACATGTTGAATTTTAAATGTAGGTTCGGATAATAGCTTACTGTTCATAATACCTTTATTTTGAAAACCGAAAGTAAATACTGTTTCTCCGCATTTACCGTACTGTTGAGAGTAGGCTACACTCGAAATTTAAGTGCGGCTGATTTGACCACGGAGCGTGACGGCCGGCTTGACCGCAGTTCATGTCTATGTGTCACGGTCGTAGCCTGTCCTGCACAGCACCGTCCTGTAAATGACAACATCCGGTCTCAGAATATGAAAAAACAGGCCTTTTTTCCGTTTCTGTTTTCGAGTGATTTTATTTTTTGTTATATGAAATAGAAAATGAAAATCGAATCATTTTTTAAATTTCGCTCAACCCCTTTTGACCACGAAAAAGAAAATCGCCTTGTATTTCAATTTTAATTTTGGTATTTTAAAACGAAAATCAAATAACCACTCGTTTTTTGTTTTTTAATACCCGTTTCTGACAGGGAAATCGAATGACCAAAACATACACGGACCTTGTTGGAAGTTGACTGAGTTTAAAGGTGCAGTTGGTAACTTGAAGGAGAGAGAGGACTTGGCATTAAATTTGAACAAGTACAACTTTCAGATCCCTCCCCCTCCCTCTGCGCTGCTCTCCTGCCCTGCCTCCAAAGTCCCTCCCCGAGAGGAGGCAGCCGTGCACGCGACGCACGCGACCTGTGCACGCGACTGAAGAGGCCAGGTAAAAAACATGAGCTACACTCCACACAGCGAGATATAAAAACGCTTTACCTTACCTAGAAACTTGTTCCTCAATTATTTACATGTTTATTTAGCAATAAAGTTTAATTTTGTGATAAAAAATAACGTTCGGAAAGTGTAGTAGTTAGCTTAGCACATCAGTCACACCGGTAAATTAGCAGCTCATTTATTTGTCGCTTTGCAAAATGTGACATTTTTATTTGATATTGTTAGTTTTGAGACTGAGACACTGGGCTCAGATGAAGACTACACCCCAGCAGCTGCTTCTACGAGCACGGGTAGACGAGGGAGCCGTGGCCGAGTTGGATCAGGCCGAGGCCGGGACCGTGGACGCCGGGGCAGAGTGGGTCGCGTGGGACAAACACCCGATGACCTCCGTGCAGATGACACTGCTCGAGTCGGACATTTGAGATTGCAGAGGATTGCATTTGAACATGTAAGTAGTAATAGTCTGTTTCTAAACACAAACAACTGTCATTGTATCTCAGGTAATAGTTGTTTTACTAATATATAATTTATCTTCTGGATGTACATCAGGAACGCCACATATCGAGCAAACTTTGACACAGCACCCCAGCCTCATCTGTGATGTCCTCGGCCACTCAGCCCCTGCTGCTGCTCCAACAAGTCCTCCTGTCCAGCTTCAGCCCAGAGATGCAGGGAAAGGCCCACTGTTGTAGAGCAAATGCTGCAACCAACAGCCTGAGATGTGCATTTGCATTTTTGAGTGTTGTGCAATACTGTACATAGATTTCTTTTTGTTATATTGGTCAAAATTTACAAATCAAAATATTTGTGATTTCATTATTTATCTAATAAAGTTTCTTTCTAAAAGGATTTGTTTCTAACTGCATAAATGTAAAAACACACATAGCACTTTACCTTATTTTATTGAAATACCCTTCGGACTTGTTTAAAAAACTAACCTTCATATAAGAAATTGGAATCACTGTGTCTGGGTCTAGGCATGCATGTCTCAAAAGCAAATATGCTTATCAAAAACACGTAATAATTCTATAAATATTGTCAGCCTTTATTTTTCAAGGTAATATAACAATGTAGGTTGTATGCAGAGTAACAATGCAGTTGTCAGTCAAGGTGAACATAAACTTTTATTTTTGCTGGAAGAGTCTTTATTCTTCAAAGTGCAACAGCATGCCTCGATGTCTGTGGCAATCTCTGACCTGTGGAAAAAGAATAAAGAACTGCATGTAATATACACACACATTTAGGAAGAGTCAGAAGAGAGAACAGTCTATAGTTACATGGGTTTTATTTCAACAAAGTTATTACATTGAAAATTTGAAACAGTCAAAATGATGCCTTGGTTGTTCTAGTGTGAAATTTTGAGTTTGGTCTTGCCAGATGAGGCCCCTTGTTTTTAAATACATTATTGTGCCTTTTACATTTTTCAGTAACCGTCAGGGAGGCAGTATCTAGCTGTGACAGCTTGAACACAACTGGCCACAGTCTGAATAATAACAGCTAACTAGCATCCTGATTATAATCGTGTTTTTGGAGTATCCTGGTTATGTTTTGCACATGTAAACATGTTATCCCAGTTTTGAGAAACCAGAATACTGTTGCATGTAAAAACCGGATCCAGGTTTCTGAACATTCTTTGTTGGTACAGAACATAGTGGCTGAGATGGTGAGAAATTAAGATAAACTTAATAACATTTATTATGCTTATAACATACTCTATGGTGCCGTCAGGACTTCTCTTGGCAGGCCTGTGGACATGGTGGTTGAAGTCCAGATTCAGGCTTCATAGACTGGAGGGCTGAAACTGAACCCTTGCTGGCATACATCAAGAAGTAGTTGACCTACAAATTCAGTGGGGAATATCTGATTATAATTTCTTTCTGAACTGTACTCTAAGTGTACATGTACAAATAAAAACACTGAATAATCTTTGAGAAGCGACACACAAAGGAAATTAAACTGCATAATCATGCCTGGAATGCAAGAACTTGTGAACCTCCTTCAGCCATCCAGTGACATGGTGCAGAAGGCCAATCCACATAAAGCAGAACAACAACAGGAACAAAGAGTTTGAACTTAGAAATGCAGGCTAGTTTATTTCTCTGAGTTGGCTTTACTTGTACACCTAGTTCAGCTGTGAGCGCTCAGAAACGTTACACATAATCATGAGGACAAAACAAAACCGGTAAGCCTGCCAGGTCACTTCATACAGGTATTTTCTGTTACTCTCTAATAAAACAACGCCAACCAGTAACGATAGCAATAGCATCGGAAACAAGCTAATGTTAGCCTGACTGCAACATCACAGTAACATCACATGCACTATGGTAACACCTAGAATTAGCTTTTTAGCCCGGCCTAAAATCAAATCAAACATTGTGTAAGTCAAGCAGGGATAATTACCTGTCAGGCAGAAAAGTCGCCAACTCTGCGTCGGTTTTGAATCCTTCCAGATCACTGAGCTCCCTCCACCTCTGAAAAGCCACTCCGATGTTTACTCTGGTTGTATCCCGGGTACCCAGGGGGCAAAATCCCAGTTTTTTGGAAAACAGACACGGAGCGTTGTAAAAGGTTTGACACCAGAAATGATATCTAGGACCTTCAAGGATTAAAACCTGGGTGGACAACCCGGTCAACTAGCTGCTGGAAAGCTATAGGGGGCCAAAACCCCCGTTCTTGGGTAATTTTCCTGGCGAAATTATGTAAATGACAATATGTAGGTACTACAATGGCATAAATAGTCATACAACTATAAAATTTGGCAGAGAGTATCTTGACACATAGGGGGAGACATGAAAAAAAGATTCTGGGGCTTGTTGCAACTCGATTTTAAGATATCACCCTCAACATCCCAAAAAAGACAAAAAAAAGTACTGGTCGCCTGACAAATTCTCATGAAAATTATTATTTTTCAGCACTTTATGGAGAATATCTATGCCTAACATGTATATAGAAAACTTCCTTAATTCATAGGCTTCCATTTGAGTCCAAGATAGCCTTTCTATCTCAAAAGCCCCACTTGCTGTGGCAAACGGTCTTCTCTATATCCCAAATGGAGAATTGTACTGAAACCGAATTTCCAGTCAGTGTTCTATCAGATGGGGTTAAGTGCTGTTTCTTCATTTCTTCTTCTATCATTTGTACAAATCAATGCCTCAGTGTTTATGAAAAATACCCTATATTGATAATTAAAGACACACAATTCCTGGCAGCAAAACATTTATTTTCATTTAAATGTTCATAAATTGAACATAGAATAACCATCCTCTTGGCCAAAACTAGAAAATAGGATTGTGATTTAAAGAAACATTATATATATGTCCAAATTACAGCAGGTACAACACGTTTTAGTATTAGTATCTAGTTTTCTGATTCACTGCTGCTGTCACTGAGCTCCAATGTGATTGTGTTTAATCGGTTGCATCTGGTTGTCAGTCCCTGGCAACGGCACCCTATGTAACATGGAACTGCCTTCTTTGCACAGGAACAGTTCTTCTGGCAGCCTTTGACACATCCACATGAGATTGTCTTGTTCATTGACAAAGGCCAGGCTGGCTTTGTAGAAGGGATAGGAACTGTTTTTCCATTATCCATAGACCATCCAAATTCTGTGCATAAGGGAATATCTGGCTTGGAAATGTGTGCACTCTTGTCAATGAGTGTTGCTAGAGCAGCCCTTTTCAAGTGCAGGAGAAATGCATCTTCTGTTGGGGGTAGCAGCTTTAAGAGTGTTGATCTGTTGTTCAGGAACTTGTATGCTCTTAGTTTGCCCAGATCTGAATCATCAAAGTGATCTGCTGTGGCTGTATACACAGCTATGGTGAGGTCCCGTGCCTGGTTCAGGACGTCATCTGTTATGGCATCGGTTGAGTTCTCACCAAATTCTTTAAGTGCAGGTATGTCCAGAATCATGCTGTTCTTAAACCATGCCTTCTTTCCAGTGAAATATGGGTAACTAGTTGTATCTCTGCCACTCAGACTGTGGACAAATGGCATTGCACAACACTGTGAAGGTCCCAGTGCCACAACCATTTCATGGATAGGCAGGTATGCATTCTGGGCTGTTCTCACCCACAGCTCTGCTAGATCACTAAGATGCGTTGCACCATAGTACAGACACATGGCAATGACGTCAGTGTCATTTGCATGTATGACAACTCTGTCAACTCCTTCATTCTGGACACTGTAGAGGGTGTGGAGTATGATCCTGGTGTCAGCCTCCTGCTGTGTAGACTCCAGAGCAGGAACATGCATAACAGACCCTTCTGTCAGCACCACACTCTTGGTCTCTTCTTTGAACCCACCACCCAGGTAGAGATGAGTTGGGCCAAGAACAGGCTCCAGTTGCTCATTCTCACACCATTTGTCACACAGGAAGCTCAGAAGATTTGCTTTGTTAGCTGAGACTGCAAAAAACTCCTTTGGGTCTGGAGCTGTGAACTGCTCACTGACTTCATACACTTTGGCTGGTTTTGAACGGGCGTATCTCTTCTCCTGCTCAGCCGATTTAAGGCTGGGTCCACTGTACCTGTCACAACAGAAGTGTATGATCTGAGTGCAAGCAGGCACATCATTCAGCAGCAAGCTTTTGTATCGCTCAGCAATGGTTCCAAATAGTTCACCTTTTTGAAAAGACCAGTGTCGTATGGCACACATAGCATCAACTACTACTGCTGTCTTTTTGCCATCTTGAAGCAGATTAGGGATGCTGTTCACGTTGGTCTCCTCTTTCAGAATCTTTACTAGGCTTGCCTTGGTACCAGTTCTCATACTGCCATCTTCCTGGAAGAGGGATGGGGGAAATTCGCTGCACTCATGGTTGCCGATGAAGTCCACAATGTTGAGTTCTCCACCACTAGCAATGATCTGTGTCATGCGCAGAAGGGCAGTAACTTCATTGCTCTTGCCAGATGTAGATGTTTTACCTCCAGACTTCTTTGATTTTGTGTTTTGTGTGTGGAAGGTGTTAAGCTTCACAATAGTTGTCTTCTTCTGATTACTGGACAGTGACTCTGACAGAGCCTTCAAACCAAGTACTTTCACATTTGTCAGGTTGTCCTTGACTGTGGAATCTGCACATTGTCCAGTTGATATGTTGATCAGGCATGGTGTGGCTGTTGTGAATGGGTTGGTCTCTACTGCTGCCATGACCTTGACTACCATCTCTGCATCCCTGGTGACACGACTCCAACCAGATTCATGGTGTGGGCTGGAGGAATGGAGGTGCAACATAGACTTAAGCTCTGCAGAGATAGCTGCAGTGAGTGGTTTTGTGTAAAGCCACTTCATCCGGGCAGCAGGGTTCAGTGTAATGCCATCTAAACCGCTTGCCTCCTTGGCATCTGCATTATATGTCTGCTCCAGAAGCATGTCAGGGGAGACCCCATTGTGACTGCCATCTGCTCTCCTCCCAACAAATGCACCTGCCATCAGTGCTTCATGTACCTCTGGGGCTGTTTCAGGTAGTTTCTTCATCTCTGCCAAATATAGAGGCAAAGATTGCTGCCCATATTTATAGTGGCCTGCTGCAGTGAGGTAAGGCAACATTTGTGCTGATTCACAGAGATGGCCTACCCAGTTACCTTCTCGTTGGTAGTAGATGAACCTGTGAAGAATGTCTGACATCTCCAGGAAGATTGACCAGAAAACGGATGTTGGTTGTTCACTCAGTGATTTCTGAAAATGCATCATCTGCTCCTGTAGAACTGATAACTGTGGATGTGACATCTGGATGATCTCCAACTTCTGAGTGGCAGTAGCATCTTTCTCAAACAACTTCTTCACAACATTTTCGACCTGTGATTGCCAGTGTTCTGTTTCTCTGTCTGCTGCCCATGTCTCAAATGCTTCCCAGTACAGGCGCCACATGGCCTCACTGAGGATCCTGAGGGCATGTAGTGTTTGATAGTAGTCAGCCTTCTCACCAAACATCTTCTTGACAGTCCCTTCTTGACATAGACCAGCTGCGACAAGAAGATCCTCTGCACCTGCATCCCTGATGATTTTGCAAACAGCCTTCATATAGTTATGAGCTTGGTGAAAGCCCCCTAGCAGCAAGATTACACTGTTAAAGTCATCTCTGTGCTTGTCTCTGATGGTAACTGCAAGTTCATATGTAGCCTGGTCTCCAGTGATAATGGTATACTTGTCTCCCAGTGCACGTGATGTATTGACCAGCCGTTTCATTTCTGCTGTCAGCACTGCGGGATCAGTTGGAGATGCTGGGATGAGAGGAAGATAACCAATGGTGCTGGCCTGTCTATGTGGGTGGAGGTCTGCACAGAAGGCAGAAAATCCAGGCAGGACTGCATCTGGAGGAGAATTCAACAACTGTGAAGTTGTAACCATTCTTGCTAGGCGCCATATAAGCAACAGGTCTTCAGCTGTACCATCTGAGGAAGTTGCCAGACTCTCTAGCTTCTCAATGTGCTCAAGTGACCTGGACCTCTGCCTGTCTTTAGCTGAGATGTGACACATGGGAACAGGTTGGTCAGCAACATCATGGAGAGTCTTTCTTCTGTCACGAGTGGAAGTGGGAAGACTGGCACCATCCTGGAATCTCTCAATCTGTTCGTTTTCAATTATGATTGCAGAGGTGGCATTGAAACTCCCACCATCTAGTGTCTTCTTCTTCCAGTCCAGATTGTCCATGGCAAACACATGGGGAATCTTGCAGTTTTTAGTCATTGTCTCTGGGACATAAACACCAACAGTTTCAACCTGCAGCATGATCTTCTCACTATGTGCAGTCAGCTGACGCTGCAGACGTTCATAACTGATCCCAAGCCCCAGCCTGTTGTTCAGCTTAATCAACGATTTACTACGTGTCTGATTGAATATGTGGTGGGCAGTGGCTATGCCCAAAGGTGTTGTTACCCTGGAGACATACTGCAAGATATGTGGTGACATAATGATAGCTTTCTCTGCCGTTGGCTGATCAACAATGACTCTTCCCTCTGCACTGAGTTCTGGTGTCTTGTCATTAAACAGCATAGCTGTGAAGTTGAAGAGCGAGTCGGGAACCATGTTATTAGCAGATGTGAAGGATATCTCAGTGGAATGTTTCTTATGAGTTTGCCTCATGCAGTTCACACAATCTGCTCGAAGAATCTTTGCAGCTTGTCGCAGTGCATGATGTTTCTTATCCTGCATATGATCTGCTTCTAGTCTCCTCAGCTTCTCCAGGGCATCACCAAGGGGTACACCTGATGCACACATGAAACCTGAACCATATGTCTGATTAAGGACTGAAACACGTGAACCAAAGTGTTGCTGCAGCTTCAATTTCATACTAAATCGTTCGGTACTCATCTGCATTTTTGACACCAAGCTCCTTCAGAATTTCTCGGTACCGGTTACGCAATGATTTCAATAAGAATCCCGACAGGTCATGGAAAAGAGGAGCCTCCAGTTCTTCCATGAGGCGAGTAAATGCAACAGCATACAGATTAAGTCTTCGCTTTCCAGAATGAATGCGCTGAGCCTTGAAGTTGTTCATGCATGGTTTATGGTAGGCTATACCATTGGCAACCATATCATGACCTTGCCCAATCAGTCTCAACAATATGTCATCTCTACCCAGTTTCTTGGCTTTCTCCTCAATGGCCTTTTGACTGTTTATTGTAGATACCATAGAGATTGGTTCCTTTCTTCGCAGCCACTGCTTATTGCAAATTACACACCTCTTCTTTGCTTGACATTTTTCAGTGTTTCGCCTGTTGAACCTGACATCATGGTGTGAGGAGGTTAATCTTGGATCAGCCAAATCTGATGCTCGTGCACTCATATCAGCTGAACGTTTCCTCTCAGCATATTGGCAGCTCCTCTTAGCTATGTACCAATTTCGACATTTTGGGTGCCACTTTGGTGCACTGTCCTCCAACCATTTTTCTGATGGAGAATCATGAAGCAGTCTTTGGAAGACCTCATCTTGACGAGCATCAATGGCTTTTATAAACTTTTGTTTTGTTGTGGGAGTAATAAAATGTAGGTATTTAACAGAGTGTCCTTGACATATGATGCACTTTGTGTAATCAGTGCTTTTATCTTCACAACTCTTGCCACAAGACTTATGTTTCAGCGACATGGCAGTGTCACCCACATGTTTCATTGGCTGGCTTGTCATCTTGCTACAGGAAGGAACATACAAAAAAAATTACTGGTAGAAATCATTGTAATTATGAAGTAATGGATACAATTATGAATAATTGCAATATATTGTTCTTAAAAAAAGTTATATTTTAAACATAGCATATGTAGTGCAGCCTCAATCTCAAAATACTCACTCTATTCTTTACTTGTGCCAATTACACACAAAGGTGTGGGTGTGGCATAGGTGTACATATGACCCCACACAGCACTGCACAAACAACAAATGGTTGGTATGTCACATGAAATACTCTCAATCAATGATAAAAAATACACTGATAAAATGAAAAATATAGGACAAGGGACTTACAGTTTCTTTCAGAATGTTAGCCAACAGTAGCTAAATGTGCTTGCTGGCTAGCTTACAATTGCTGAAACATCAGAAAAAACTAAAATTAGCATAAGTGGCAAGCAAATTGTCCCTCTGTACATCATATTAATGTAAATCCTTCAATATTTGATTAAAAAATGATATTTAAAAATATATATATTGATAAAATGAAAAATATTGTACAAGAATGTTAGCTAAGAGTAGCTAACTGCGCTTGCTTACAATTCTTTCAATTGCTGAAACACCAGAACAACTAAAATCAGCATAGGTGGCAAACAAATATTGCCCTTCTGTAAATTATATGAATAAATTCTTCAATATTTTATAAAGAAATAATATTTAAAGTATATTTACCTCTTTCGAACAGCAAGCAATTCAGAAAACCCCAAGTGCACTGTTTGTTCACTTTGGGGTGACCAGAAATAGAATGTTGTCAGTTAACAGTTATGTCAGTTAGTCATGCCAGTTAACATGTAGTTTTCACAATAGGGGTTGCATTGTTTGGAGCCAGCCTGTAGCTTTCCTGTAGCTAGTAGAAAGGCTATCTTGGACTCAAATGGAAGCTTATGAATTAAGGAAGTTTTCTATATACATGTTAGGCATAGATATTCTCCATAAAGTGCTGAAAAATAATAATTTTCATGAGAATTTGTCAGGCGAACATTATTTTTTTTTGTCTCTTTTGGGATGTTGAGGGTGATATCTTAAAATCGAGTTGCAACAAGCCCCAGAATCTTTTTTTTATGTCTCCCCCTATGTGTCAAGATACTCTCTGCCAAATTTTATAGTTGTATGACTATTTATGCCATCGTAGTACCTACATATTGGCATTCACATAATTTCGCCAGGAAAATTACCCAAGAAGGGGGGTTTTGGCCCCCTGTAGCTTTCCAGCAGCTAGTTGACCGGGTTGTCCACCCAGGTTTTAATCCTTTAAGGTCCTAGATATCATTTCTGGTGTCAAACCTTTTACAACGCTCCGTGTCTGTTTTTTTGCTTTGCCCCCTGGGTAGGGCTCTGTCTAATTCTTTCTTTTGTGCTTTTTTCTTCTGGCTTCTTCTTTTTACTCGTGTATGCTGTTGTTGGCAACGGAGGTATCGGTCGTTGTGTCCTCGCTGATGGTTGTTGCTCCGCCATTACTTTCTCTGGACTCCAGAAGCCGCTCTCCTAGATATGAGCTTGACCGAGTGGAGCTAAGGAGGAAGGGGGCGGCAGCTGTCCGCAGCGTGTGCGTGCGCAGTGATCGACAGCTGTCAGACAGTCCATCAAACACCATCCTGGCTCTGATTGGTTCTTGTTGCCCGGTCGCGGTGGATTCTGACAATTTGCAGTAGGAGCAGTAGGCGGGACTTAATGAGCCTGTTTTTTTTGCAGATTACTAGTTTCATGTAATGCTGTCTTTACGTAGTGACAGTTTTGACAAATGTAATAAAAAGTCATTTTTACAAGAGTTACCAACTGCACCTTTAAGCTAGCAAAAAAATTGAATCGAGGCATCAAGCAACACAAGGGGAGAGCGGAGAAAAAAAGAGAAATCTCAGAGAGCATATAGATAGATATGGATGACTGTGTGACGGTAAGACACGTTGTTGTTATGGAGCGGCTGGCTCTGATGATTTATTAATGTGTTTTATGTATCGTTGTGTAGTTGTTAATAGCCTGTGAATTTACGTTTACTATCACCGGGTCATCAAAAGTGCCTGTTCTTTACGTGCGTCAAAATTTGCACATGTGCGCCCCCCCCCGTTGGCCGCTGTTGGGTGAAAATATGCGAGTTCAAGATCACGCAGAATGCCTAAATCGTGATGCATGCTGGTTAAAATGTGTCCACGGTGACCTGGATGGGAGTGGTTTCTGCTCCGCATCCGATGTCACATGACCTTAAGTTATCGCGGGAGCGAGGCGGCTGCAGAGCAGTAGCGCAGTTGTTCTCCAGGTACTGCGCAACCCTAGACCCACCTTCATGACGTCAGGACTTTGCCCTGATTGGCTCTCATCTACGCTGACGTATATGACGTGTGCTTCGATGAATTTCCATTTCCATAAGAGCCTCTTTTCTACTCAAGTATCACATACTTTCAGATAAGTAGCAGCCTATGGGACAGTCAACATGAATAAACCTATAAAATCCTTCATGTAACGCAACAACCCTGAAAGATGTGGTCAATAAACTGCTCAGTTCTGTCAGCTGAGGGTGATGATGGAGAAGTGGTTCACTGCTGTGTCCAGTGTTATCTGTACTATCCACTCTTATTTATTAACCCTTTCTGTTCCCATCACATTAACAATACAAAGAATTATCCTGAGCTATTCTGTGTGTGATGAGATGGTGCAGCGGGACAAGGCATCTGATTCAGACATTTGTTCTGATTATTGTATTTCATTCATTGTGAATAATGTTGCTATAAGAAAATGCATCATCTTATGTGTCTATAGTTATGCTTATTTGTTAAATGTAGTCAGCAAATTCCCCTCAGCTGTGATAATCATGCACCAAAGCACAGTTTTCTTCATAATAATGAATTGTAATTGTATTGTATTGTTATTGGGCAAGACTTACTATAATGTACCAGATAGACAAAGTTCTAATGTATTTAATGGTGACATTACAAGGAAAACAGAACATGAACATTTACAGTAAGACAACATTTAGGCTATTCATCTACTCTGATAAACCAGTTGGACCATTAATGTGCCACTGTGTGACCGTTTGAAGTGAAGCAATTACAAAATATCCAAATCTGAAGTTGTTATTGTGACAAAGCTGTCACATTCTGTTGTCTCTAAATATGAAAAATATGAACTGTCCGTATATACAGTATATATATATATACTCTCTGCAAAAGACGAGCTAGACACGGGTCTTGATACACAGCAGCAGTTCACTGCTCTATTCCCTCAGTTTACATGTTTTGATGGAGTACTATTTTGAACATCTCTGATTGCATACTTTCCGAAGGGGACTAATATGAGAAAAGGCCAGCAAAGTTCCCATAGCATTAGGTAAGAAAACTGATCGCCGTCGTTGTTGATTTTCCTCAAACATCAATGGAATTTCAATTTCCTCGACTTCTTCCCAGATGAAGAAGGCAAACATCGCAAGCTCAGCCGAGTCACGTCACGTCTATGGGAAGAGAGAATGTCCGACTTCATAGCAGTGTTTTTAGCCCCGCCCCTGCTGTCGCCCGCAGATCTCGCTGATGCAGTCAGTCAGCAGGAGTTCAACTTGAACGCGCCTAATGCCAGGGCCGTTTTTTGTTCCCAGTCCAATTCCGCTAGCATTGACAACCATAGCCACCATAGTCACGTGCGCTCCAGAGCCAATCACTGCACACCATAGCCACGTGCGCACCAGAGCCAATCACTGCAGAGCCCACCCCCACGCCACACCTCCTAAGTCGACGCACACGCCGGTGCATCCAAATCACGTGACGTAGCAGCAAGACGCAGCCTCCGTCTCAGTTCCGACGTATGTTTTTTTTTTTATGAATCTTTATTAAATCTTTACGATACAAACAGTAACAACAAGCAAACAGTCATTAATACAGAAAATACATTAGTAAAGAACAGAACCAGGGGGAGTTTCAAATATATACATTAAAATAGAGCATAACTGAATGGTTTTAATAATACATTTTTTTATTTGTTTGATGGCGCCTTTCAAGTCACCCAAGGTCACCTTACATAGGATAAGGTGTTTTAGCAGCTTTGTTTTTTTAAATCATAGATGGTTTTGATGTACTGTTCCGTTTCCTTACCAAAAGCAATAAAAGAAGGTTTAGAGTCATTAAATTAGGCTTTGTGAATATGATATTTTCCTAAAATGATCAACAAATTAATTAGGTATATTTAGGGTTCTAACCCCGAAGGGGTAGAACCCTTCTAAGATTGTGCCGGTTTATTATTAGGGTTCTAACCCCGAAGGGGTAGAACCCTTCTAAGATTGTGCCGGTTTATTATTATTAGGGTTCTAACCCTGAAGGGGTAGAACCCTTGTAAGATTGTGCCGGTTTATTATTAGGGTTCTGACCCCGAAGGGGTAGAACCCTTCTAAGATTGTGCCGGTTTATTAGGGCCCGAGCAGGTCACAGACCTGTGAGGTCCCTATTGTAATTGGAAAAATTCTTCTTCTTATTATTATTATTATTAGGGCCCGAGCAGGTCACAGACCTGTGAGGTCCCTATTGTAATTGTAAAAATTATTCTTCTTATTATTAGGGCCCGAGCAGGTCACAGACCTGTGAGGTCCCTATTGTAATTGTAAAAATTATTCTTCTTATTTTTAGGGCCCGAGCAGGTCACAGACCTGTGAGGTCCCTATTGTAATTGTAAAAATTATTCTTCTTATTAGGGCCCGAGCAGGTCACAGACCTGTGAGGTCCCTATTGTAATTGTAAAAATTCTTCTTCTTATTAGGGCCCGTGCAGGTCACAGACCTGTGAGGTCCCTATTGTAATTGGAAAAATTCTTCTTCTTATTATTATTAGGGCCCGAGTAGGTCACAGACCTGTGAGGTCCCTATTGTAATTGTAAAAATTATTCTTCTTATTAGGGCCCGAGCAGGTCACAGACCTGTGAGGTCCCTATTGTAATTGTAAAAATTATTCTTCTTATTAGGGCCCGAGCAGGTCACAGACCTGTGAGGGCGTGGTCGTGACCTGCGGGCTCTGTAGCGCCCCCTATGTTCTGCCCGACCTCCCGCAAGTGCGTAAAAGAACGAAATTCGGTACGCTGATTCCTCATGACCAGACGCACAAAAAACCTATTTGGACCGAAAAGGTCACTCCAACAGGAAGTCCGCCATTTTGATGTGTGTCTCCCCGAATACATCTGTGCATCGATACTAAGTCGGCCATTTTGCTTTTGGCCGCCATTTTGAAATATTGCCAATCTTCGTACTTAAATGATCTCCTCCTACAGACGTAACACCACCGACTTCACAGTCACTCAGTATCATCCTCTGACCTTGAAGATGAAAACTTAGGGAAATCTTTAACCTACGTCATACCTGCTGGCCGCGGTGGAGCGGTCAATTCAAATCCTTCGCCGTAAAGCATCGAGTCCTCATAACTTCTTCATACAATGTCCTATTTTGGCCAAATTTCTCAGGAATGCAGAAGGAGTCGCCCTGATGAGACCTGTGTAGTCATGGGGCGTGGCCGTGACGCGTGGGCTCTGTAGCGCCACCTATTGTGATGCCCCGCCTCCTACTTGTAACATAGAAGGACGAAAATTGGTACGCATATTCTTCATGAACAGACGCACAAAAAACCCATTTGGATGTATACTCTCAGTCCAACAGGAAGTCAGCTATTTTGAAATTTGGCGGCGTTTTTGACAAATTCATGCCTACTTTGAAAATTATTTTGTCCTAGAGCTGAAACACCACAGTCTTCAAATTAACTCAGTAATTTTCTTCATGCCTCGAAGAACAAACGTGATGGAAATCATTCAGCTGCGCCAAACTTTAGTGGGCGGTGCGGTGGAAACCATTTTGTCCTCACGCCGTCAAGCATCGAGGCTGTATAACTTCAACATATAATTTCCTATTCGCACCAAACTGCTCGTAACTGTAGAGGCTGTCTGCCCGAACAAATCTCAGCATCAATACTTAGTCTGCCATTTTGCTTTTGGCCGCCATTTTGAATTATGCTGATCTTCGTACTTAAATTATCTCCTCCAACAGATGTAACACCACCGACTTCAAAGTCTCTCAGTAGCATCCTCTTACCTTGAAGATGAAAAGCTACGGAAATCTTTATCCTACGTCATACCTGCTGGCCGTGGTGGAGCGGTCAATTCAAATCCTTCGCCATAAAGCATCAAGTCCTCGTAACTTCACCAGACAATGACCAATCTGTGCCAAATCTCTCAGGAATCTAGATGGAGTCGCCATAAATACATCTGTGCATCAATACTGTGTCATATCCATAGCGCACCCACTGGACACAGGAAGTAAGTTTTATCTCACTCAATTTAGAGATAAATAGATGAAAAAACATGCATGTACATGAATGAAACTTTGTCTGCATGTGTACCGTAACCTGTGGGATGAAAAGTTATCAAAATCATCTGCTTGTGTTATACCTGTGTGCTTGGCAGGAATGGCAATTTTGATTAGCTGCATTGTGAAAAGCCAGCAATGTATGGGGTGTTTTATCCAAGACGTCCACTAGATGGCAATGTTGTCTTTCAAATCACATATATCATGTATCCCAAGCTTGACAAGGATAAATGGCCACAAATACAATTTTGAAAGAACGCAACTGAAGCATTATTTTCTGCTCACTTGTGTGCAGTGATGACAAACATCATCAGATTTACATGGCATTTGCAGTTAGTTTCTCCAAATTGCACTGTACAACATGGCATATTTGATGGGTGATGTTTAGCACCACATAATGTGTAAGTCAGTGTTAGTTAGCCACAGCACACAATTTTCAAATAAGCCAATTTGCTGAGAATGCCATTTGCGTGTTGTGACTGCCCTGTGAATGTGGCAGGCAACAACATGTGTGTCATTGTGATTCTGCCCAGCTTTTCTGCGATGAACGCAGTGGCCTCACCTGCTATTTGAAACAACTGAGTGATTTCTTTGGTTAAATAACACATACCACAGCTACTGCAGGACGCTCGCCAAACCTGCTCACTTGACCGCTGTCCCTTTCCAAAAGAAAGAATCTCATCTCTGCATCAATATTGATTTGGCCATTTTGCTTTTGGCCACCATTTTGAAATTTTGCCAATCCTCGTACTTGAATCATCTCCTACAGATCTGACAGTACAGACTTCACCGTCAGTCAGCATCATCATCTGCCCTTGAATATGAAAAGTTATGGAAATCTCTGCTGATGTCCGTGGTGGTGCCGGCAATTTAAATCCTTCGCCATAAAGCATCAAGTCCTCCTAACTTCACCATACAATGACCGATGTGCGCCAAATATCTCAGGAATGCAGAGGGAGTTGCCCTGAATTTATCTGTGCATCAAAACTGTTTCATAATCATAGCGCCACCCAATGGACACAGGAAGTCAGACAAACATCATTCGATTGACATGACATTTTCTGTTTGTTATCTCCCCAGCATGAAATGCAAGTAACACGTGAGCGTGCAATCCGACGGCGTTGCAGCCTAACACATCTGCTGGCCGTGGTGGTGCCGGCCATTTAAATCCTTTCCCATGAAGCATCAAGTCCTCGTAACTTACAACCACCATACAATGTTTGATTTGCGCCAAATGTCTTCGGACTGGAGAGGGAGTCGCACTGAATCTATCTCTGCATCAAAACTGAGTTGTATCCATAGCACTACCCACTGGACACAGGAAGTCAGACAAACATCATCTGATTGACATGACTTTTACTGCCTGTTTGCTCTCCAGCATCACATGAAAATAACAAGTGAGCGCGCAATCTGACGGCTCCCCAGCCTGACGTAGCTGTTTGCTGTGATGTGCAGCCAATTTAAATCCTTCGCCATAAAGCATCAAGTCCTCGTAACTTCACCATACAATGTCCTGTTTGCACCAAATATCTCAGCAATGTAGAGGGAATCGCCCTGCATATATCTGTGCATCAAAACTGTGTCATATCCACAGCGCCACCCACTGGACACAGGAAGTCAGACAAACATTGTCGAATGACATGACGTTTACTGCTTGATTTCTCCCCGTCGTGACATGCAAGTAACAGGTAGGCGCAGTCAGACAATGCCGCAGGCGGACGCGCGCGGACTGCGAGGGCCCGTTCATCACTGCTTGCAGTTTTAATTAGGGTTCTAACCCCGAAGGGGTAGAACCCTTCTAAGATTGTGCCGGTTTATTATTATTATTATTATTATTTGTTGTCTGCCGCTTGAGCTCAAATTCCCGTGAGCTGGAACTTGGCCCAATGATTGGAAATGATTTGCATCAACTTTTATTAAAATATGAGCCCAGTCAGCCAGATGGTGGCGCTGTAACGAAGGCTTGAAAATGCGTTTTTGGGAAGGCCACACCCCTCACACCGTACGTCTAATTGACTTGAAATTTGACACACAAGTCCAGCTCCATGTGCTCTACAAAAAAGCCTCTTGGACCATGAAGCTCCGCCTACTTAGATTTTTTGCTAATTAGCATAATGTGAAAAACAGTAAAATTAATAGAACTTTTGCAAGATTGACTCTATCAACACCAAATTTGGTATATGGCTTCGGGCGATGAAAAGACATATTTCTACTATAAATGAGCCCGATTGGTCAAAAAACATGGCCGCCACGGACCAATGTATCTTTGCAATGGGCGGGGCTTAGAAATGATTGGCCATAACTCCCACACCCTTTGACCTATCATCACACAACTTGGTGGGTAGGTTCACAACTGTACTGGGAATCTGTCTACCAAAGCTTGTTGATCTCAACCTGTAGGGTGCGCTATAAATGCTACACATGCGTATCTCAGAGACCATTTGACAGAATTCCACCAAATTTGGTATGCATGCTCTAGGGGCGAGTATTAACTTATATCTTGAGTGCCATGTTGATAGGTGAAAGTGGGCGTGGCCTATTCGTCATTAACCATCATTGTTTGCGTTTTGTCAATTTATGGCAAGCTGGAGGGACCCAGAGACACGAAACTTGGTACGTTGAGTATAAATGACGTCCAAATGCTGCTCCAAAAATTTGATGCGAATCCGTCAGATGGGGGCGCTATAACACAGGGTGTGAACTTCGAAAGGCTCTCCCTGCGAAGCCATAAGTGCTACTGACTTGAAATTTTTCAGACACGCCCTCCTGATAGCCCTCTACAAAAAACCCTACGCACCATGAAAGCCACTGTTACAGATTTTTTGCTAATTTGCATAATGTTAAAAACAGTAAAATGAATAGAACTTTTGAAAGATTGACTCTATCAACACCAGATTTGGTATACGGTTTAGGGGGATGAAAAGACACATTTCTACTATAAATCAGCCAGCTTGGTCAAAAAACATGGCCGCTACGGACCAATGTATCTTCACAATGGGCGGGGCTTAGAAATTATTGAACATAACTCCCACACCCTTTGCCATATCATCACAAAACTTGGTGGGTAGGTTCACACCTGTACTGGGAATCTGCCTACCAATCTTGAGCTCAACCTGTAGGGGGCGCTATAAATGCCATTAGCATGTAGCTGAAAACCCAATTTGGAGAAATCTGGGGCTTATCATGCCTATGTGTTGCACAGATCTTTGAGGGACACGGCGGCGGATGTCATCAACCGCGGGGGATGAGGGTCAGGGTGGCCGGTTTGGGACAAAAGAGGTTAGAACCCGCGGATTGCCGCTTGCGGCTATATTTCTTTCTGTTTTTTACTTTTGTTGTCTTGGAAACCAAACAGAACATCTTTCCACAACAAAGAAAAATCAGAGACAAGTTTATCAGTAATGTATCAGGATAGATCTTTCCAGAAAGTGGTGGTGTAGCGACATTGCCAGAACAGGTGCACCATTGTTTCTGGACATATTCCACATAAAGAACAGTTAACACATATGTCAGTCTTAAACCTAAGGAGATATTGCTTAGCAGGATTGTACCTATGTATGATTTTGAAAGAGACTTCTCTTACTTTATTCATAAGGAGGTATTTGTAAGGAAGGTTCCAGATATTTCCCCAATTCAGGTTGACAACAAAGTTACACCAATAGGGAAAAACATTAGGGGTACTGGTAACATCTCTCTGGAATAAAGAGCGAATGTTACCATTATTATTCCTTGTTGTGGTAGTGCATCATATATTACCAACTGAGGTCAATTTAGGGTCTGAAGCTGGTATACTAGTCTACTGGAAATTTCTTGGACCCAGAAATCGTGTTTCCTATGAACTTTTATGATTGAAATGTAATCTATAGGCCTAGTGGATGAAATTCAACTTGGTTGCTAAAAGTTGCATGTTGGGCATTTTGAGTAATGAGCATAATTAGTTAATAAAGGGGAGACACTAAAGGTGAAGAATCGGGGCATTTTTTTTAACTAATGTGTATCACCATGAAACTTCCCCAGTTGATTACTTACATTAAGATAATTATTTTTTGTATTATGAGTTTGCTGAAATTGTATGTTTAGATATGCAAATGATGCATTATCTTACTAAATATGCGCTGATTTGCATACAATTCCAGAACATAAATCTAAACATTGGATAAAGCCAGGTTCAAAATTCTTGTTTCATTTCGTTGACATATTATAGCCAAAGGTTTTTTCGAGGAAATTTTGGATTTCTGTTTTTATCACTCCATAAATCAGAAAAAAACTGTCAAATGCCATCTGTGCAACACATCGCCATGATAAGCCCCAGGCAATCTACGGGTTCTAACCTCTTTCGCCCCAAACCGGCCACCCTGACCCTCATCCCCCACAGTCAATTACATCGGCCGCCATGTTCCTCAAAGCTCTATGCAACACATAGCCATGATAAGCCCCAGATTTCTCCAAATTGGGTTTTCAGCTACATGCTAATTACATTTATAGCGCCCCATGTAGGTTGAGCTCAACATGCTTTGGTTGGCAGATTGCCAGTCCCGTTGTGAACCTACCCATCAGGTTTTGTGATGATAGGGCAAAGGATGTGGGAGTTACGGCCAATCATTTCTAAGCCCCACCCATTGCGAAAATACATTGGTCCGTGGCGGCCATGTTTATGGATCAATCTAGCTCATTTATAGTAGAATTGTGTCTTTTCCTCCCTAAAGCCGTATAGCAAATTTGGTGTCGATAGAATCAATCTTACAAAAGTTCTATTCATTTTACTGTTAGGGTTAGGGTTAGGGTTTAATGTTAAGTAAACTAGCAAAAAATCTGGAATAGCGGCTTTGGTGGTGCAAGAGCCTTTTTTGTAGAGGACTGCCAGGAGGACGTGTATCAAAAAGTTCAAGTCAATAGCACCTATGGCTTTGCGGGGAAAGCCTTTTGAAGTTCACACCCTATCTTATAGCGCACCCATCTGACAACAAATAATATTAATAATAAATATAGCTGCAAGCGGCAATCCGCGGGTTCTAACCTCTTTTGCCCCAAACCGGCCACCCTGACCCTCATCCCCTGCAGTCGATGACATCGGCCGCCGTGTCCCTCAAAGATCTGTGCAACACACAGGCATGATAAGCCCCAGATTTCTTCAAATTTGGTTTTCAGCTACATGGTAATGGCATTTATAGCGCCCCCTATAGGCTGAGCTCAACATGCTTTTGTCGACAGATTACTAGTCCTGTTGTGAACCTACCCACCAAGTTTTGTGATAATAGGACAAAGGGTGTGGGAGTTATGGCCAATCATGTCTAAGCCCCGCCCATTGTGACAATACATTGGTCCGTGGCGGCCATGTTTTTTGACCAATCTGGCTCATTTATAGTAGAAACATGTCTTTTCATTCCCCAAAGCCATATACCATATTCGGTGTTGATAGAGTCAATCTTTTCTATTCATCTCAAAGTTCTATTCATTTTACTGTTTTTAACATCATGCAAATTAGCAAAAAATCTGTAACAGCGGCTTTCATGGTGTATAGGGTTTTTTGTAGAGGGCTATCAGGAAGGCGTGTCTGAAAAATTTCAAGTCAGTAGCACTTATGGCTTCGCAGGGAGAGCCTTTCGAAGTTCACACCCTGTGTTATAGCGCCCCCATCTGACGGATTCGCATCAAATTTTTGGAGCAGCATTTGGACGTCATTCATACTCAACGAACCAAGTTTCGTGTCTCTGGGTCCTTCCGGCTCACCACAAATGAATAAAACGCAAACAATTATGGTTAATGACGAATAGGCCACGCCCACTTTCACCTATCCACATGGTACTCGGCATATTAGTTAATACTTGCCCCTAGAGGATGCATACCAACTTTGGTGAAATTCCGTCAAATGGACTATGAGATAACCATGTGTAGCATTTATAGTGCCCCCTATAGGTTGAGCTCAACATGCTTTGGTAGGCAGATTCCCAGTACAGTTGTGAACCTACCCACCAAGTTCTGTGATGAAAGGACAAAGGGTGTGGGTGTTACGGCCAATCATTTCAAAGCCCCGCCCATTGCAAAAATACATGAGTCCCTCGCGGCCATGTTATTTGACTAATCTGGCTCATTTATAGTAGAAATGTGTCGTTTCATCCCCCAAAGCCGTATGCCAAATTTGGTGTTGATAGTCAATCTTTCGAAAGTTCTATTCATTTTACTGTTTCTCACATTATGCAAATTAGCAAAAAAGTTGCAAGAGCGGCTTTCGTGGTGCATAGGGTTCTTTGTAGAGGACTACCAGGAGCACATGTCTGAAAAATTTCAAGTCAATAGCACTTATGGCTTGGCAGGGAGAGCCTTTCGAAGTTCACACCCTGTGTTATAGCGCCCCCATCTGACGGATTGGGATCAAATTTTTGGAGCAGCATTTGGACGTCATTTATACTCAACGTACCAAGTTTCGTGTCTCTGGGTCCTTCCAGCTCGCCATAAATGAATAAAACGCAAGCAATTATGGTTAATGACGAATAGGCCACACCCACTTTCACCTATCAACATGGCACTCAAGATGTTAGTTAATACTTGCCCCTAGAGCATGCATACCAAATTTGGTGAAATTCCGTCCAATGGTCTTTGAGATGCGCATGTGTAGCATTTATAGCGCCCCCTATATGTTGAGCTCAACATGCTTTGGTAGGCAGATTTCCAGTACAGGTGTGAACCTACCCACCAAGTTGTGTGATGATAGGCCAAAGGGTGTGGGAATTATGGCCAATAATTTCTAAGCCCTGCCCATTGCGATAATACATTGGTCCGTGGCGGCCATGTTTTTCGACCAATCTGGCTTATTTATAGTAGAAATATGTCTTTTCATCCCCCGAAGCTGTATACCAAATTTGGTGTTGATAGAGTCAGTCTTTCAAAAGTTCTATTCATTTGACTGTTTTTCACATTATGCTAGTTAGCAAAAAATCTAAGTAGGCGGAGCGTCTTGGTCCAATTGGCTTTTTTGTAGAGCACATGGAGCTGGATTTGTGTGTCAAATTTCAAGTCAATCAAACTTGCGGTGTGAGGGGCGTGGCCTTCCTAAAAACGCATTTTAAATCCTTAGTTACAGCGCCACCATCTGGCTGACTGGGCTCATATTTTAATAAAAAATGATGCACATGATTTCCAATCATTGGGCCAAGTTTCAAGTTTCTGGCCCATTCCAGCTCACGGGAATTTGAGCTCAAGCGGCAGACAACAAATAGTAAATATAGCCGCAAGCGGCAATCCACGGGGTTCGAACCTCTTTTGCCCCAAACAGGCCACCCTGACCCTCATCCCCTGTGGTCAATGACATCGGCCAGCGTGTTCCTCAAAGATCTGTGCAACATATAGCCATGATAAGTCCCAGATTTCTCCAAATTGGGTTTTCAGCTACATGCTAATGGCATTTATAGGTTGAGCTCAATGTGATTTGATAGGCAGATTCCAAGTTCTGTTTTGAACCTACCCACCAAGTTCTGTGATGAAAGGACAAAGGGTGTGGTTGTTATTGCCAATCATTTCTAAGCCCCGCCCATTGCACAAATACATGGGTCCCTGGCCCCTTTCGCCCCGAATCGGCCACCCTGACCCTAATCCCCCGCAGCTGATGATATCGGCCGTCGTGTTCCTCAAAGATCTGTGCAACACATACCCATGATAAGCCCCAGATTTCTCCAAATTGGGTTTTCAGCTACATGCTAATGGCATTTATAGCGTCCCCTATAGGTCGAGCTCAACATGCTTTGGTAGTCAGAGTACCAATCCTGTTGTGAACCTACCCACCAAGTTTTGTGATGATAGGACAAAGGGTCCAGGAGTTATGGCCAATCATTTCTAAACCCCACCCATTGCGAAGATACATTGGTCCGTGGGGGCCATGTTTTTTGACCAATCTGGCTCATTTATAGTAGAAATGAGTCCCTTCACCCCCCGAAACGGTATACCAAATTTGGTGTTGATAGAGTCAATCTTTCAAAAGTTCTATTCAATCTGACGGATTGGGATCAAATTTTTGGAGCAGCACGTGGACGTCGTTTATACTCAACGTACCAAGTTTCATGTCTCTGGGTCCTTCCAGCTTGCCATAAACTAATAAACCGCAAACAATGATGGTTAATGACGAATAGGCCACGCCCACTTTCACCTATCAACATGGCACTCAAGATATTACTTCATAGTCACCCCTCGAGCATGCATGCCAAATTTGGTGGAATTCCGTCCAATGGTCTTTGAGATACGCATGTGTAGCATTTATAGCGCCCCCTATAGGTTGAGCTCAACAAGCTTTGGTTGGCAGATTCCCAGTACAGTTGTGAACCTATCCACCAAGTTGTGTGATGATAGGCCAAAGGGTGTGGGAGTTATGGCCAATAATTCCTAAGCCCTGCCCATTGCGAAAATACATTGGTCTGTGGCGGCCATGTTTTTTGACCAATCTGGCTCATTTATTGTAGGAATGTGTCTTGTCATCCCCCGAAGCCATATACCAAATCTGGTGTTGATAGAGTCAATCTTTCAAAAGTTCTATTCATTTGACTGTTTTTCATATTATGCTAATTAGCAAAAAATCTAAGTAGGCGGAGCTTATTGGTCCAATTGGCTTTTTTGTAGTGCACATGGAGCTGGACTTGTGTGTCAAATTTCAAGTCAATCTGACTTACTGTTTGAGGGGCGTGGCCTTCCCAAAAATGCATTTTAAATCCTTAATTACAGCGCCACCATCTGGCTGACAGGGCTCATATTTTAATAAAAGTTGATGCACATCATTTCCAATCATTGGGCCAGCTTTCAAGTTTCTGGCCCATTCCAGCTCACGGGAATTTGAGCTCAAGCGGCAGACAACAAATAATAAATATAGCCGCAAGCGGCAATCCACGGGTTCTAACCCCTTTCGCCCCAAACCGGCCACCCTGATCTTCATTCCCGGCAGTCGATGACATCAGCCACCGTGTACCTCAAAGCCCTGTGCAACACATAGCCATGATAAGCCCCAGATTTCTTGGTTTGGGTTTTCAGCTACATGCTAATGGCATTTATAGTGCCCCCTA
This sequence comes from Diplodus puntazzo, assembly GCA_963678695.2. Lineage (NCBI taxonomy): Eukaryota > Metazoa > Chordata > Actinopteri > Spariformes > Sparidae > Diplodus > Diplodus puntazzo. Next base: position 32,441,703 of record OZ023166.1, on the reverse strand, counting down.
TAGGTTGAGCTCAACATGCTTCGGTAGGCAGATTCCCTGTTGTGAACGTACCCACCAAGCTTTGTGATGATAGGGCAAAGGGTGTGGGAGTTATGGCCAATCATTTCTAAGCCCCGCCCATTGCAAAAATACATTGGTCCGTGGCGGCCATGTTTTTTGACCAAGCTGGCCTTCCCAAAAACGCATTTTCAAGCCTTCGTTACAGCGCCACCATCTGGCTGACTGGGCTCATATTTTATTAAAAATTGATGCACATGATTTCCAATCATTGGGCCAAGTTTCAAGTTTCTTGCCCATTCCAGCTCACAGGAATTTGAGCTCAAGCGGCAGACAACAAATAATAATAACAATAATGATAACCCGGCACAATCTTTGAAGGGTTCTACCCCTTTGGGGGTAGAACCCTAATAATAAACAGCACAATTTTAGAAGGGTTCTACCCTTTCGGCGTTAGAACCCTAAATATAGCCGCAAGCGGCAATCCGGGGGTTCTAGCCCCTTTCGCCCCAAACCAGCCACCCGGACATTCATCCCCCGTAGTCGGTGACATCGGCCGCCATGTTCCTCAAAGATCTGTGCAACACATAGACATGATAAGCCCCAGATTTCTCCCAATTGGGTTTTCAGCTACAAGCTAATGGCATTTGTGTTATACTTTCACAGACACTTTATTTGAACATTTAAATTTAAATTTAGATTGTACCTATTGATATGTATTTCAAAATTTCAATAGGTATTGTAATGTTTAAGTAATCACAGTTCCATGATCATGATAATTTTGGGAATAATGTGGAGACAATTGTGCAAATTAGCAAAAAACTCTGTAATAGCGGCTTTCACGGTGCAAGAGGCTTTTTTCTAGAGGACTGTATGAAAAATTTCAAGTCAATAGCCCTGATGGCTTAGTGGAGAGAGCCTTTCAAAGTATACATCCCATGTTATAGCGCCCCCATCTGACGGATTGGGATCACATTTTTGGAGCAGCATTTGGACGTCATTTATACTCAACATACCAAGATTGGTGTCTTTAGGTCCTTCCAGCTCTTCATAAATTAATAAAATGCAAACAATGATGGTTAATGATGAATAGGCCACGCCCACTGTCACCTATCAACATGGCACTGAAGATATTAGTTAATACTTGCCCCGAGAGCATGCATACCAAATTTGATGATTTTTCATAGTAGAAGCCTGACAGGAAATGAACTGGTTTGGGTTCTGAGTTAAATCTGTTTTCTAAATATGCAGAGGGTGTCTGATGAATAATGAATACAGGGACTCCATTTTGTTTTAACTACTTGTATTAACAGTTTCACACAGCTGAACAGCTGAAATATATCCTATCTGAAAATATGGCAGTGTCCATGATATGAAAAAAAAATGAAGTTATGTATTTTTCGATCGAATGAGCTATACGAATATGAAATAATATGACAAAACATAGGTTTGCTTATAATTAAAAGTATTAATTAGCACTATATTTGAAACGACATGAGAGTCCATACATCTACAGAAAGGTAGCACAGCATTTCCACATCATTGCAATAAATGTCTTTGTTGGGACAATTAGTAACATGTAATGTCTTGTAACATTAAAGTAAACAACAAATATCCATTGAAAACACTCATCATAATAATATTAATAAACAAGAACCTTTTTGCAAAAATACCAAAACACATATTTTGTTTGTGTGTGTCCTTAAGCATATATATGGTTGCTTGACAGATGTTTTTTTATGAATACAACCTGGTGTATTCAAAAGTTCCCCTTACAAAATTCATTGTTCAAATAAAACATTCAAGATGTTGTATGTCATAAGTCAATGTCCCCAAAGAATCAGTCAGTGCTGAATATGTCATATTTGATTATTTTTAGCCAAACATGGTAGAACACACTAGACAATGTCATCATGACTCCCTTAGTCTTTGCCCACACCCCTGATGTTGTATGTCATAACACTGGCTTGGGAAAGCCTGAAAGAAAATAGAAAACATTTGTAGAATTACTCATTGTGGCACATATATGGCCAAGGTCGGTAAACAAGTAACTGAGTGATGGCCTACCTTTTTCTGATTGAAGAAGTGATCCAGTAGTTTTGCCAGGCCAAAATCCTGCATGTTGATTGATGTAGTGCAGCAGAAGAATGGAAGTGCCCAATGTTATGAGGAGGGCTTTCTGTACATAGTTGACAGTCTGCCCAGAGGGGTTCCAGGTGAATTTGAGATGTCTGGGCTCCTAATAGATACAGACATGGAAACAATTTGAGGTAGATGGACATAGGATTAGGAATTGTAAATGACATATTTAGCATGAAAAGCATGTGAATGTGATCAGTGTGTTAAAATGAGTTACTTACCTTTTTATGTGGTCTTGAACTTGTGGTTGAAGGTATTCTGGACAACTATAGCCTCATATGAGTCTTTGGATTAGGATGTGGTGTTCAAACAGGTGTAGGTAGGTTCCACAGCTTTTGATGGGGAATATTGGATGCTTCTCCACAGGTTAAGGTTTCTGTAAGAAAATGTGTGTAATGAGGAGATATTTTGAAGACATACTGTCATTGCAATTCAGCCAATGTCATGATATAAAACACAAGGCAAAGCAGGTACAGAAAGAAAGAATGAATGATTTTCTATGAAAGAAGTTAACTGTACCATATTAATTAACACCCGGTCATACAAATAAGAAAGATGTGATAACTCAACTGATGGAGGTTTACCTGTTGAAGGAGAAGTAGTCTAGTTACTGGATTGATATGGGATGCTGCCTCAGTGTGATGGTTGAAGACATTTGTGTGTGTGTGTGTGTGTGTGTGTGTGTGTGTGTGTGTGTGTGTGTGTGTGTGTGGTAAGCTTCCTCAAATATGAAAATGACAATAACATGGGTTGATTAACAGTGGGGGAAAGAATGGCTACAGAAGTGCATTATATACCCGGCCATGATAGATGTAATATACTGGGAGCATCAACAATCTTGGATGTACAGGTGATCAGTTAAATTGATTTTGTCATTTGGTACAAAGTGTACACATTAGATGTATTTCATTGCTGAGCATGTCTGCACTGATATAATGGGAGACTCCTTTTATCTTTCATTCTTCATTTGGATCCCCACTAGCCCCAACAAAGTGGTCGCTAGTCCATTGGACTCTCCCAAGGTGTTTCCTTTTTAGCAGAATAATGCTCAATTTTGTTAAGCGAGTGCTTTATATATAGAAGGGAAGTGGGTCCTCTTGTTCTTAAGAATGTACGATACAATTAGATGTCTACATTAAACAAATTCATATATAGTTTTTGTTTGATACAAGAAAGAGAATAATGACACAAAAGACAAACCTTCCAATAAAACTAAATTTATACTCTGCAGATCCCAAAACTTTGACAAGAACAGTAGAAAACCCTTTTCTCAAAAATACTATAGACATATAGTGCCTTTTTTAGGGCAGGAAGAGCAGAAGGCGGTTTCAGAATGTGGGCAAAAAGGGGGTGCAAAAAATAGAGGATCTATACATGGATGGTAATCTTCTTACATTTGAACAGCTGTGTAAGAAATACTATATTTCTAAAAAACATTTTTTAAAACATCTACAATTGAAACATTTCATATTATCAAAATATAAGCAGACAACATCTGAACCACCATTATCACATTTTGAAAATCTCATAGTTCTCTATCAAAATGAGAGGAGACAGATTTCTTTATTTTATACAGCTCTGTTGTCACATGATAACGAGTCTACCACTGACAGATTAGAGGCATGGAGGTCAGATATGCAAGAAAACATAGAAGACACTGAATGCTTAAGAGCTCAAAAACAATCAATTAATACGAGTATGAAGCTATTACAGTACAAGTGGTTCATGAGAACCTACAGTGCTCCAGTCAAACTCAACCAGTGGTCCCCTGACATCCCTGAAACTTGTATCAAATGTTTAGAGAAGAGAGGCACTCTGTTTCACTGTGGGACTGTCCCAAATTAAAACAATACTGGAAAACAATACCTCAAACCATAGTTGACATTGTTAATGTGGAAGTCCCTTATCAAGCAGAAGTGTGTATATTAGGTATATATCCCCCAAATTTGATCATAAATTCAAAACAGACAACTTTAATTGATTTTGGACTCCTGCAGGCCAGGAGGATGATTGCCTTATATTGGAAAAAAATAGATGTAGCTTCAAAATAGGTGTGGGTGAAGGAGATGGCATCTTGTATTGTAATGGAAGCTAACTTACATAACAAGGGGAAAGGCAGAAGAATTTGAAGCTTTGTGGAAACCTCTAATGGAATTTCTTAGCTGTCAAGGTGTACAGTGACTTTGAAATTAGTCTGTTGCTGAATATGTCTATGTTTAGTTATGTCTAATAGTCTGTTTTGATGTCTTTGTTTAAATGTTTGTCATTTTAGAAACAGTATAATCTGTCCTAAAAAATAAGTTATGTTAAAAGTATTTACAAAATGCATGTGCAAACTTGTCACAGAACTTACAGACAGATGACAATGATAATGGCATCATTTAATAATGTGTACAGGAAATAATAAAAATCTACAGAAATGCAATACGTACCATTTCATGATAGCTGTAATATACTGGCAGCACATCGACAAGTATGTTAGCACAATCTTTCACGTAAACATGATCAATTAAAGTGCCTTTGTCAGTTGTTGCTGTTTGTACATACTGGGTGTAATTATGTTCAGTGAAAAATCTCACCAGCTTACCATTATCCAGTGCATTTTCATTAAAGTCTCCCAGAATGATTTTCATGCCAGGACATCGATCGATGAGGTCAATCAGTTGTTTTAGGTGTTGACAAAAGATGGCAACAGGATAACTTGAGGGTCTGTAAACAACTGCAGCAGTCAAGTTAATGGTCTTCACTTGAAATATCAAACATTCAATATTGTAGCACTTGGTAGGCCATATTAGAACATCTTTTGTCACTGAATGATATATTCCAACTCCACCATGACAGTCTTGTTTCAAGTGTTGCAATTGTGGATGAGTATTGTCATAACTATGCCCTCGAGAAACATGTGTGAACTGGAAGCCTGTAAGACAAGGCTTCTGTGGTGGATCATCAACTCCTAGCCATGTCTCTAAGGCAAATGCAATCAGCATTATTCATGTGAGTGTTAGTTTGAACATCTGGAAAATGAGCCTTAAGACTTTGAGTGTTGTGCAATATGATGGTAAAAGCAGACTGTGTGTTGTTGTCTCTTGTGGAAGAGAGAGGTGGTATAAATGGCTGCATTTTGCCAGTTGCTTCTGATACTTTTGCATTACAATAAATGGCAGATTCTTTAAAGTCCTTAATTGTTAAGCCACTTAGACTTGTAACACGACTTAGAGCGACATACGCTTGTCCAGAGGAAAAAACCTTGCTGAGAGACATAACAACTCTCTCCATCGTTAAGCCTTGTACTTTGTGGATAGTGCATGCCCATGCCAACCTTATTGGATATTGTCTGCGTAAGCCTCCATTACGGGTAGAGATGCACCGATCCAGTTTTTTCCGATCCAATCCCGATACCGATGCCTGGGCTGAGCGTATCGGCCGATACCCGATACCGATCCGATACTACTGTTGAATGAATGAACCGTATACCTTGCAATGTGAGTGAAGGCATCAGGCTTGACATAAACATTTAGCCTTGTTAAAAAAAGGTAACAAATTAACACAGATATAAATGTACTTAATATTATTTATTAACAAATAACAAAGTGTACATTAGCAGCAAAAAGATATAAATAACACTTCCATGTAAAGTGCACTGCAAACAGATATTTTTAAATGTAATATAAAATATAGCAGCTGCCTGAAACCCAACAAACAATGGCTTCATTAACAAGATTTTAAAATACAAAATAAACAAAAGTAACATGTAAACATTTAGTGCAAACAGATATTCAAAATCTAATCTAATATAAAATATAGCAGCTTACAAGTGGCTTGATTAACTTGTTCAAAAATACAAAATGAAAAGAAGCAACATGTAAACATTTAGTGCAAACAGATATTCAAAATCTAATCAAATATAAAATATAGCAGCTAACAAGTGGCTTAATTAACCTGTTCAAAAACCCAACAAAGGAAGTGGCTTAACTAACTTAATAATAACAAAATTTCAAAATAAACAGAAGTAGCCTAACACTTCCAAAACATTTAGAAAATCAAAATCAAAACAGGTAACTAACTTAAATAAAATGTAAGCATTTTGTGCTCACACCTGACCTGCTCAAAATACAGTACTCACTTAAAGGTGCAGTTGGTAACTCTTGGAAAAGTGACTTTTTATTACATTTGTCAAAACTGTCACTACGTAAAGACAGCATTACATGAAACTAGTAATCTGCAAAAAAAACAGGCTCATTAAGTCCCGCCTACTGCTCCTACTGCAAATTGTCAGAATCCACCGCGACCGGGCAACAAGAACCAATCAGAGCCAGGATGGTGTTTGATGGACTGTCTGACAGCTGTCGATCACTGCGCACGCACACGCTGCGGACAGCTGCCGCCCAACTTCCTAGCTCCACTCGGTCAAGCTCATATATAGGAGAGCGGCTTCTGGAGTCCAGAGAAAGTAATGGCAGAGCAACAACCATCAGCGAGGACACAACTACCGATACCTCCGTTACCAACAACAGCATACACGAGTAAAAAGAAGAAGCCAGAAGAAAAAAGCACAAAAGAAAGAATTAGACAGAGCCCGGGATAAAACCAGAGTAAACATCGGAGTGGCTTTTCAGAAGTGGAGGGAGCTCAGTGATCTGGAAGGATTCAAAACTGACGCAGAGTTGGCGACTTTTCTGCCTGACAGGTAATTATCCCTGCTTGACTTACACAATGTTTGATTTGATTTTAGGCCGGGCTAAAAAGCTAATTCTAAGTGTTACTGTAGTGCATGTGATGTTACTGTGATGTTGCAGTCGGGCTAACGTTAGCTTGTTTCCGAAGCTAATGCTAACGTTAGCTTGTTTCCGATGCTAATGCTATCGTTACTGGTTGGCGTTGTTTTATTAGAGAGTAACAGAAAATACCTGGATGAAGTGACCTGGCAGGCTTACCGGTTTTGTTTTGTCCTCATGATTATGTGTAACATTTCTGAGCGCTCACAGCTGAACTAGGTGTACAAGTAAAGCCAACTCAGAGAAATAAACTAGCCTTCATTTCTAAGTTCAAACTCTTTGTTCCTGTTGTTGTTCTGCTTTATGTGGATTGGCCTTCTGCACCATGTCACTGGATGGCTGAAGGCGGTTCACAAGTTCTTGCATTCCAGGTATGATTATGCAGTTTAATTTCCTTCGTGTGTCGCTTCTCAAAGATTATTCAGTGTTTTTTTTTGTACATGTACACTTAGAGTACAGTTCAGAAAGAAATTATAATCAGATATTTCCCACTGAATTTGTAGGTCAACTACTTCCTGATGTATGCCAGCAAGGGTTCAGTTTCAGCCCTCCAGTCTATGAAGCCTGAATCTGGACTCCAACCACCATGTCCACAGGCCTGCCAAGAGAAGTCCTGACGGCTCCATAGAGTATGTTATAAGCATAACAAATGTTATTAAGTTTATCTTAATTTCTCACCATCTCAGCCACTATGTTCTGTACCAACAAAGAATGTTCAGAAACCTGGATCAGGTTTTTACATGCAACAGTATTCTGGTTTCTCAAAACTGGGATAACATGTTTACATGTGCAAAACATAACCAGGATACTCCAAAAACACGATTATAATCAGGATGCTAGTCAGCTGTTATTATTCAGACTGTTGGCCAGTTGTGTTCAAGCTGTCACAGCTAGATACTGCCTCCCTGACGGTTACTAAAAAATGTAAAAGGCACAATAATGTATTTAAAAACAAGGGGCCTCATCTGGCAAAAACTCAAAATTTCACACTAGAACAACCAAGGCATCATTTTGACTGTTTCAATTTATTTTCAATGTAATAACTTTGTTGAAATAAAACCCATGTAACTATAGACTGTTCTCTCTTCTGACTCTTCCTAAATGTGTGTGTATATTACATCCAGAAATCTATGTACAGTATTGCACAACACTCAAAAATGCAAATGCAAATCTCAGGCTGTTGGTTGCAGCATTTCCTCTACAACAGTGGGCCTTTCCCAGCATCTCTGGGCTGAAGCTGGACAGGAGGTGCTGTTGGAGCAGCAGCAGGGGCTGAGTGGCTGAGGACATCACAGATGAGGCTGGGGTGCTGTGTCAAAGTTTGCTCGATATGTGGCGTTCCTGATGTACATCCAGAAGATAAATTGTATATTAGTAAAACAACTATTACCTGAGATACAGTGACAGTTGTTTGTGTTTAGAAACAGACTATTACTACTTACACGTTCAAATGCAATCCTCTGCAATCTCAAATGTCCGACTCGAGCAGTGTCATCTGCACGGAGGTCATCGGGTGTTTGTCCCACGCGACCCCCTCTGCCCCGGCGTCCACGGTCCCGGCCTCGGCCTGATCCAACTCGGCCACGGCTCCCTCGTCTACCCGTGCTCGTAGAAGCAGCTGCTGGGGTGTAGTCTTCATCTGAGCCCAGTGTCTCAGTCTCAAAACTAACAATATCAAATAAAAATGTCACATTTTGCAAAGCGACAAATAAATGAGCTGCTAATTTACCGGTGTGACTGATGTGCTAAGCTAACTACTACACTTTCCGAACGTTATTTTTTATCACAAAATTAAACTTTATTGCTAAATAAACATGTAAATAATTGAGGAACAAGTTTCTAGGTAAGGTAAAGCGTTTTTATATCTCGCTGTGTGGAGTGTAGCTCATGTTGTCTACCTGGCCTCTTCAGTCGCGTGCACAGGTCGCGTGCGTCGCGTGCACGGCTGCCTCCTCTCGGGGAGGGACTTTGGAGGCAGGGCAGGAGAGCAGCGCAGAGAGAGGGGGAGGGATCTGAAAGTTGTACTTGTTCAAATTTAATGCCAAGTCTTCTCTCTCCTTCAAGTTACCAACTGCACCTTTGAGGCTATCGCTAGTGGGTTTATCCCTCGCGTGCATGCGCAGCACTGAAAGCATTTTAGTCCACGCCCACCTACTGTGGGCCTCACCTCCGGTCTCACCCTATGTAGGCCCTTGAAGCATCATGCTCCACTCTGTCTGAAGCTTGTGCTAAGCTCAAAACCAAAACCATCGATCTGGAGGGACGAAGCCGACGTAACAACGTTAGGATCATCGGCCTGCCAGAGTCCATAGAAGGCCCACGATCCACAACCTTTTTCTCCGAAGCCCTGATGGAAATATTCGGGGACCAAGTGCTGCAAACTCCGCCGGAACTTGACCGGGCCCACCGCTCCCTAGCTGCAAAGCCGCGACAGGGAGACAGGCCCAGGCCTGTGGTCGTGTGCTTTCACCACCACCAGACCAAAGAGCTGATAGTCCGGGAGGCCCGCAAACGGAGGAATGACCTGAAATACCATGATTCGCCAGTCCGCATCTACGAGGATTATTGTCCCGACATCTTGGAGCAGCGTGCGTCCCACCGCGACGTCATGGCTAAGCTGTACAACCTGGGGCTCCGGCCGGCTCTACTCTATCCAGCAAAGCTACAAATCACCAAGAAAGAAGGCAACAAGAAACGTTTTTCCTCAGTTGAAGAAGCCACTGCCTTCGTGGAGCCTTTGCTCGCCCCATGATATTACTTCAGTGCCCCGACTCGGCAATCGATGCATGGGCTAACCTATTAGCGGCTAATGCTAGCGCCATTGTCGGCACGGACTCCAGGACGACTCGCCCGGCCGGTGAGAGTGTCTCGACACGATAACATTTAACACGCACTGTCTGTGACTTTTATCAGTGTCATAGGATGCTTCATGAACACTGGGACTCTTTCTGTTTTTGTGAAACTCCGCATGGACTTGCTGAGCCGATGTTGTGTATGGAGTCTGTTTGTTTTGCTTCACTAGGTCACATGTCCCGTCTGACCCCTGAACCCGGAACTCTGACCTCGGATCACGTTCTTAATCTTCATCAGGGGCAATGTTAATATCAGTTAAACGCTTAGTATAAGATGCCTGCTTTACCACAGCGAAAGTGATGAAAATTGCTTCTTTTTTTTTATTTGTATGGAGAAGCAGTCTTTATTTATGTCCTTGGTTTCTAACCCTTGGATAGACCCCCCATCATTCCTTTTTCAACCCCTTGTTTTTGTTTTGTTATTATTATTATTACTTAGGAGGAAAAAAAAGGGGGGGGGGGGAAAAAACAAAAACAAAAAAACAAAAAAACAAACATGCCTTGAGTTGAACGAAAAAAAAAAAAGATTGCACTGTTCCTTATTATAGAGAGAAATTCCTAGGGGGAGTGTGTCCATAGTGACTGTTATAATGCAATGTTTAAGCTCATATGTGTGTAGTTTGATTCTGGACCTCACAACAGGAGAGGCATCTGAACGTTCCTTTGTTATTGTTGCACTGTTTTTGCTATAAGGGTTACATTCCACTCTGCAGGAGTGGTGAAGTTATGGGGATTGGTGAGTATAAAAAAGCTGGAAGCTATGCAGGGATTTGAATGTGTTAATAGGGTTTTCTGTTATGTGTGTTTCTTTTTTTTTTTTTTTCTCCCCCCCCCCCGAAAAAAAAGGGCTACTTCACTATACATTTCTATCTCAACAAAGGGTGAGTAATGCATAACACAATCATACCTCAGAACCAGGGCTGCAGGTTTGTGTCATGGAATGTTAGGGGAGTCAATGGAGCGATTAAGAGGGGCAAAGTGATTTCCCACATGAGGCAACTAAAAGGCGATATTTATTTCCTCCAGGAAACCCACCTTAAGACCTCTGAGATATCGCGTATTAAAAGACCTTGGATGAGTCACGTATTCCATTCTAAGTTTTCTGTGAGGGCGAGAGGGGCGGCAATTATTGTCAGTAAAAATATAATATTTGAACCAACGAAATCTATTGAAGACCCCAACGGTCGTTTTGTGGCGGTTTCAGGCAGACTGTTTGATATCCCAGTTATTTTGGTGAGCGCCTACGCCCCCGTGTGGGACGATGACAAATTTATCACCCATCTTTTCTCCTCCTTTCCTGATATAGATGGTCACTACCCGATTATAGGTGGCGATTTTAACCTTATTCAGGATCCTGTTCTGGACAGGTCCTCCGCTAGACCCCTGACCTTGTCCAACTCTGCTGCCACATTGAAATCCTTTCTAAACCAACTTGGCCTAAGTGATCCCTGGAGGTCTCTCAATCCATCCTCCAAAGCCTTCTCATTTTTTTCCCACGTTCATCGTACATATTCAAGGATTGATTTCTTCCTCGTTGATAATAGGCTATCGCATTGGGTCAGCTCAAGTGAGTATCACTGTATTGTGATCTCAGACCATGCCCCTACATCGGTTGTCATAAATTTTCCAAACCATAACCCGCCACACACACACAATGGAAATTTTCTCACTTTTTACTGAACAATCCAAATTTTAAAAAGTTCTTCCAGGAGGGAATAGCCAACTTTTTTAAGATAAATGACACCCCTGACATCGCAAGAGGTGTTCTGTGGGAGGCGTGTAAAGCATATCTTAGGGGACAGGCAATCTCGTTTGCCTACTGACAGAAAAAGATGGACATGGAAAGGATGGTCTGGCTCTCCGATCAACTACGGGAAATTGACTTAAAGTATGCCGCTGCCCCCACTCCCCCTCTTTATGACCAACGCCTTAAACTTCAGGCCGAGTTTGACCGGTTGTCGACATCTAAGGTGGAAGTAAAATTGCTAAAACAAGGCAACGCTATTTTTAATTGGTAGATAAGGCGGGTAAACTTCTTGCCCATCAGGCCAGAACTGCAGCCCTTTCAAGATTGATCCCCAGGATAAGATTGCCATCGGGGGCTGTGACCACCGACCCCAAATTGGTAAACGATGCGTTTTTAAACTTCTATTCTGACCTGTACATTTCAGAGTATTCACCCGAAATTTGGAAGAGCTATAACCCCATGGAGATGCTGGCGGAGGTGCGGGAGGCGGTTGGACAACTCCACAATGGAAAATCCCCCCGGTCCAGACGGATTTGTCGTAGAATTTTATAAAACTTTTTCGAACCTAATAACCCCGCATTTGGTTAATGCCTATAATGAATCCTTTACAAGTGGCAGACTGCCCCCGACCCTATCGGAAGCCAATATCGCCCATTTATTAAAAAAAGATAAGGATCCCCTTGAATGCAGCAACTATAGGCCCATTTCACTTCTAAACGTCGACCAAAAGATCCTCGCCAAGGTCCTTGCCACCCGCTTGCAGCAGACCCTGCCTGCCCTGATTTCCACGGACCAGACTGGGTTCATGGCTGGAAGGAGTTCGTCATTTAATACCAGACGACTCCTCAACATTATTGGTTCCCCCAACCCTGACGTACCTGAGGTGGTAATTTCGCTAGACGCTGAGAAAGCGTTCGATAGGGTTGAGTGGGAATATCTGTACTATGTGCTTTCGAAATTTGGTTTTAGTTCTGAGTTTATTACATGGATTAGACTGCTTTATGACTCCCCAACTGCCCATATAGTAGCAAATAGTGTGAGATCGCCCTCCTTCGCCCTTCGCCGGGGCACCAGACAGGGATGTCCCCTTTCCCCCCTCCTGTTTGCTCTGGCTGTCGAGCCGCTGGCCATCTGGCTCCGGGGGGAGGGAAGAGTCGAAGGCATCACCAGGAACGGTATCACCCATAAGCTGTCTCTGTATGCGGACGATTTGCTATTATATGTGTCAAACCCGGTCTCGTCTATTCCCGTTATCACAGACATTTTAAGCCAGTTCGGCAGATACTCTGGTTATAAATTGAATTTCACTAAAAGTGAACTTCTCCCTATCAACCGCCTGTCCAGGAGGATGCCATTGTCCTCTTTCCCATTCAGTCGTCTCAGAGGGGCTTCGATATCTAGGCATATTCATCACTGCTTCTTTTGAAGACCTCTTTAACAAAAATTTCCGCCCTCTTATGGATAAGTGTAAGATTGATATGTCTCGCTGGTCCTCTCTCCCACTCTCCCTAACTGGCAGAGTTAACCTGGTAAAGATGGTGATTCTACCTAAATTTCTTTATTTGTTCCAACATATTCCAATTTTCATGAGAAGATCCTTTTTCCAGCAGCTAGACCAGGCAGTGTCGTCGTTTTTGTGGTTGAATAAACCACCCCGGATTAAAAAAGCTGTTTTACAGCTCCCCAAAAAATTGGGCGGTCTTGCGCTGCCCAATTTTATTCAATATTACTGGGCATGCAACATTAACAAACTTAATCATTGGCTTGACAGAGGGGCAGATACGGGCCCTTCGTGGGCTCAAATAGAACTACGGTCCTCAAAGTTTTCATTACAGTCACTCCTTACTGCGCGACTCCCTCTTAAGACTCACAATGTCTCCCAGAACCCTGTCGTTACCAACTCGCTGAAAATTTGGATTCAGTTCCGTAAACATTATGGCTTGAAGGAGCCATCAACGTTAGCCCCGATTGTTAAAAACCATCTATTTCCACCCTCCATGTCAGACCCTACTTTTAATATTTGGCGAAACAAGGGCCTGCTTCATGTCAAGGACCTTTATAAAGAAAATATTTTTACAGACTTTACAGAACTTGCAGCTAGGCTCGAATTGCCTCACTCTCACTTTTTCCGTTTTCTTCAAGCCAGGCATTTTGTCCAAACTGCCTATCCTCACTTCCCCAACCATCCACCTGGATCTCTGATTGACTCCCTGCTCGCCCTCGACCCGGCCCAAAGGCGCTCCATCTCTGTAATTTATAACTCCATTGACTCCCGTAACCCTGACCAAATGACTTGCCTGAAGCGAACCTGGGAGGAGGAGATTGGAGTACTAATATCGACAGCCGATGGGACCAAATTCTTAAGCTAGCTCATTCGTCCTCCTTGTGCGCTAGGAACTGCCTATTACAGTGTAAGGTTCTCTTCAGAGTGCACTACAAAAACGCCCGGTTGGCGAGGATTTACCCAGGCACCAGTGACAGTTGCAATAGGTGTAAACAATCACCGGCTAATCACACACATATGTTTTGGTCCTGCCCGAACTTAAATGACTTCTGGCGCCAAATTTTTGATACTCTTGCAATGGTGCTCAACTTGGATCTTAGCCCTGACCCCTGCACAACGCTGTTTGGTTCCCCTCCACTTACAACAACTAACCTTCCTAAGACAAAACAGTGGATATTGGCCTTTACAACTCTATTGGCCAGACGCCTCATTTTGCTTAAGTGGAAACACGCTCTTCCCCCTTCACACAATAGCTGGCTTAGGGAGGTCCTAACTCACATTAAAGTTGAGAAGGTTAGATACTCACTTGCGGCATCCGGTGAGGCTTTCAATAACACCTGGCAGCCCTTCATAGAATACTTGGATAGAACTACTATTCACCCGGATAGTGACTAGATGCCCCCCCCCTCCCTTCTTCCTTTAATTAATTTAACCATTTTATTTATTTTTTCAATTTGTTATTGTTCATTTATTTATGTATTCATTTATTTATTTATTCCATTTTGTTGTGTTTATTTACTTATTCTTTTTCCTTCTAGTTTTGGGTGGGAAGGGATAAGGGTAATTTAGGTTCAGTCATAATAGCCACTCGATTTAGGTTAAGTCAACTGTTGTTTTAAAATGTTCAATAAAAAGATTCATAAAAAAAAAAAAAACTTAAGTGGCACCTGATCCAAAGGTTCAAACGGAGCTTTAATCAGCGCGCGTAAAACCAGCGCCAAATCCCACTGAGGGGCTAAGGAGTGTGACACCGGTCTGTGTCTCCGTACGCCTCTCAGAAAACGTTTCGTCAGAGGGTGGCTGAACACCGATCTGTCACTGAAACCTTCATGACAGGACGAAATAGCAGCAGCATAAGTCTGAACTGTGCTGAAAGCCAAATTCCTGTCCACCAACAGTTGGAGGAATGAAAGCACGTGAGGCAGGGGACACGCAGTGGGATCCAGTGGGAGAGGCCCAGCCTCTCTAAGCGTTCCTGTTCAGCGGCCAGGCCCACAGACGCTGGCCTATCACCGGGTAACTCCTGATCGCTCCCTCTGCCTGAGAGAGAGCGTCCCCGCGCCACGTGAGTTCCCACGGGCGGCCTGATATCAGCCGCTGCAGGCATGGAAACCATGACGTGCCCGTGCGCTCCGGAGCTATCAGAATCACTGACAGCTGCTCTTTCTGCACTCGGTCCAGGAACCAAGGGATTAATGGAACAGGAGGGAATGCGTAAAGGAGCATCCTGGGCCATGGCCGATGCGCAAACGCGTCCACTCCCAGCGGAGGATTGTCTCATGTGCTCAGTGAGAACCAGAGAGTGCACTGCGCGTTTTCGCATGCGGCAAACAGATCCACCTCTGCATTACCGAACCTGTTCCAGATCTGGGTGACCAGGTCGGGATGGAGGCTCCAATCTCCCTGTCGAGGGCCTCCTCTCGACATAATGTCCGCTCCTCTGTTCAATACACCGGGAATATACACTGCACTGATGGAGAGAAAGTGTGTGTGCGCCCAGCGCAGCAGCCGTCTGGCTGTGTTCAGCAGCTGAGCGGAGCGGACTCCGCCCTGCCGGATTATGTAGGCTGCCGTTGCTTTGTTGTCTGTGCGAATCAGAACATGTTGATTCTGCAGCAGCGAAGCGAAATGCTGGATCACTTTCCATACAGTGAGAAGTTCCAGCACGTTTATGTGGAGAGACATGTGAGTCTCTGGCCACTGTCCCCCCACTATCCATGACAGACACGTTCCTCCCCACCCTGAGAGAGATGCGTCTGTGAACACTGAGATGTGTGACGCAGCTCTGCCCAGCAGCATCCCCGCTAACAGGGTGTGAGGGTTTCTCCAGTGGGCTAAATCTGAGCCCACTGAGGGAGGAATCGAAACCATGCGTCTCCGCTGACGCACAGGATCGATGCGCAGGCGAATGAACCATCTCTGCAGCCGTCTCATGTGGAGCAGGCCCAAAGGAATCACCGCATGAGCTGCTGACATCATGCCCAGCAGCTGCATGACAGAGAGAGCTGTCACCACATTGTGAGGCGTAACACGGTGAAGGAGAGCTGTCAGCGCCTCCACTCTCTGCCGAGAGAGCCACGCTCTCATGCTGGCTGAGTTCAGTTCCACTCCCAGATAGATCGCACACTGGGAGGGAAGAGGAGAGCTTTTTTTCCAGTTGATTGTGAAGCCCAGACTTGACAGATGTGTTACCAGCCTTTTCGTCTGTAACGCTGCTTCCTCTCTGGATCGAGCCAGCAAAAGCAGGTCGTCCAGATAAAACAGCACTCTCATCCCCATCCTGCGTAAAGGCTGCAGGGCCGTCTCCACACACTTGGAGAAGGTCCGTGGAGCCAGGGAATAACCGAATGGCAGGCGGTTGTACTGATACTGCATCCCTTGGAATGAGAAACGCAGGAATTTCCTGTGTTTCGGGATAATGGAGACGTGAAAATACACGGCTTTCAGGTCTATGGAAGTGAACCAGTCGCCCTGGTGAACACATTCCAGCACCTGTCTGATCGTCAGCATGTGAAACCGTCTCTCCATTATCGATTTGTTGAACAGAGACAGATCGAGGATGGGTCTCATGCCGCCCGTCTTTTTCGGGACCAGGAAATAACGGGAGTAAAAACCCTGATTTTACTCTCCCTGAGGAACCCTGGAAATTGCATTTTTCATCAGTAGTTCCTGCAGCTCTGACTGGAGAGCGAGACGGAGTTCTTGGGATGACAGGACTCTTTCCAGAATCCCGCTGAACTTCGGGGGAGGAGAGGCAAACTGCAGTGTGTAACCTCTGCTGATCAGCCTGTCCATCCAGCTGTCCATCAAACAGACGCGCCGCCACTCTGAGTAATGCTCTGAAAGCGGGCGTACATTTAGCTGATGTGCTGCGGTTGTCATGGAGACGAGCCAAGCCAGCGCCCTCGCCGCCGTTGCTCGTACCGGACTGTTTCCGGGAGCAACCCATGGGGGGCTCGGACCGAAAGGGCTGAGAAGTCTCTGGAGAGTGCTTTACACACGAGCTCGCAGCCGGACGCTGCCGGGGAGACTGGAGCTCTCAGCTTCCCAGGTTCAGCCGCTGCACATGACTGGTAGGCCTTGATGGCTGGGAAGCGGGGCCAGACAGGGTCACGTCGGGCCGCCTGGGCCGAAGCGAAGCTGCCTGTCATGTCGTCCGGGGAAAGTGGAGCGTGTACCGGCGGAACAGGCAGGTTCTTGTAGGCCGCTGCCTTCTTTATGATCGCCGGGAGCTCCCGGAGAAGAGCTCTCATGGCCGGCATGGAAGTCGCTCTTGAGACGGGGACCCCAGGGACACCTGGGTGTGCACCCAGCAGGCCGGCATCAGGCTCCAGCCCCTCCGGCGGGAGGGCGGGAGTCACGCTTGACCTGCGTGAAGAATCATGGTGGGCAGAGTCGTTCGACTTGGACCCCTCGTCGAAGAAGTTGACGGCATTATCCACGGTGTAGATGTCAAGGGTGGGAAAAACATCCACGGCAGCAGCGGCGAAAGTGTCGGCTCTGCGCTGCCTCTCCGCGGCAGGAAGGAGCTCACAGTACGGGCACGCTGCCTGAGGAGTTAGCGCCACACCGGCGTGCACCGGCCTGAGGCACGACTCGCAGCAGCTGGCAGGTCAAAGCTCATAATGTGGCCCGTCTGGCAGACCGGACACATGTGGACGCTGCTGTTTGAAGACAACGCTTCTTGAAGACCGTCTTGAAAATCCAGGTGCTGCATATGATAGCGCTGAAGAAAAATGGGAGCCGATTGCCCGGTCTCACCCCAATTTATACACAGGGTGAGACCGGAGGTGAGGCCCACAGTAGGTGGGCATGGACTAAAATGTTTTCAGTGCTGCGCATGCGCGCGAGTGATAAACCCACTAGCAATAGCCTTAAAGGGCGAAGCCTATGCGATATAGAAGCGGCTTTAGGCTCAACACACACCCACACACGACACCGTATTGCGTAGGGTAGATAACCGTGGTGTTTTTATACCGCCGCTCTTGACATCTCTTTGAACGACAGAAATTTATATCTTCATTAAAAAAAACACACACACAAAAAGGGCACTTTTTAATATGAGGCAATAAGGACAGGGGCTCAAGCACCCCTTGGGCCTTCTGTGTGCACGTGCTTGCTACCATATATTACCAAAAAATAGCCGTGTGTCAATTAACCAGGGTCTCAATTAAACGCCTGTCCCAAATAAACGCCTAGGTGTTTATTGACAGATTAGCTAGTCTGTTAAGTGGTTGGAACGAACAAAAACGCCCCTGCTATTATTTGGCATTATACGGTATGCTAGCCTGAGAGCTAATGCTAGCTACCACTAGCCCGAAAGCTAATACTGTTAGCACGAAAGCTTATGCTACCGCTAACAAGAGCAGTCGAAACCATGTTAAACTGCGTCACGGTCTTATTAACTGCGTTGGTTTATATTTCAGTGTCATCACAAACACATTCCGTTAAAATGTAGGTGGCTTCCAGCGATATTTGTCAAGTGTGCTTAAATGTTTAATATTGTGACAGGAAAGACAGTCTTGGGCGACTTACCTCTTCGGTGTCCAGCGAAAAAGGAAGAATGTCAGGCCAGATGTTATCAAGACTATGTGACTGCTTCCGGGTCATAATAGATCCAACCTTCAAAATAAAATCATATTTATTGATCCAACTTTCTCAATACTTATTTATTCATTTATTTCATTTATTTATTTAATTTAGTTGAACTTAAAATAATAAATACTAAGACACTGCCTTAAAGGCCTATAATGAACACTTTCATGTTACGTTTTCTATTTGTTATTAAATTGATCAAATCAGATTTATTAGCGATCATTCTTTCATTAAAGATGAACCTATTCTGTAAGAAGAAAACAAAGAACAAACAAATAAAGTTTTCCAATGACAACCAGCACATGAGTAACAACTAGTCTCCAAAATGCTCTTCTTGATAACACCCAAAAGCTGTCTGATCTCAACTTTTCTGTGGAATTACAGTGAACTGAGTCTGTCACAGTACCTTAAATATTCTGTTTTAAATGCACAAGGACTAATGGCTCAGCAGATCTTTTGGAGAAATGTATTAAAAGAGTCAGTAATAAGCACCCAGATAGAATAGGCCTACTGGGTAGACTAACTCTGTCATTATTTTCTCTCCGCTTGATTCCTTTCACAACATATAGGCTATTACCTTTTCTGTTTGTCTTAACCTCACCTGAACAGCCACTAGTCTATAAAAACATTATGTAGGCTAATGTTTCATGTGTTTAAAACAGATCAAATCAAAATAAATCACAAAAGGACAGTATTTACCAAATAGCTCCAACAGGTGGGGCTGCAAGGACATAATTTATGGCATTTTACTAAATAGTAAGACTTATTTGTGGAACACTGACAATAATAAATGCAGCTTTGCTAACTGAAAGTCACACTAAGAAATTTACAAACTCTCAAACAGTTTGTTTGTTATGTGACACCACAGAATGTACTTTGAGAGATAGCCTATTTTCAAATTCAGTTTATTCTGAATATCCCAACAAGTTACTCGGGATATAAAGCTATTTAACTACATTTTTTCACAACTGTTGAGAAGTTGGGATTGACAAATATTGTGTGAAATTTTTCTCTAGATTTTTTTCTCTTATATCTTGAAAGGCATTGAGGGTGAACCCTCATTTTAAATGATGCCAAGAGCACAATCCAAATAAGAAAGAACACAACACAGATCAAAAAAAGCTGATTCTGCCCAATATGGAAACATCTATAAAAAAGTCAGTGCTGTTCCAGGATAACTTCATGGCATCACTTCTTTTTAAATAACTCCACTTCCACGTTCATTTTCAATAATTACAAAAACAAGATATTAAAACTTCTTCTTCCACATATGAAATGAAAGTAATTGAAGCATATTAAAATTCAGGTATATGCCTGCTCTAGGTGTGAGGGGGGTGTAAGGTTTTTCACTCATGCAAACAGCAGCGTGTGCCTGTAACCCTAACCCTAACCCTGAAATTGTGAAGATATCAACCGACTTTTGTGACAATCGGAAAAATGGCTGATGATTTGGGGCCAATATTCGCTAAGCCCCGCCCTTTGCAAGGACATTTTGCTTGACGACGGCCATGTTTTTTGACCGATCATGCTCATTAATGAGAGAAATTACTTGCTCGGTCTCCCGATGCCGTATACCAAATTTAGTGTTGATAGAGTGAGTCTTTCAAAAGTTCTATTCATTTTACTGTTTTTCCACATTATGCAAATTAGCAAAAAATCTGTAATAGCGGCTTTCGTGGTGCAGGAGGCTTTTTTGTAGAGTACCATCAGGAAGACATCTATGAGAGAGCCTTTCGAAGTTCACTCCCTATGTTAGAGCGCCCCCATCTGACGCATTGGGATCAAATTTTTGGAGCAGCATTTGGACGTCATTTATATTCAACGTACCAAGTTTCGTGTCTCTGGGTCCTTCCAGCTCGCCATAAATGAATAAAACGCAAACAATGATGGTTAATGACGAATAGGCCACGCCCAATTTCACCTATCAACATGGCACTCACATTAGTTAATACTTGCCCCTAGAGCATGCATACCAAATTTGGTGAAATTCCGTCAAATGGTCTATGAGATATGCATGTGTAGCATCTATAGTGCCCCCTATAGGTTGAGCTCAACAAGCTTTGTTTGGCAGATTCCCAGTACAGTTGTGAATCCACCCACCAAGTTTTGTGATAATAGGGCAAAGGGTGTGGGAGTTATGGCCAATCATTTCTAAGCCCCGTCCATTGCGAAAATACATTGGTCCGTGGCGGCCATGTTTTTTGACAAATCTGGCTCATTTATAGTATAAATGTGTCTTTTCATCGCCCGAAGCCATATACCACATTTGGTGTTGATAGAGTCAATCTTTCAAAAGTTCTATTCATTTTACTGTTTTTCACACTATGCTAATTAGCAAGAATCTAAGTAGGCGGAGCTTCATGGTCCAATTGGCTTTTTTGTAGAGCACATGGAGCTGGACTTGTGTGTCAAATTTCAAGTCAATCAGACTTACGGTGTGAGGGGCGTGGCCTTCCCAAAAACGCATTTTCAAGCCTTAGTTACAGTGCCACCATCTGGCTGACCAGGCTCATATTTTAATAAAAGTTGATGCACATCATTTCCAACCATTGGGCCAAGTTTCAAGTTTCTGGCCCATTCCAGCTCACGGGAATTTAAGCTCAAGCGGCAGACAACAAATAACAACCAAACCCTGCCCATTGCAAAGATACATTGGTCCATGGCAGCCATGTTTTTTGACCAATCTGGCTCATTTATAGTAGAAATGTGTTTTTTCACCCCCCAAAGCCGTATAACATATTTGGTGTTGACAGAGTCAATCTGTCAAAAGTTCTATTCATTTTACTGTTTTTAACGTTATGCATATTAGTGAAAATCTTTAACAGCGGCTTTCGTGGTGCAAGACGCTTTTTTGTAGAGGACTATCAGGAGGACGTGTATGAAAAATTTCAAGTCAAAAGCACTTATGGCTTGGCGGGGAGAGCCTTTCGAAGTTCCCACCCTATGTCATAGCGTCCCCATCTGACGGATCGGGATCAAATTTTTGGGGCAGCATTTGGACGTCATTTATACTTAACGTACCAAGTGTCGTGTCTCTGGGTCCTTCCGGCTCACCAAAAATGAATAAAACGCAAACAATGATGGTTAATGACGAATAGGCCACGCCCACTTTCACCTATCAACATGGCACTCAACATATTACTTAATACTCGCCCCTAGAGCATGCATACCAAATTTGGTGAAATTCCGTCAAATGGTCTATGAGATATGCATGTGTAGCATTTATAGCGCCCCCTATAGGTTGAGCTCAACAAGCTTTGGTTGACAGATTCCCAGTACAGTTGTGAACCCACCCACCAAGTTTTGTGATGATAGGTCAAAGGGTGTGGGAGTTATGGCCAATCATTTCTAAGCCCCGCCCATTGCGAAAATACATTGGTCCGTGGCGACCATGTTCTACCCCTTCGGGGTTAGAACCCTAATAAACCGACACAATCTTAGAAGGGTTCTACCCCTTCGGGGTTAGAACCCTAATAATAAACCTGGCACAATAATAAACCGGCACAATCTTAGAAGGGTTTTACCCCTTCCGGGTTAGAACCCTAATAATACACCAGCACAATCTTAGAAGGGTTCTACCCCTTCGGTTCTACCCCTTCGGTGTTAGAACCCTATTAAACCTGCACAATTTTAGAAGGGTTCTACCCCTTCGCGGTTAGAACTAGGGCTGGGCGATATGGCCTAAAAATTTGGTGTGAAAAAATCAGAGATTTTTTCACACCAAACTCGATTTACGATTTTAATCGATTTTTTATTCTTCTCAACAAACTTCAAAATTACAAAGAAATAATTAAAAGCATTGCTTTCATTTTAATGCTATTATTTGCAACAAATTTACCCTGCCATTGTAAACATTGCAGCTTCAAACTCACTTGAAAAAATTGTAGGAACCAGCCATTGTCTTGCCCTTCTCTCACCACAGGAGGTGAGAGTTACATACATGTGTCCATCTCCCCTCTCTTCTACTCCCTGCCATGTTGGAGTGGTCTGGGACTTTTCATCACCTCCCCTCCTATTTCTTGACACTTTACTATTGACAAAGCAGCATGTGATATAGCAATAAACATGTTTGCCTGCGAGAAGAACGGTCTGCTGAGCTCTCGAGAAGAGCCAACAGATAACCTCTTGATTTCTCCTCCGCGGGGAAGGCCTGACCCTTGTGTCACCCCTTCCCATCCTCTGACCTTAATAGAGCCTATTGTAAAGGCCCTGGACAGTAAGGCTTGGAGAGGCCTCCTTAACATCTGGATATATCAGTACCTGCTTTTCTTCACATGGACTGTTTACAATTCAGAGTCAATTCAGTCCCTGGACAACATCAGGTTTTATTGTTTGTTTTAACCAGCTTGTCACCAAATGGTTGGGCCCACTCTTTGAATGTATCATTAAGAGGTCATTTCATATGTTACGACACTCAACCCAGCAGTGTGCCTCCTTCCCCCTTCTATTAACTCTCAAACCCATGACTTTCAATCACCTCTTACACTACAACTAGGGGGCTTTTGAACAAAGGCCTATCTGTGGACTAAATATGTTTTTACCGGACTTCCTGTCAAACACAAGAGCTATGTATTAAGGATAACTATCAGCGTATGACTTCCCCCCTGATACCGTGAAATCAGAGGCCATAAAAACTGGCCGTAAATATTTCTATACCAACAGGAAAGTGGAGAGAGAGTCCTGATTTTGTCCTAACCCAAAAACATGCTAAGCTTTAGCCTCACTCTTTCTTCCATAATATATTCTTCATCAGCAGGAACAGACCTACACTTTGATATGTTTCTTATTTTCTAGATGTGATTCTAACTCTAACCCCAATTGTTAAATTTTAATGTCTGAGTTCCTGATGGAGCCACAGTGCCACCTCCTGGTAAGTTTTGGTACAATCTTCAAAGGCCAATACTAACGGAATGTGATCTATTATAAGTATTTAGACTTTCTTTTTACCTTAATACAGGCCTTTGTGATATAAGTTGTCAATGTATGAAATATGTTTAAGCCATCAGTGCCTCTGAAACGCGCTTGCCTGTGTTTGTGTTGTAGTATAACCAATCATTTCTCTTTTGCATATTAGGCAATTTCAATTGTGTTTCTGTATATTGTACATTCTTATAACGAATGTTAATGTGAGACCATGGTGGATTTCAGCATATAGTCAAGCCGATTTCGAACACTTACCAAACCCTTAGTTTGATTTAACAAGTAAGAAGTCGGTAACATGAGCTGTGACGTCACCGGAGGAAGTGACCTGACTGACGGTTCCGCCCTCGATTTAAACATCTTAAAAGGCTCATGCAGCCCGCTGATCTCTCTCTTATTTCGCTCTCTTATATCGCTCTCTTATCGCTGATCTTTCTCTTATATCTCTTAACTCGTATGTCTTTGCTCTTATTCTCTTATCTCTCTTGTTTTTTTTTTTAACACTCTTACTCTTAAAATTCGTGGTGTTTTTCTTCGTCTTTTGATTTTTCTTTTTGCGCGTAACTTCGTTATTTTTCCATTTACTTTTGTACTTTGCTAGATTTTTGAAGTTCCAAGACTTAGAAATCTCCGGAGATCTGAGACACTTAAAGACTGCTCTTCAAGTGAGACGCGCTTTTATTTTGAAAAGATCTCCTTTTGAAATCCAAGCAAGAACGAAATTTATTCTTTTTGTATTATTTTGTATCGTTAATGAATCGTATTCAAGCCGAATAAGTCATTTTTGTTTTCTTGTACTTAGTAATAGGTAAAGTTCGTCCGGCCGGCGTTTCTTTCCCAGTTATTGTGCGCAAGAAGTCAAGTTAATATATATTCGGAGCGACCGCATCACCAATTCTGCCGAGACTCTGATAAGTGCTTTACCACTACAAAGTCGGTGCAGTTTAGCTGCTCAAGAAACCGTGAAGAAAGATAACCTGCAGTCGAAAGAATTGTCAGCCAACTTCGCCCGTATTGCCTCCAACGATCTCAAGCGAGACACTTCGCTGGGCATAGGACGCTCGACCTGAGACGGCATCGAGTTCCGGCGGTTCTGAAGCCGACAGGCCCGGAGCCTTCAAACGGAATCCCCGCTGTGCCGGTAAAACGACGTCATCGGGAAAGCCGCCTCGTCATCATCCAGTGGCTACACCGCCTCTACATCTGCATCCAGGCTGAGACGGAGCTGACTGATAAAATCCGAGTGGGGGAAATCTACTCTTCAACAAAGTAGGCTGAAAACTCCACACACTACGAGAGTCATACCTGAATGCAATCAGAGTTGGTGTTTGTGAAAGCTTCAAATATATATATCGCGAATTCAAAACATCTCTCATATAATCTCGTCATAAATTAATCCCGTAGCGAATTTAACGGTCCGCACGTAAAAATCCACCATCGTCAGGAATCCATCTATTCAATAATTCATTCACAAATACTCATAAGTTTCTGTTACTTTGTCACTTGTTTTATTATTATCTCATGCCATTTAACCTGCATTTATTTAGTTAATAAACATATCTAATCTTATGTCGTTGTTTGTGCACGTTTAATTTGAAGTGGGAAATCGATGGGATCGTGGAAAGAATTCACTGCTTCAGAATAGGAGATCAAATATAAATTTGAAATTTAACAGACTGATTAACATTGATATTCCAACCGTAAGGTGGTTCTAGACAAATGACCCTTTTCATTGTCTGGATAAAATCAATAAAAGGGTGGTGCCCCGTATAACATATGAAATATAAGGTGTAATTAATTACCAGTCATTAATTATCACATTACTATCAAGGTATTGTCTCCTACATATTTATATGGTGCCGTCCGTGTGAGGCCACCTAAAACCATGCTTTCCCGCATTAAGTGAATGTGCACAAATAAAACATTGGTTGAAATAATCAAAACCCATGCTGTTTTAATACCATTTGGCTGTCCACTGAGGAATTAATACGATACGTAACTTTATATCCTTAACTGCATATATAACCTGAATTGTGTGTGAGCATAAACTCCGCGGAGCCGCGATTGCGCTGTTCGAAACGAAATTAATATGCATAAATGCTGAGTTGTTCATGAATGATTAAGAGCTCTCCAACATCGCTGCATGTTGGAATTAACCAGATTCTGCGTTGTAACCAGATCTGTGAGTTGAAAGGCCGTTTAAAGTCACCGCGCATTATTGTTTTGTTCAGATCCTGCGTTGTACCAGGTCTGACTAATTTGCATGCATAAGTGTCACTGTACACTTTCAAATAATCGATTTGGATAAGTCTTATTTCGCTGCGTTGTACCAGGAAATTACACTTATTCCCGGGATTTAATTAATATCCGTTGCGATACTCCAACAGATATTTAATTTGCCTGGAGCCTCACGTGACCCAAATTAGCCTAGCTAACTAAGGCGGGCCACAGCTGTGAAAGCAGTCAGAGGTTTTTCAAAGATACTCTTGACAGTATCAAGATTGGTTGCTGTGGCAACAATCCTGTCAGAAAGACAGTGTATTTTGGCTGTATTACGGAGACGAAGAAAACTCTCCCATCAGCCCATATTGCGAAAATACAGTAAATGAATGAAATACTGTTCGCCGTTCAAAAGGTTTTCTGAAGTGTTAGAAAACTGCTTGTGAAAAGCAAGCCTTTATGGCCGCCGTGCCAAGGGCCGCCATTGTGTGAAAAAGTGTAACTCTGCCGCTGCTGCTGCAAACTTGTATAAGCGTCAGGAAGTGACCCCTTTCAGAGACTAGGCCACACTGAGCTGAACCTCCGCATTCCTAGGGGGGTATACCAGTGGGTGGAGCTAAGAGTCCCGCCCTGACTTCTTCTATTGTTGCTCAACTCGGTCAAGAAGTAATGATAAGCGCCCCTGTCGCTCAGTCTTGGTAAAAACATCCAATTAAAAGAAATAGCTCCCTCTGCTGTTTAAATGGACGAAGCGTCCCAAATTATGAAAATAACACCAGCTGCTATTGAAACTATAGGAAGACATCTAAATTTGTGAAGAACTCTCCCTGTGCTTGAACCCATTGAAACAAATTCGTTACCTTATCTCAACTAGTTGATCGTGAAAACAAATACTTTTAAATAACCTGCTTTGAGGATAAAACTTGGTTAATAGGACTGTGATCTTTTCAGATTTTAATAGGCTAAATTCCCAAACATTAATTTAATAAACTATAGTAATTAAACTTATGATACTGCAACACTTATTATAAGTGAATACACTATTAAATTAAAGCTGCAAGCAGCGATGAACGGGCCCTCGCAGTCTACGCGTGTCGTGGGGAATGCTGCTGTCGATGCATGCTGCCGTCGAGGAACGCTCAAGCAACACCTTCTGCTTAGAAAGTCGTTAAAGCAGTTGCCTGCTACTGCCGGAATTAAGTAATGTACGCTGAAGTCAGAAAAACTGTGTGAACTGCTGGATGATTCGCCAGACAAAGACTGAGTCGATGTTCCGCTTCTGGAGCTGGCTAAAGAGAATGTCCACACGAGGCATGATACAATTAAATAGTTTCAGGAAGAAGCTGAAAGTATCATCGTCCAGTAGCCTCACAAACCCTCCAGCATCCAGAGTGGTAGGCTCAAACTCCCCTGATGGTTTCAAAACACTGGATGATGTCACCTTTGTGCTCAAACACAGTGTTCAAAGCACAGACATGGAAGTCCCATTTTACTGTGCTTGCTCTTGGGAGTCTCTGTGCTATCACTCTATCAAGCACACTGGTTCTCTTGGGAGACCTTGAAAAAAGTCCAGAGAATCCAGCCAGGTCAGAGAAGAACTGATGAACTAATGGAATGTGAGATGTCACCTGCTGCATGATGAAAGATGAAGATGACGAAAGATGATTTAGAGAAGAGATTTAAAAAGCTGAAAAGTCAGAAAAGCTGAGAAGTAAGAGGGCTGACAGAGCTTAAAAAGGTGAATAGCTTCAATGCTGGTCATATGCTGGAGCAGGAGCAGAGCCAAAGTTGAAAATGTCTCCATGAAAAGAATGGGAAAAATGCCTCCCAAACTCCTGCCATTTTTGAAAGAAAGCTAACTCAAAGTCACAAAACATATTTCCATGTAAAATAACACAAACTGCAATAGTGATCAAATTATCCATAACTACAAGCAGAAACCACTTACATTTCCTCAAGAACGCACACATCATTAGAGAAACACACAGAAAGTCCATGCAGCTTCACACGGTCTGCTCACTGACTGGTCTGCTGCATTTCAGTGTGACTGAGCATGTCCTGACTTGTTCACTTGCACCAGTAGAGGGTGCTGTTGCACCTTTACCTGTAGTGTTTTCTTACCGTTTCTGTGGCTGCAAACATGCTGAAGCAATAGCAGACAATTGGACTCGAGTCGCAAATTTGACGACTTGCAACTCAACTCCGACTTAAGGGTAAAAACTTGAGACTCAACTTGACTTGGTAGACAATGACTTCAGACTCGACTCGACTTGAGACAAGCTGACTCGTACGACTTGTAGCTTGTTGTTTTTTCATGTAGGCTATGTTTTTTTTTCCATATCATTCTAATAAGACCGGCAGGGCGGTCGTGAGTGTCAACGTGAGGCTACTCACCAGAGCAGTCGTGAACGCCACGCTATAGTTTTACACTTTTATTGATTGATTGATTGGAGACAGGAATGTCTCCGCCACTTAAAGACAGCGCATTAAGCCACGTTGATATGGACTACTGTAGCCGATGTGACTGCAGAAATAATATCCATCCATTGTAGCAAGCCCCCGTCTTCCAACACTTTATCACTTTTCATAACATACATCCAGTCGAGACTCATCAGGGTTAATAACTAAATAACTCCCACGCAAAACCTTTATTCCTTCTCATTTAGCCTCCGATAAGTTTTTCCTCTAGCTATAGTTGCATTTATTCCACTCTGTTATTCTTTTGGAACATGGATAAAGGACCCCATGCTAGCAAAACAAATGCACGTGGAGTAGGCACTATAGGCAGCTAAATTTGTGCCTGATGATAAATGACATAGCAAAATACTACAAAACAAAGCATGCACATCAAGATTATTTTGTGCTTTTTAAAAAAAAACAAAAAACATTAGGCCTGTAGTAGGCAGTACATTAATGGTGTGTGCTGTGCATGCATGCAGTTATGTCTGCTACACAGTAAATACCACACAATTGTATGTTCAAAATAAACATGTTTTTGTGTCAAACATGCCATTTCTTTAATGGAATGTAGCCTAGCCTTTGCCATCTACCTAGGTCTAAATGATCAAACATGTAATGGATAAATGTATAGCTTTTAAGCTTTATGCTGGTTAAATCCTTTCAGAGTTGCAGACGAATCTACATGGTATTTTTTGACATTTACTTTAGGAAGATAAAGTTTCTCTCTTCAAGATATAAACCTGACATATAACCTGTGACTCAACTTGACAACATTGTGACTTGACTTGACAACCTTGTGACTCGACTCGACTCGACTTGACATAACCTTGTGACTCGACTTGACTTGACTTGCCCACAACAGAAAAACTTGAGACTTGCTTGAGACTTGGACCAAATGACTTGCTACTCGCTTGGGACTCGGATCGGAGGGACTCGTACAATTGTCTGAGCGATAGCAGAGACAGAAAATGTCCCCATATGAATGAATGGGAAAATGACTCCCAAACTCCTGCCATTTTTGAAAGAAAGCTAACTCAAAATCACACAACATATTTCCATGTCAAATAACACAAACTGCAATAGTGATCAAATTATCCATAACTACAAGCAGAAACCATTTACAGTTTCTCAAGAACGCACACATCATTAGGGAAACACACAGAAAGTCCATGCAGCTTCACACGGTCTGCTCACTGACTGGTCTGCCGCAATTCAGTGTGACTGAGCATGTTCTGACTTGTTCACTTGCACCAGTAGAGGTTGCTGTTGCACCTTTACCTGTAGAGTTTTCTTACAGTTTCTGTGGCTGCAAACATGCTGAAGCAATATCTGAGACAGAAAATGTCCCCATATGAATAAATGGGAAAATGCCTCCCAAACTCCTGCCATCTTTGAAAGAAAGCTAACTCAAAATCACACAACATATTTCCATGTCAAATAACACAAACTGCAATTGTGATCAAATCATCCATAACTACAAGCAGAAACCATTTACAGTTCCTCAAGAACGCACACATCATAAGGGAAACACACAGAAAGTCCATGCAGCTTCACTCGGTCTGCTCACTGACTGGTCTGCATTTCAGTGCGACTGAGCATGTCCTGACTTGTTCACTGCTAGTTGTCTTTGCACCAGTAGAGGGTGCTGTTGCATCTTTACCTGTAGAGCTTTCTTACAGTTTTGTGGCTGCACACATGTTGTAGCAATATCAGAGACAAAGTGGAAAATGTCCCCATAAGAATGAATGGGAAAACGCCTCCCAAACAATATACACCCATTATAAAATCAGAAGATGGCCTAAAAATCCTTAAATCTAAAACTGTGATGATTTCAAAACCGTAAAAGATTTTAAAAAGCTGAATACATCCCCAATAGTTCAAGGTCTTCTGACTCCTTAGAAGGTGGAACAGTGTCTCTCGCTCAAAGCATGAGGTAAAAGTAGACGTTAAAAGTCAAAGAGTTTTGAAGAGGATTTGAAGATTTCCCCATTTACTTTCCATTCACAATGATTAGACTGTGACCAGAGTGCCATCTATGGACCGATTTGCACCAAATTTTACACAGACCCTCATCAGGCCATGGAACACAATTAGCAAACGTGTTGTGGTAATGGGAATGTATTTGGGGAAGATATGGAACAATATCTGTTTTGAATGCAATGCGCAGGAATTTTTTGTTTTATGTTTTGGGCGTTTTTTGGGCTATCAAAATTATTTTAATAACTTTTTGTCAGGAGGGTCCACAGATGCTTCATGCAAAGTTTGGTGCAAATTGGTCAAATCGTTTAGGAGGAGTTCGAAAAAGTAGGTTTTTCATTTGGCGCGATTTTGCGAATGGAAAGTTACTGCCAAAGTGGGCGTGGCCTACACCACTCAATTCAGCTGAATTCAGGGAACATGTAAATATAAGCTTTAACAATGTGCAACATATTATGCAGGATTTATGGGCAAAAAACTTTTTTTTTCAGAATGGCGCCCCCTGCTGGTCATTTTTGGTGTGTGAGTTACAGGGGCCATTCTATAGCACCCCTATGAGTTTCATTTCCATAAGTGTTATGGTGTGGGCACAGTGCCAAATATTTAATTATACGGCCACCAGAGCGCCACCTAGTGGCTGATCAGTAAACCCTTTGTCAGCTATCCTCAGGAAGGCACTGACAATAATTGTTGAGACTTTCGTGTTAATCCGATGAACCGATGTGGAGATATAAAATACTTCAATTTAAAGAGCGCCACCTTGTGGTCATCGCCTAAAATTTTGCACAGGTCCTCAGGGGCCTATGGGGAAGTAGGATTCTGAGTTTCATGTCATTCGGACACAACAATGTGAAGATATGCATCACTTCCTGTTTGTAACGAAATCTGCAGGAAGTTGTTAATTACTAACGTGAGTATCGTTTGATTTATCAAAATTCTTTTAATAACTTTTTGTCAGCAGGGTCCACAGATGCTGTGTGCCAAGTTTCGTGCAAATCGGTGAAATCGCCTGGGAGGAGTTCGAAAAGGTAGGTTTTCGACATTTTGCGACGTAGCGAAAAAAAACGGAGGCGGAAATGGGCGTGGCCTATACCACGAGATTCAGCACAATTCACTGAACACGTGGATATAAGGTTTTTGAATGTGCAACAAAGTACATGGGAGTTATTAGCCAAAACGCGCTTTCCCTAATAACAGTGCCACCTAGTGGTGAAAATTCAGGACGACAATAGATTATAAAATTTGGCGACAGGTGTGACTTATATTCCAAGTTTGGTGAGTTTTGGGGTATGTTCAGGCAGTGAAATATGCGATCATTTTTGAGGATAAAAATAATAATAATAATAATAATAATAATTAAAGCTGCAAGCAGCGATGAACGGGCCCTCGCAGTCTACGCGTGTCGGGGCATGCTGCTGTCGATGCATGCTGCCGTCGAGGAACGCTCAAGCAACACCTTCTGCTTAGAAAGTCGTTAAAGCAGTTGCCTGCTACTGGCGGAATTAAGTAATGTACGCTGAAGTCAGAAAAACTGTGTGAACTGCTGGATGATTCGCCAGACAAAGACTGAGTCGATGTTCCGCTTCTGGAGCTGGCTAAAGAGAATGTCCACACGAGGCATGATACAATTAAATAGTTTCAGGAAGAAGCTGAAAGTATCATCGTCCAGTAGCCTCACAAACCCTCCAGCATCCAGAGTGGTAGGCTCAAACTCCCCTGATGGTTTCAAAACACTGGATGATGTCACCTTTGTGCTCAAACACAGTGTTCAAAGCACAGACATGGAAGTCCCATTTTACTGTGCTTGCTCTTGGGAGTCTCTGTGCTATCACTCTATCAAGCACACTGGTTCTCTTGGGAGACCTTGAAAAAAGTCCAGAGAATCCAGCCAGGTCAGAGAAGAACTGATGAACTAATGGAATGTGAGATGTCACCTGCTGCATGATGAAAGATGAAGATGACGAAAGATGATTTAGAGAAGAGATTTAAAAAGCTGAAAAGTCAGAAAAGCTGAGAAGTAAGAGGGCTGACAGAGCTTAAAAAGGTGAATAGCTTCAATGCTGGTCATATGCTGGAGCAGGAGCAGAGCCAAAGTTGAAAATGTCTCCATGAAAAGAATGGGAAAAATGCCTCCCAAACTCCTGCCATTTTTGAAAGAAAGCTAACTCAAAGTCACAAAACATATTTCCATGTAAAATAACACAAACTGCAATAGTGATCAAATTATCCATAACTACAAGCAGAAACCACTTACATTTCCTCAAGAACGCACACATCATTAGAGAAACACACAGAAAGTCCATGCAGCTTCACACGGTCTGCTCACTGACTGGTCTGCTGCATTTCAGTGTGACTGAGCATGTCCTGACTTGTTCACTTGCACCAGTAGAGGGTGCTGTTGCACCTTTACCTGTAGTGTTTTCTTACCGTTTCTGTGGCTGCAAACATGCTGAAGCAATAGCAGACAATTGGACTCGAGTCGCAAATTTGACGACTTGCAACTCAACTCCGACTTAAGGGTAAAAACTTGAGACTCAACTTGACTTGGTAGACAATGACTTCAGACTCGACTCGACTTGAGACAAGCTGACTCGTACGACTTGTAGCTTGTTGTTTTTTCATGTAGGCTATGTTTTTTTTTCCATATCATTCTAATAAGACCGGCAGGGCGGTCGTGAGTGTCAACGTGAGGCTACTCACCAGAGCAGTCGTGAACGCCACGCTATAGTTTTACACTTTTATTGATTGATTGATTGGAGACAGGAATGTCTCCGCCACTTAAAGACAGCGCATTAAGCCACGTTGATATGGACTACTGTAGCCGATGTGACTGCAGAAATAATATCCATCCATTGTAGCAAGCCCCCGTCTTCCAACACTTTATCACTTTTCATAACATACATCCAGTCGAGACTCATCAGGGTTAATAACTAAATAACTCCCACGCAAAACCTTTATTCCTTCTCATTTAGCCTCCGATAAGTTTTTGCTCTAGCTATAGTTGCATTTATTCCACTCTGTTATTCTTTTGGAACATGGATAAAGGACCCCATGCTAGCAAAACAAATGCACGTGGAGTAGGCACTATAGGCAGCTAAATTTGTGCCTGATGATAAATGACATAGTAAAATACTACAAAACAAAGCATGCACATCAAGATTATTTTGTGCTTTTTAAAAAAAAACAAAAAACATTAGGCCTGTAGTAGGCAGTACATTAATGGTGTGTGCTGTGCATGCATGCAGTTATGTCTGCTACACAGTAAATACCACACAATTGTATGTTCAAAATAAACATGTTTTTGTGTCAAACATGCCATTTCTTTAATGGAATGTAGCCTAGCCTTTGCCATCTACCTAGGTCTAAATGATCAAACATGTAATGGATAAATGTATAGCTTTTAAGCTTTATGCTGGTTAAATCCTTTCAGAGTTGCAGACGAATCTGCATGGTATTTTTTGACATTTACTTTAGGAAGATAAAGTTTCTCTCTTCAAGATATAAACCTGACATATAACCTGTGACTCAACTTGACAACATTGTGACTTGACTTGACAACCTTGTGACTCGACTCGACTCGACTTGACATAACCTTGTGACTCGACTTGACTTGACTTGCCCACAACAGAAAAACTTTAGACTTGCTTGAGACTTGGACCAAATGACTTGCTACTCGCTTGGGACTCGGATCGGAGGGACTCGTACAATTGTCTGAGCGATAGCAGAGACAGAAAATGTCCCCATATGAATGAATGGGAAAATGACTCCCAAACTCCTGCCATTTTTGAAAGAAAGCTAACTCAAAATCACACAACATATTTCCATGTCAAATAACACAAACTGCAATAGTGATCAAATTATCCATAACTACAAGCAGAAACCATTTACAGTTTCTCAAGAACGCACACATCATTAGGGAAACACACAGAAAGTCCATGCAGCTTCACACGGTCTGCTCACTGACTGGTCTGCCGCAATTCAGTGTGACTGAGCATGTTCTGACTTGTTCACTTGCACCAGTAGAGGTTGCTGTTGCACCTTTACCTGTAGAGTTTTCTTACAGTTTCTGTGGCTGCAAACATGCTGAAGCAATATCTGAGACAGAAAATGTCCCCATATGAATAAATGGGAAAATGCCTCCCAAACTCCTGCCATCTTTGAAAGAAAGCTAACTCAAAATCACACAACATATTTCCATGTCAAATAACACAAACTGCAATTGTGATCAAATCATCCATAACTACAAGCAGAAACCATTTACAGTTCCTCAAGAACGCACACATCATAAGGGAAACACACAGAAAGTCCATGCAGCTTCACTCGGTCTGCTCACTGACTGGTCTGCATTTCAGTGCGACTGAGCATGTCCTGACTTGTTCACTGCTAGTTGTCTTTGCACCAGTAGAGGGTGCTGTTGCATCTTTACCTGTAGAGCTTTCTTACAGTTTCTGTGGCTGCACACATGCTGTAGCAATATCAGAGACAAAGTGGAAAATGTCCCCATAAGAATGAATGGGAAAACGCCTCCCAAACAATATACACCCATTATAAAATCAGAAGATGGCCTAAAAATCCTTAAATCTAAAACTGTGATGATTTCAAAACCGTAAAAGATTTTAAAAAGCTGAATACATCCCCAATAGTTCAAGGTCTTCTGACTCCTTAGAAGGTGGAACAGTGTCTCTCGCTCAAAGCATGAGGTAAAAGTAGACGTTAAAAGTCAAAGAGTTTTGAAGAGGATTTGAAGATTTCCCCATTTACTTTCCATTCACAATAATTAGACTGCGATCAGAGCGCCACATATGGGCCGATTTGCACCAAATTTTACACAAAGCCTCATCAGGCCATGGAACACAATTAGCTAAAGTGTTGTGGTAATGGGAATGTATTTGGGGAAGATATAGAACAATATCTGTTTTGAATGCAATGTGCAGGAATTTTTTATTTTATGTTTTGGGCGTTTTATGGGCTATCAAAATTCTTTTAATAACTTTTTGTCAGGAGGGTCCACAGATGCTTCATGCAAAGTTTGGTGCAAATCGGTCAAATCGTCTAGGAGGAGTTCGAAAAAATAGGTTTTTCATTTGGCGCGAATTTGCGAATGGAAAGTTACTGCCAAAGTGGGCGTAACCTACAGCACACAATTCAGCTGAATTCAGGGAACATGTAGATATAAGCTTTAACGATGTGCAACATCTTATGCAGGATTTATGGGCCAAAAACTGTTTTTTTTTTTAAATTGCGCCCCCTGCTGGTCATTTTTGGTGTGTGAGTTACAGGGGCCATTCTATAGCACCCCTATGAGTTTCATTTCCATAAGTGTTATGGTGTGGACACAGTGCCAAATATTAAATCATACGGCCACCAGAGCGCCACCTAGTGGCTGATCGATAAACCCTTTGTCAGGTATCCTCAGGAAGGTACTGACAATAATTGTTCAGACTTTCGTGTTAATCCGATGAACCGTTGTGGAGATATAAATTACTTCAATTTAAAGAGCGCCACCTTATGGTCATCGTCTAAAATTTTGCACAGGTCCTCAGGGGCCTATGGGTAAGTAGTATTCTGAGTTTCATGTCATTAGGACATACCAATGTGAAGATATGCATCACTTCCTGTTTGTAACGAAATCTGCAGGAAGTTGTTAATTAATAACGTGAGTATCGTTTGATCTATCAAAATTCTTTTGATAACTTTTTGTCAGCAGGGTCCACAGATGCTGTGTGCCAAGTTTCGTGCAAATCGGTGAAATCGCCTGGGAGGAGTTCGAAAAAGTAGGTTTTCGACATTTTGCGACGTAGCGAAAAAAAACGGTAGGCGGAAATGGGCGTGGCCTATACCACAAGATTCAGCACAATTCACTGAACGCGTGGATATAAGGTTTTTGAATGTGCAACAAAGTATATGGGAGTTATTAGCCAAAACGCGCTTTCCTTAATGACAGCGCCACCTAGTGGTGGAAATTCAGGACGACAATAGATTATAAAATTTGGCGACAGGTGTGACTTATATTCCAAGTTTGGTGAGTTTTGGGGTATGTTCAGGCAGTGAAATATGCGATCATTTTTGAGGATAAAAATAATAATAATAATAATAATAATAATAATCATTGCGATTACAATAGGGTCCTTGCAGGTTCCCTGCTCGGGCCCTAATTAAAGCTGCAAGCAGCGTTGAACGGGCCCTCGCAGTCCACGCGCGTCGGGGAATGCTGCCGTCGGGGCTTGTTCACGCAACACATTCTGCTGAGGAAGTCATTCCTTTACAATTCGGTGGCCTGCTACTGCCGGTATTAAATACTGTACGCTGAAGTCAGAAAAACTGTGTGAACTGCTGCATTATTCCCCGGACAAAGACTGAGACGATGGTCAGCTTCTGGAGCTGGATGAAGAAAATGTCCACACGAGGCATAATGCAATTAAATAGTTTGAAGTGAAAGCTGAAAGTATCATCGTCCAGTAGTCTCACAAACCCTCCAGCTTCCAGCACAGTGGTAGGCTCAAACTCCCCTGATGGTTTCAAAACACTGGACGACGTCACCTGTGTGCTCAAACACAGAGTGTACAGCATGGATATGGAAGTTCCATCTTACTGTGTTTGCTCTTGAGAGTCTGTATGCCACCACTCTTATCAAGCACACTGGTTCTTTTGAGAGATCTTGAAAAGAAAAAAAAAGCAGAGAATCCAGCCAGGTCAGAGAAGAACCGATTAACTAATGGGATGTTACCAGGGCCGGTTCTAGGCAGGCATATATGAGGGGGCAGACAAAAATGTGAAGGGGGCATCATGTATACACATCATGCTCCAGCACTTTTTTTTTCTGTGCTTATAGTAACAGTGTTTCTTCATTGAACTGGGTTGTTAGCTATGTGTCCAACCCAACCTGGAGAAGTGGATTGCACTTTGCCAGGCCTCTACCATCAGACCTGTCCAACTTTCTCTTTGTGAGCTGCTGGAAGCTGGAGCAAAAAATAAGTGAGCTGGCTTTGTTAAAAAAAAAAAAATGCCGTGATTATATGAAACAAAACAGTGCAGAACTACAGCGGGACTTTACGTAGGGATCTGTCACACACTGGCAGAGGCGGGCTGGGGTTGAAATTCAGCCCTCAAGCTTGGTTTGGAGAGACCTTTTATCTGATTGCATGACGGATGCAAGTGGAACCGTAGTTTTAAGATGAATACTTTATTTGCATCTAATGTACTGCTATATCTGGATGAAAAGAACATCAGTAATAACGAATATTAGCCATAACTCATTAACTTTGGAAAGAAAACAGATGTCTAGTTCAGAAAGCCACTGACATAACTGCAGGAGAGGATGGGCTTATTGTTTCTGTGTGACTGGAACTGAAACATCAACATGTGACTTAATATAATGCTATGCAAAGACTTATTGCCAACCCAGTCCTGCACACTGCACCTGTCCCTGGCACTGTTTTGTTTTTTTGGTGGTTCCTGCTCCAATTTCCTCTTCCTCCTCTTTCTCCTCCTCCTCTTCCTCCTTCTCCTCCTCCTTTTCCATCTCCCCCTGCTCCTGTCCCTCCTCATCTGTCTCTTCCTCCTCCTCACTCCTATAACTGGCATTATCCTGTCCCTCTGCATCAACTCCGCGACTGACACTGGCCTTGTCAGCTAATATTCACAATAACAGCAACAATGATAAATGAGTTAGGATGTAAAAGACAGGATGTATAGCCTATATATTCAAATAATATTTTTTAAACTTTGAACACAGACTCTCCTGAAATATGTTTGCTTTTGCAATAAGGAAATGTGACCCTGCTGGGTCCGTGTCGTCACTGTCCTGGCTGACTGTAGCCGCGCTGACCTTCGCTCCTCCACCACTAAAAGCTCTGTTTATTTGGCGCATTTGACTGCATCCTCTATTAACCGTTTTTTTCTTTTTTGCCCTTAATGTTTCTGCTCCATCCATCTCTTTCTCCGGCTTCTTTCTTTTTAGCATGTTTGCTCATTTGAACTTATCCCGCTCCCCTTTCTTTCTTTAAACAGGAAAATAATGGTTTAATGACTGACTGAGCTGCTGAGCCAATCATATTTTAAAAGAAACTGCTGCTGCTACTTCAAAGTCTTCCCGCCGTGGTGAAACCTGACACCATATTGTCATGCTACGTCTTGGCTCATTTGCATACTGCAACAGTGATTGGATATTTACTAAGAGTTTAGGGAGGGGTGTGTGTGTGTGTGTGTGTGTGTGTGTGTGTGTGTGTGTGTGTGTGTGTGTGCGTGCTGCGCAGCCTGTGAATGCACGCACAGCGGAGCGGAGGGACAGAGAGATGAGTTGAGGGGGCAAGACATTTATTTGTGGGGGGGCTGCCCCCTCTTGCCCCTGCGTAGAGCCGGCCCCTCACATGAATACAGGACTAATATTTCAAGGTCTCGAGACTCTTTTCTGAAGTTGAAATGGAGTCTGTAGCTCAAAGTATGAAGGACAAGGAGAGGTTGAAAGTGGATGAGTTTTGAAGAGGATTTAAAGATTTTCCCATTTAATTCCATGCAAACTAATTAGACTGCCACCAGATCGCCACCTATTGGCCGATTTGCTCCAAATTTTACACAGACCCTCATCAGGCCATGGAACACAATTAGCAAAAGTGTTGTGGTAATGGGAATGTATTTGGGGAAGATATGGAACAATATCTGTTTTGAATGCAATGTGCAGGAATTTTTTGTTTTATGTTTTGGGCGTTTTTTGGGCTATCAAAATTCTTTTAATAACTTTTTGTCAGGAGGGTCCACAGATGCTTCATGCAAAGTTTGGTGCAAATCGGTCAAATCGTCTAGGAGGAGTTCGAAAAAGTAGGTTTTTCATTTGGTGCGATTTTGCGAATGGAAAGTTGCTGTCAAAGTGGGCGGGGCCTACACCACACAATTCAGCTGAATTCAGGGAACATGTAAATATAAGGTTTAACAATGTGCAACTTATTATGCGGGATTTATGGGCCAAAAACATTTTTTTTTCAAAATAGCGCCCCCTGCTGGTCATATTTGGTGTGTGGGTTACAGGGGCCATTCTATAGCACCCCTATGAGTTTCATTTCCATAAGTGTTATGGTGTGGGCACAGTGCCAAATCTTTAATTATACGGCCACCAGAGCGCCACCTAGTGGCTGATCGGTATACCCTTTGTCAGCTGTCCTCAGGAAGGCACTGACAATAATTGTTCAAAGTTTCGTGTTAATCCGATGAACCGATGTGGAGATATAAAATACTTCAATTTAAAGAGCGCCACCTTATGGTCATCGCCTCAAATTTTGCACAGGGACTCAGGGGCTCATGGGGGACTAGTATTCTGAGTTTCATGTCATTCAGACACACCAATGTGAAGATATGCATCACTTCCTCTTTGTAATGAAATCTGCAGGAAGTTGTTAATTAATAACGTGAGTATCGTTTGATCTATCAAAATTCTTTTGATAACTTTTTGTCAGCAGGGTCCACAGATGCTGTGTGCCAAGTTTCGTGCAAATCGGTGAAATCGCCTGGGAGGAGTTCGAAAAAGTAGGTTTTCGACATTTTGCGACGTAGCGAAAAAAAACGGTAGGCGGAAATGGGCGTGGCCTATACCACAAGATTCAGCACAATTCACTGAACGCGTGGATATAAGGTTTTTGAATGTGCAACAAAGTATATGGGAGTTATTAGCCAAAACGCGCTTTCCTTAATGACAGCGCCACCTAGTGGTGGAAATTCAGGACGACAATAGATTATAAAATTTGGCGACAGGTGTGACTTATATTCCAAGTTTGGTGAGTTTTGGGGTATGTTCAGGCAGTGAAATATGCGATCATTTTTGAGGATAAAAATAATAATAATAATAATTAAAGCTGCAAGCAGCGTTGAACGGGCCCTCGCAGTCCACGCGCGTCGGGGCATGCCGCCGTCGATGCATGGTCAAGCAACACCTTCCGTTGAGGAAGTCGTTGCTTTATGATTCGGTGGCGTGCTGTTGCCGGTGTGAAATAATGTACGCTGAAGTCGGAAAAATTGTGTGAACTGCTGCATGATTCCCTGGACAAAGACTGAGTCGATGATCCGCCTCTTCAGCTGGCTGAAGAGAATGTGCACACGAGGCATGATGCAATGAAATAGTTTCAGGAAGAAGCTGAAAGAGTCATCCTCCAATAGCCTCACAATCCTTCCAGCTTCTCGAACAGTGGTAGGCTCAAACTCCCCTAATGGTTTCAAAACACTGGATGATGTCACCTTTGTGCTAAAACAGTGTTCACTGCACAGATATGGAAGTTCCATCTTACTCTGTTTGCTCTTGGGAGTCTGTGTGCCACCACTCTGTCACGCACACTGGTTCTCTTGGGAGATCTTGAAAGAAATCCAGAGAATCCAGCCAGGTCAGAGAAGAACTGATTACCTGATGGGATGTTACATTTGATGATGATTTGATGATGAAAGCTGAAGAGGGAGAAAGATTTAAAAAGCTCAAAAGGCAGAAAAGCTGAAAAGTAAGAGCGCTGAAATAACTTAAAAAGGTGAACAGTTTCTCTGGCTGAACACATGCTGCAGCAATAGCACAGCCAAAGTTGTGCCCATAAAAATTGCATGGGAAAAGGCCTCCCAAACTCCTGCCATTTTTGGAAGAAATGTATTGGTTATCTGCAAAACATTTATAGACTGAGTCATAGGAGACATTGCTGAACTCTGTGATGTTTTTTTTATTTCCGTAGAGTAAAAAATGAGGACTTCAGAGTGAGAGACCAAACAGGCTCTGTCTGCTCTCCTCCTCAATGTAGACTCAAAATTAACATTGCGGCTTATGGGGGACTTGTTGGAGTGCTTGTCGCTCTGGGGCTTCCACATCCAAAACTGTAAGTCCTACATCTTCAATAAGACCATCAGCTGAGCCAAGCCAACAAGATTTCCTACATTTCTATGCATATATTGTCAATGTGAGGTAAAAGATGTGGAATCCAAATCAAGCTGAACAGACTTGTCTCTCCAGTTCCTCCAGCTGCTCTTCACTCGAGCGATGATGTCATGCATTCTAGCTCAGACAATACACACCCATTATAAAATGACAAAGACAAGCAAATAATCCTTAAAACTAAAACTGTGATGATTTCAAAACCATACAAGATTTTAAAAAGCTGAATACAGGACTGGAATGGAGTCTGTAGCTCAAAGTATGAAGGACAAGGAGAGGTTGAAAGTGGATGAGTTTTGAAGAGGATTTGAAGATTTTCCCATTTAATTCCATGCAAACTAATTAGACTGCCACCAGATCGCCACCTATTGGCCGATTTGCACCAAATTTTTCACAGACCCTCATCAGGCCATGGAACACAATTAGCAAAAATGTTGTGGTAATGGGAATGTATTTGGGGAAGATATGGAACAATATTTGTTTTGAATGCAATGTGCAGGAATTTTTTGTTTTATGTTTTGGGCGTTTTTTGGGCTATCAAAATTCTTTTAATAACTTTTTGTCAGGAGGGTCCACAGATGCTTCATGCAAAGTTTGGTGCAAATCGGTCAAATTGTCTAGGAGGAGTTCGAAAAAGTAGGTTTTTCATTTGGCTAGATTTTGCGAATGGAAAGTTACTGCCAAAGTGGGCGTGGCCTACACCACACAATTCAGCTGAATTCAGGGAACATGTAGATATAAGCCTTAACAATGTGCAACATACTATGCAAGATTTATGGGCCAAAAACGTTTTTTTTTTCAAAATGGCGCCCCCTGCTGGTCGTTTTTGGTGTGTGAGTTACAGGGGCCATTCTATAGCACCCCTATGAGTTTCATTTCCATAGGTGTTATGGTGTGGGTACAGTGCCAAATATTAAATTACACGGCCACCAGAGCGCCACCTAGTGGCGGATTGGTAAACCCTTTATCAGCTGTCCTCGGGAGGGCA
This sequence comes from Diplodus puntazzo, assembly GCA_963678695.2. Taxonomy (NCBI): domain Eukaryota; kingdom Metazoa; phylum Chordata; class Actinopteri; order Spariformes; family Sparidae; genus Diplodus; species Diplodus puntazzo. The sequence goes on along the minus strand of OZ023166.1, from coordinate 32,399,632 downwards.
CTGAGAATAAATATACAAAGTTTCGCATTAATCCGATGAACCGTTGTGGAGATATAAAATACTTCAATTTAAAGAGCGCCACCTTGTGGTCATCGCCTAAAATTTTGCAAAGGTCCTCAGGGGCCTATGGGGAAGTAGTATTCTGAGTTTCATGTCATTCGGACACACCAATGTGAAGATATGCATCACTTCCTGTCTGTAACGAAATCTGCAGGAAGTTGTTAATTAATAACTTGAGTATCGTTTGATCTATCAAAATTGTTTTGATAACTTTTTGTCAGGAGGGTCCATAGATGTTTCATGCAAAGTTTGGTGCAAATCCGTCAAATCCTGTAGGAGGAGTTCGAAAAAGTAGGTTTTTCATTTGGTGCGTTTTTGCGAATGGAAAATTGCAGCCAAAGTGGGCATGGCGTACACCACACAATTCAGCTGTATTCAGGGAACATGTAAATATAAGGTTTAACAATGTGCAACTTATTATGCGGGATTTATGGGCCAAAAACAATTTTTTT